>CM019710.1:27172834-27535334 GCA_009760885.1 Achatina immaculata | reverse complement strand
AGATGTTTATACTGGGACACACACATGTATAGATGTTTCTAATGGGACACACATATATAGATGTTTCTACTGGAACACACACATGTATAGTTGTTTCTAATGGGACTGATATATATAGATGTTTCTACTGGGACACACACACACACATATATGTTTCTACTGGGACACACACACATATAGATGTTTCTACTGGAACATACACATATAGATGTTTCTACTGGAACATACACATATAGATGTTTCTACTGGGGGACACACACACATAGATATGTCTACTGGAACATACACATATAGATGTTTCTACTGGGACACACACACACATATAGATGTTTCTACTGGGACACACACACATATAGATGTTTCTACTGGGACACACACACACACATAGATATGTCTACTGGAACACACACATATATATGTTTCTACTAGGACACACACATGCATCTGCTGGGACACACACACACACACACGTTTCTGTGTGGAGGAACAGAAGAAATGACTTGAAATGTTAACAAAAAGATGACGGCTGTCTCTGGGGAACACAAAAAAATTCTTCTTGTTGACAGAAACGCGGAAACTGTCTGGTAAGTGGGTTAAACTAAACTGTCTGGGAGTTTAGAGGAGAAATTTAGAACATAATTTATGATGAGAAATGAGGGAAGAGCTAGGCCCAGCCTGGGTTGTAGGAGAACATGGCAGAAGACAAGGTGACAGAAACCTTCGGGTGACATGAACAAGTGAAAGTGGGTTACGTAAACAAGAACAGACGATTACAGACAAGTTCAGACAGGTTAGAGACAGAGACAGGCACAAAGAGAACAAGTCTAAGACAAAGACACAGGCATAAAAACATCAGGGGGAGAGACATAGACAGAAAGAAGACAGGCCAGAGACAGACAGAAAGAAGACAGGCCAGAGACAGACAGAAAGAAGGCAGGCCAGAGACAGACAGAAAGAAGACAGGCCAGAGACAGACAGAAAGAAGACAGGCCAGAGACAGAAAGAAAGAAGACAGGCCAGAGAGAGATAGAAAGAAGACAGGCCAGGGGTAGAGGCATAGACAGAAAGAAGACAGGTCAGTGGCAGAGACATAGACAGAAAGAAGACAGGCCAGTGGCAGAGACACACAGATAGAAAACAGGCAAATCACCTCAAAATACAGGGAGAGATAAGACAAACCAGAGACATGTTTCAGGCAGAACTCCAGGGCTTAAGATGGACAAGATGGAACACAGAAAGGGAAGCTGGAGACTGTGAGAACAGATGATGATGATGATGATGATAATGACTGGTTTTGAGTGGTTATGACTGGTTACTGTACCTGGTGATATTCCACTGATGGGAGACTGGCCTACTGCGGAAGAGAAAACTAGAAAGAAGAAAACATAGTGTGGTTAAATGTGTGTACAAGTTGGAGATGGTGTGTACATGTGTACAAGCTGGAGGCATGTGCGTGTGTATAAGCTGGAAGTGTATACATGGTACAAGCTGGATATATGTACGTGTGTATAAGCTGGAGATGTGTACATTGTGTGGATGCTGGAGATGTGTGCGTGTGTACAAGCTGGAGATGTGTACATGTGTACAAGCTGGAGATGTGTACATGTGTACACGATGGATATGTGTACACGTATACAGTATGAAGATGTGTACATGCGTACAAGCTGGAGATTGAAAACGAATATTGGAGTGACACAAGCTCCTAATTTTATCATCATCATCATCATCATCATCACCTTCTTCTTCTTCTTACCAGCCTGTTTCTGAAAATCTCAGACAAACATTTTGTGTACGAGCCTTGATCAGTCCTGCGTGCAGAAAGGTGAAGGTCAATAATCTTCTCATCATTAAGATACTGGGACACACACGCATATAGATATTTCTACTGGGACAAACACATATATAGATGTTTATACTGGGACACACACATGTATAGATGTTTCTAATGGGACACACATATATAGATGTTTCTACTGGAACACACACATGTATAGTTGTTTCTAATGGGACTGATATATATAGATGTTTCTACTGGGACACACACACACACATATATGTTTCTACTGGGACACACACACATATAGATGTTTCTACTGGAACATACACATATAGATGTTTCTACTGGAACATACACATATAGATGTTTCTACTGGGGGACACACACACATAGATATGTCTACTGGAACATACACATATAGATGTTTCTACTGGGACACACACACACATATAGATGTTTCTACTGGGACACACACACATATAGATGTTTCTACTGGGACACACACACACACATAGATATGTCTACTGGAACACACACATATAGATGTTTCTACTGGGACACACACACACACATCTGCTGGGACACACACACACACGTTTCTGTGTGGAGGAACAGAAGAAATGACTTGAAATGTTAACAAAAAGATGACGGCTGTCTCTGGGGAACACAAAAAAATTCTTCTTGTTGACAGAAACGCGGAAACTGTCTGGTAAGTGGGTTAAACTAAACTGTCTGGGAGTTTAAAGGAGAAATTTAGAACATAATTTATGATGAGAAATGAGGGAAGAGATAGGCCCAGCCTGGGTTGTAGGAGAACATGGCAGAAGACAAGGTGACAGAAACCTTCGGGTGACATGAACAAGTGAAAGTGGGTTACGTAAACAAGAACAGACGATTACAGACAAGTTCAGACAGGTTAGAGACAGAGACAGGCACAAAGAGAACAAGTCTAAGACAAAGACACAGGCATAAAAACATCAGGGGGAGAGACATAGACAGAAAGAAGACAGGCCAGAGACAGACAGAAAGAAGACAGGCCAGAGACAGACAGAAAGAAGGCAGGCCAGAGACAGACAGAAAGAAGACAGGCCAGAGACAGACAGAAAGAAGACAGGCCAGAGACAGAAAGAAAGAAGACAGGCCAGAGAGAGATAGAAAGAAGACAGGCCAGGGGTAGAGGCATAGACAGAAAGAAGACAGGTCAGTGGCAGAGACATAGACAGAAAGAAGACAGGCCAGTGGCAGAGACACACAGATAGAAAACAGGCAAATCACCTCAAAATACAGGGAGAGATAAGACAAACCAGAGACAGAGACATGTTTCAGGCTCTCAGGGCTTAAGATGGACAAGATGGAACACAGAAAGGGAAGCTGGAGACTGTGAGAACAGATGATGATGATGATGATGATGATGATGACTGGTTTTGAGTGGCTATGACTGGTTACTGTACCTGGTGATATTCCACTGATGGGAGACTGGCCTACTGCGGAAGAGAAAACTAGAAAGAAGAAAACATAGTGTGGTTAAATGTGTGTACAAGTTGGAGATGGTGTGTACATGTGTACAAGCTGGAGGCATGTGCGTGTGTATAAGCTGGAAGTGTATACATGGTACAAGCTGGATATATGTACGTGTGTATAAGCTGGAGATGTGTACATTGTGTGGATGCTGGAGATGTGTGCGTGTGTACAAGCTGGAGATGTGTGCATGTGTACAAGATGGAGATGTGTACATGTGTACACGATGGATATGTGTACACGTATACAGTATGAAGATGTGTACATGCGTACAAGCTGGAGATTGAAAACGAATATTGGAGTGACACAAGCTCCTAATTTTATCATTTCTGACCTACCATTTCCATCTCATCATTTGTAACTAGAATGTCGACCTCATAATTTGTGAACTGAAATGTCGACCTCATAATTTGTGACCTAAAAAGTCGACCTAATCATTTGTGATTTAGAATGTCGACCTCATCATATATGACTTAGATATCTACCGTATCATTTTATTCTTAGAATGTCGACTTTATCGTATCTGCTTTTGAAATAAGATATGAAAAGACCTTGGACTTCCTGAAAATCTTGTTTGTCATATTAACATTACTCAATGAAATGTCAGTATAATGATAAAGTCAAGTTACAGAATGTCCTACTCAAGTTAAAATCAGATCATAGAATTGTCTTCAGGACTTTCGAAATTGATAAAATGTTCCAACACTGTTACAATTAGGTAATAAAATGTCATAATGTTGTTAAAATTAGATAATAGAATTCCCGTGTGATGTTAAAATTAGATAATAAAATGTCCCCTGTTGTGTTAAAATTAGATAATAAAATGTTCACTCTGATGTTAACATTAGATAATAAAATGCCACATGTGGTGTTAAAATCATGTTTTAGATTGTGACTGCGGGTTTACGCCACATTCTGCACCCACTATCTGACTTTGACTTTCTGTAGACCCAGTATGTTGGTTTATATAACCCAGTATGTTGCTGTGGGTTTATATAACCCATTATATTGCTGTGGGTTTATATAACCCAGGACGTGTGTGGGTTTCCTGTATAAATCTTGGTCTGTTTCTATTATCTCTGTAAAATAACAGAGTCTGATTTTCTATTATCTCTGTAAAATAACAGAGTCTGACTTTCTATCTCCTCTGTAAAATGACAGAGTCTGATGAATGAGCTAAGACCAGCTTCCACAGATGTACAGCAGTTGAGGATTTACAAAAGTGCGCAGGTAAGATGTCCTGAGAGGCTCTGATCATCACTGAGAATTTTTTTAAAAAATGGAGAACTTACAACACCATGGAGAACTTACAACACCATGGAGAACTTACAACACCATGGAGAACTTACAACACCATGGAGAACTTACAACACTATGGAGAACTTACAACACCATGGAGAACTTACAACACTATGGAGAACTTACAACATCATGGAGAACTTACAAAAAGATGGAGAACCTACAACACCATGGAGAACTTACAACACCATGGAGAACTTACAACACCATGGAGAACTTACAACACTATGGAGAACTTACAAAATGATGGAAAACTTACAACAGCATTGAGAGCTTACAACAAACTGGAAAGCTTACATAATAATAATATAACCTAGACCTGAGTGGTGGAGGAGAGTGGAGGCTATTTTTGTAGGTAGGTGGGTAGAATAAAGGAGACGACGAAAACGACAAGGATTAAAATAAAACTTGACTGCTCTCAGAATTTACAGCCGTCCATATTTCACGTTTATTCGCTGCTCTCCCTTCTCGCTTCACTTTATTTTATGAACTCCAGTTTTTCTTAAGTTTTTTTTGTTTTGTTTTGGTTTGGGCCTGACATAATCTCCCGAAGCTTGTTGCGTGCCTGAGATGTGCCCAAAATACGACAGCCGACACGACAGCTCATTTCCTTGATCTACATGACTTATCTTCCGCCATGACCGCGGCAGACAACCCCCTCTTTCTGCCAACTTTTGTCATGGCTCCCCCACCCCCAAACTAAAATGTCCACATTCTGGCCTAAATTTGTTCATTAAAAGTTAAGACTTTGTCTGCATTCAAGTTTTGTCTGCTTGCCGCCAAGATGTGTCCACACGCCGTCAAGTTTTGTCTGCTTGCCGCCAAGATGTGTCCACACGCCGTCAAGTTTTGTCTGCTTGTGGCAAACAGAGCTGTTTGTGTGCGTGCGTGTGTATGTGTATGTGTGTGTGTGATGCACCCACTGTTTAACAACGACCTTGAAGTGCCCTCACTAGGGCTTGGACACGAATTTTAACAATTTTAGCCCGGCTTTCCTGACCCCCCCCCCCTTTTTTTTCCCCTCGAGAAAGCAGGACAGGGGGTTGTGGTAGGGAGCCCTGTCACAGGCAGACAAATGCTTTCTTTGCCCTCTAAGACCAGTGTCCCCCACGTGATCTCTGTGCCGCGTGCATTCCTTCGTTGTCATGTTTTCTTATTATTTCTGTTGCAATAATTTTACTGAGTTCTTTTTTGTACGTTCTTGTGTGTGTGTGGGGGGGGGGGGGGCCAGGCAAGGGAGTGGGGCTTGAGGGTGGGAAGGGGGAAATCTCTAGGAACAGCAATGCCGGACCAACAGCTGAGATGGCAGCATCTCAGACAAACAGCTGATATGGCAGCATTTCAGACAAACAGCTGATGTGGCAGCATTTCAGACAAACAGCTGATATGGCAGCATCTCAGACAAACAGCTGATATGACAGCATCTCAGACAAACAGCTGATATGGCAGTATCTCAGACAAACAGCTGATATGGCAGTATCTCAGACAAACAGCTGATATGGCAGTATCTCAGACAAACAGCTGAGTTACAAATACAGACTGGACCAACAGCCGAAATATATGACAGCAATGTGATCACGGGACAAGCTTTACAAACACCATCAAGTCATGTTAACCCAGACATTAAATAAGCTAGATCAACAACCCAGACATGAAATAAGCTAGATCAACAACCCAGACATGAAATAAGCTAGATCAACAACCCAGATATGGGACAAACTAAATCAACAACCCAGACATGAAATAAGCTAGATCAACAACCCAGATATGACATAAGCTAGATCAACAACCCAGACATGAAATAAGCTAGATCAACAACCCAGACATGGGACAAACTAAATCAACAACCCAGACATGAAATAAGCTAGATCAACAACCCAGACATGAAATAAGCTATATCAACAACCCAGACATGAAATAAGCTAGATCAACAACCCAAAAATGGGACAAATTAGTTCAACAACCCAAATATGGGACAAGCTGGATCAAATACTAAGAACTCACTTCGACTCAAAAAAAAAAAAACACTTCCACCTGCGCTCACTTTGTTCCTCACCTGTCACTTACCTGAGAGTTACCTGTGTGCGTCTGTATGTGTGCTTTATCTGTGCGTGTGTGTGTGACAGACAGACAGACAGACAGACAGACAGACAGACAGACAGACAGATAGATAGATAGATAGATAGATAGATAGATAGATAGATAGATAGATAGATAGATAGATAGATAGATAGATAGATAGATAGATAGAATGAATCCCCTCACCCATACTCTTTGTGTGCGGCCATTTCTTCTCATGCACCACTTGTTCAACCTGGCGTCTTTTCTCTCTGTCTCCCTCTTTTTTTTCCGTTGAGTTTTCCAGTGATCGTTACTTCTGTCTTCTCCTGGCGTGTCTAAAGAATGTTTTCCTCAGCTTTCAATGTTCTTGTCTTCGTTTGTTCTTTTCTTGGTCTAGCCCATGTAGAACCAAGTGTCTGTTGTTCCCTATCCTGCTCCATCTGTTTGTTTATTGTCAGAATCACGCGGGGACAAAGAAGTATGGGACATATCATCATCATCATCATCATCATCATCATCATCATCGTCAACACCAGTCGTTGGCGGGTAAGTTTCTCCACAGATCTGAATTCTTGAAAATTTCCTTAAGTCACTTGATATTTTTGTTTATCATGCCATCGTTTTATATTGTCCATGACCTTCACCCTTGACCTTCCTGCGCCTCTCTTCATTTTTATCTTTTCTGTTGTTATTTTCATTTGTTGGAGATAATCCCTTGTTTGAGAGAATCCCCAGAGAAACCATCATCTCTAAGAGAGATCACTAGAGAAACCATAATCTCTAAGAGAGATTACTAGAGAAACCATAATCTCTAAGAGAGATCACTAGAGAAACCATAGTCTCTATGAGAGATAACTATAAAAACCATAATCTATAAGAGAGATCACTAGAGAAACCATAGTCTCTATGAGAGATAACTATAAAAACCATAATCTCTAAGAGAGATCACTAGAGAAACCATAGTCTCTATGAGAGATAACTAGAAAAACCATAATCTCTAAGAGAGATCACTAGAGAAACCATCATTTCTAAGAGAGATCGCTAGAGAAAACATCATTTCTAAGAGAGATCGCTAGAGGAATTATTATTTTTTATATAGATCACAGGAGAAAATCATCATTCCTTAGAGAGATCTCTAAAGAAATCATGATTGTTGGGTGCTCCTGCTGTTATGATGTGCTATGACTGTTAGATATCCCTGCTGTTATGATGTGCTATGACTGCTAGATATCCCTGCTGTTACGCTGTTTTCAAGTGCTATTACATGTCAAATGAACGATCAATGTCTTTACATCACATTGTTATAAGAGCCACCTTTCTTTCTCCTCCTTGTATCGCCTTCTAATTATTATTTTGTTTTTGTTAACCTCTTCATAAAATGTTTGGTTATTTGGGAGGGGGAGATGTTCTCTTCTCCACCAGTTCTATCATGGCATCTATCATCTACTTTATCTTGGCTTGTTTCTGTATCTGGTACTGAAGGTTTTCAAGGCTGTTTCTCACTCATCGTTTACATCTGGAAATAATATTTGGATTTTTTAAAATACCTGAAATCAGCGTTTAATTTCATATTTATCTTTCGTCTTCATGCCTGGCAAGAACTTCAACAATCTTAACCTTTGTTTTCAGTTTTAACCTTACTATTGCTAGTCTGAGATCTTTGCAGCGAGACCTTACTGTTACGAATCTGAAATCTTTATAGCGAGACCTTACTATTACTAATCTGAAATCTTTACAGCGAGACTTTACTATTACTAATCTGGAATCTTTACAGCGAGACTTTACTATTACTAATCTGAAATCTTTGCAGCGAGACCTTACTATTACTAATCTGAGATCTTTGTAGAGAGACCTTACTGTTACTAATCTGAGATCTTTGTAGAGAGACCTTACTGTTACTAATCTGAGATCTTTGTAGAGAGACCTTACTATTACTAATCTGAGATCTTTGTAGAGAGACCTTACTATTACTAATCTGAAATCTTTGCAGCGAGACCTTACTATTACTAATCTGAAATCTTTGCAGCGAGACCTTACTATTACTAATCTGAGATCTTTGTAGAGAGACCTTACTGTTACTAATCTGAGATCTTTGCAGCGAGAGAGACCTTACTATTACTAATCTGAGATCTTTGTAGAGAGACCTTACTATTACTAATCTGAGATCTTTGTAGAGAGACCTTACTATTACTAATCTGAGATCTTTGTAGAGAGACCTTACTATTACTAATCTGAGATCTTTGTAGAGAGACCTTACTATTACTAATCTGAGATCTTTGTAGAGAGACCTTACTATTACTAATCTGAGATCTTTGTAGAGAGACCTTACTATTACTAATCTGAGATCTTTGTAGAGAGACCTTACTATTACTAATCTGAGATCTTTGTAGAGAGACCTTACTATTACTAATCTGAGATCTTTGTAGAGAGACCTTACTATTACTAATCTGAGATCTTTGTAGAGAGACCTTACTATTACTAATCTGAGATCTTTGTAGAGAGACCTTACTATTACTAATCTGAGATCTTTGTAGAGAGACCTTACTATTACTAATCTGAGATCTTTGTAGAGAGACCTTACTATTACTAATCTGAGATCTTTGTAGAGAGACCTTACTATTACTAATCTGAGATCTTTGTAGAGAGACCTTACTATTACTAATCTGAGATCTTTGTAGAGAGACCTTACTATTACTAATCTGAGATCTTTGTAGAGAGACCTTACTATTACTAATCTGAGATCTTTGTAGAGAGACCTTACTATTACTAATCTGAGATCTTTGTAGAGAGACCTTACTATTACTAATCTGAGATCTTGTAGAGAGACCTTACTATTACTAATCTGAGATCTTTGTAGAGAGACCTTACTATTACTAATCTGAGATCTTTGTAGAGACCTTACTATTACTAATCTGAGATCTTTGTAGAGAGACCTTACTATTACTAATCTGAGATCTTTGTAGAGAGACCTTACTATTACTAATCTGAGATCTTTGTAGAGAGACCTTACTATTACTAATCTGAGATCTTTGTAGAGAGACCTTACTATTACTAATCTGAGATCTTTGTAGAGAGACCTTACTATTACTAATCTGAGATCTTTGTAGAGAGACCTTACTATTACTAATCTGAGATCTTTGTAGCCATGTGGTGGTCCCGGTACTTGCTTTAACCACCAGTCAAACCTTTTTTCTTAAAAAGCTTCTGTAGAAAAAAAAGAAGAATATACTGTATATGGTTCTGGATACAAATGTCTAAGCTTTTCCATGTGTCTGACCTTCTAGATCGTTGTCCCAGTCCCAGTGGCTGTATCCTGGCGCATTCTAGCAGCCTGCCTCCTTCCTCACTAGACTCTACAGGACCAACGCGTAAACGACATATCCGACAAGACGATCAGATCAGTGCTTCCGCACTATAATCAACGGAACCACAACGGTAGACAGGAATGATCCAGCCAAAGCCCGTGCTATTGTGATGCGCGTGTTCGCAAATCTCTGGGATAAAGTTTTCAGAGCCGTCTGTGTTGTACACGTAGCCGGGACTTGATTCTTAACTTTCCACGATCTGTTTCCCTTTCACAAAGCAATGTATTCTTATCTCTTTCACAAAGCAAGGTATTCTTATCTCTTTCACAAAGCATTCTTATCTCTTTCACAAAGCAAGGTATTCTTATCTCTTTCACAAAGCATTCTTATCTCTTTCACAAAGCAAGGTATTCTTATCTCTTTCACAAAGCAAGGTATTCTTATCTCTTTCACAAAGCAAGGTATTCTTATCTCTTTCACAAAGCAAGGTATTTTCTTCTTATCTCTTTCACAAAGCAATGTATTCTTATCTCTTTCACAAAGCAAGGTATTCTTATCTCTTTCACAAAGCAAGGTATTCTTATCTCTTTCACAAAGCAAGGTATTCTTATCTATTCCAGGGATTGCTCTTGGTTAATATCCCCATTCTCTCAGATACCTGCCGGTTGCCTCCTACGACTGACTGCCTCTACTCTCCTTATGCTCTTCTTTGCCTCCTCTTGTGTATATTCTGCAGGCCTGCAGATCTGTATCAGCTAAGATATGTCTGCGTGTACTTCTATCTCTTCTGTTGCTTTTTTTTTCTCCTTGATAATGCGTCGTAGCCAAAATACTGAGCTGTTGATTTTCACGTTCGAGTGTTTTTCTAGGTTTCTCGCACTGTCAACCTCCTCCTTACATGTCTATGTTTTATACCAGTTGTTTTATACTGTTTTTCTAGGTTTCTTGCACTGTCAACCCCCTCCTTACATGTCTATGTTTTATACCAGTTGTTTTACACTGTTTTTCTAGGTTTCTCGCACTGTCAACCCCCTCCTTACATGTCTATGTTTTATACCAGTTATTTTATACTGTTTTTCTAGGTTTCTCGCACTGTCAACCCCCTCCTTACATGTCTATGCTTTATACCAGTTGTTTTATACTGTTTTTCTAGGTTTCTCGCACTGTCAACCCCCTCCTTACATGTCTATGTTTTATACCAGTTATTTTATACTGTTTTTCTAGGTTTCTCGTACTGTCAAGCATTTCTCTGTGTTTCCTACTTCTGGAGGATGCCACATTAAGATAATTTTTTCTTTTACTTACACTTTTTTGTCTCGTTTATGTATGTAATCCTCGAAAAAGGCTCAGGCCGAAATATCGGATGTTGTGTATTTTTCATTTATACATTCTCATCTCGCTCTCATACTTTCTATTCGTTTTTTCTCACTTTACTCACTCCATTTGCCACCTTGTAAAACTGCACCATACACCTCGATCTACCTTTATTATTAGAACCAGTTTTGCTGTAGTCGCCTCCCTTTTATATGTTTTATATCAGTTGTTTTATACTGATTTTCTAGGTTTCTCGTACTGCCAACCACCTCCTTACCTTGCCTATGTCTTATACCAGCCGAAATTAAGCCATACATTTCTGTCTGCTTTTAATACAGTTCTGGGTCTGACATTACCAAGTGTCTTATGTTATATCTGATATTATCAAGTGTCTGATCTTACATTATATTTGATATTACCAAGTGTCTTATCTTATGTTATATCTGATATTACTAAGTGTCTTATTTTACGTTATATGTAATTTTACCAAGTGTCTTATCTTATGTTATATCTGATATTACCAAGAATCTGATCTTACATTATATCTGATATTACCAAGAATCTGATCTTACATTATATCTGATATTATCAAGTTCTGATCTTACATTATATCTGATATTACCAAGTGTCTTATATTATGTTATATCTGATATTACCAAGTGTCTTATCTTACATTATATCTGATAGTACTAAGTGTCTTATCTTACATTATATCTCATATTACCAAGTATCTTATCTTACATTATATCTGATATTATCAAGTATCTGATCTTACATTATATCTGATATTACCAAGTATCTGATCTTACATTATGTCTGATATTACCAAGTGTCTTATGTTATATCTGATATTATCAAGTGTCTGATCTTACATTATATTTGATATTACCAAGTGTCTTATCTTATGTTATATCTGATATTACTAAGTGTCTTATTTTACGTTATATGTAATTTTACCAAGTGTCTTATCTTATGTTATATCTGATATTACCAAGAATCTGATCTTACATTATATCTGATATTACCAAGAATCTGATCTTACATTATATCTGATATTATCAAGTTCTGATCTTACATTATATCTGATATTACCAAGTGTCTTATCTTACATTATATCTGATAGTACTAAGTGTCTTATCTTACATTATATCTCATATTACCAAGTATCTTATCTTACATTATATCTGATATTATCAAGTATCTGATCTTACATTATATCTGATATTACCAAGTATCTGATCTTACATTATGTCTGATTTTACCAAGTGTCTTATCTTACATTATATCTAATATTACTAAGTGTACAATCTTACGTTATATCTGATATTACCATATGCCCAATCTTACGTTATAAGTAAGTGTCTGATCTTGCGTTATATCTGATATTACTAAGTGTCTTATCTTATATTACTGTATAATCCCGAGTCGTCCTCTGTTTAGTTTGACCTTTTTCGTTTACTTCAGCCTGTATCTGGCGCGGGATATGTTTATCGCGCAAAGTTTATCAAACAAGTCAAATTTAGCGGTTTAAACGATTTTCAGTTCCCATAAATGTTCCTTTTCTGTATTACTTTTGTCATATTTACTTACTTATCTATCTATTTATTTATTGTCTCAACAATAAATTTCTTACAAAAATATTTATTACTGACCAAAATGTATCTAGCTCAGAAATCGCTGCGTTAGTTTGGCAGAACCTAAGAGAAAGAAAGAAAGAAAGAAAGAAAGAAAGAAAGAAAGAAAGAAAGAAAGAAAGAAAAAAAAAACTTACTTCCAACAAAGGCAAAAGCTAACAAGCACTTCATACTGCCTCTCTTTGAAATTCACTTCTGTTGAATTGTTCCGTTCCTTCACCCTCGCGCAGTCCAAATTTGAATAAACACACTTTATTGTTCCTCGTCTTTTGTTTCGTTTCCTGCAGGTAGCTCTCAGGCCTTGTTTTCACCCCAGCCCTCAAATGCTTTGCGCATGCCCAGGAGAAAGTCTGAAATTGTCGTCGGTTTTTCGCATTAAAAACTCACACGGGGACGGAAATAGGCGGTACAAAAATGGTAAACTGACATGAATTATTTCTTAAAACAACATTCAGGTCACCCGCCCTGCCCCCCTTGTCTACCCCGTTCCTACCCACAACACCCGCAGCTTATTTTTTGCAAGAGAAATTTTCTTTATTTGCTCTGTGCGTGTGCGTGTGTGTGTGACAGCTGCAGCTTATATTCCTACTGTCCTGTCATATAACAGCGTGGATGACATTTTCATGACATCAAAGTGACATCTATATCAGCAATGAAGTTCCTGATGACAAATCTGGAGATAAACTAGCTCACGAGCTGGACGGAGGGACTAGATTTCTTGTCCTGGAACTTGTCTACCTCCACGGACGTCCTCTATGATTAAAACACAGAGAGGGTGGCCGAAATTTCTTGTCTTGGAACTTGTCTACCTCCACGGACGTCCTCTATGATTAAAACACAGAGAGGGTGGCCGAGATTTCTTCTCCTGGAACTTGTCTACCTCCACGGACGTCCTCTATGACTAAAACACTGAGAGAATGGCCGAAATTTCTTGTCTTGGAACTTGTCTTTGACTAAAACACTCTCTAGGGGAGACTACTATTTTATTTCTATCCAGCCCAGTTACCTATCCTGTCCTATTACATCCCTCCATGGATGTTCTCCGCTACTGAAACACAGAGAGGAGAGGAGAGTGTTTTATTTGTCTGATCTGTTTGTTCGGGCATTCCTTCATCATTTCTGTGCTTTCACTTTTACGACTTATCCTCAGTACATGATGATTTCTGTAACAGATAATGATGCCTCTACTGATATCGCTAATAAGTGATGACATCTGCAGTGGGCTCTATATTTTTCCAGTGATATAAATAATACATGATGATTTCTCTAGTAACTTCTGTAACAAATGATGATTTCTCTAGCAACCTCCCTAACAAGTGATGATTTCTCTAGCGACCTCCCTAACAAATGATGATTTCTCTAGCGACCTCCTTAAAAATGATAATTTCTCTAGCGACCTCCCTAACAAATGATGATTTCCCTAGTGACCTCCCTAACAAATGATGATTTCTCTAGCGACCTCCCTAACAAATGATGATTTTTCTAGTGACCTCCTTAACAAATGATCATTTCTCTAATGACTCCATGCTTTCTCGGTTCAGATCTCTCACAAATAATGACTTTCTCCTGATTAAAAAAAATAGCACCTGCTTCATAGTTTGATCAAACAAATAAAGAATTAAAGAGCCGTACATGGTCAGTTATTTATTGTCTGACGTGGCTCTGCGTTATTTATTGTTTGATGTGGCTCTCAGTTATTTATTGTTTGATGTGGCTCTGAGTTATTTATTGTTTGATGTGGCTCTCAGTTATTTATTGTTTGATGTGGCTCTCAGTTATTTATTGTTTGATGTGGCTCTCAGTTATTTATTGTTTGATGTGGCTCTCAGTTATTTATTGTTTGATGTGGCTCTCAGTTATTTATTGTTTGACGTGGTTCTCAGCTATTTATTGTTTGATGTGGCTCTCAGTTATTTATTGTTTGATGTGGCTCTCAGTTATTTATTGTTTGATGTGGCTCTCAGTTATTTATTGTTTGATGTGGCTCTCAGTTATTTATTGTCTGATAAAGCTAACAAGCACTTCATACTGCCTCTCTTTGAAATTCACTTCTGTTGAATTGTTCCGTTCCTTCACCCTCGCGCAGTCCAAATTTGAATAAACACACTTTATTGTTCCTCGTCTTTTGTTTCGTTTCCTGCAGGTAGCTCTCAGGCCTTGTTTTCACCCCAGCCCTCAAATGCTTTGCGCATGCCCAGGAGAAAGTCTGAAATTGTCGTCGGTTTTTCGCATTAAAAACTCACACGGGGACGGAAATAGGCGGTACAAAAATGGTAAACTGACATGAATTATTTCTTAAAACAACATTCAGGTCACCCGCCCTGCCCCCCTTGTCTACCCCGTTCCTACCCACAACACCCGCAGCTTATTTTTTGCAAGAGAAATTTTCTTTATTTGCTCTGTGCGTGTGCGTGTGTGTGTGACAGCTGCAGCTTATATTCCTACTGTCCTGTCATATAACAGCGTGGATGACATTTTCATGACATCAAAGTGACATCTATATCAGCAATGAAGTTCCTGATGACAAATCTGGAGATAAACTAGCTCACGAGCTGGACGGAGGGACTAGATTTCTTGTCCTGGAACTTGTCTACCTCCACGGACGTCCTCTATGATTAAAACACAGAGAGGGTGGCCGAAATTTCTTGTCTTGGAACTTGTCTACCTCCACGGACGTCCTCTATGATTAAAACACAGAGAGGGTGGCCGAGATTTCTTCTCCTGGAACTTGTCTACCTCCACGGACGTCCTCTATGACTAAAACACTGAGAGAATGGCCGAAATTTCTTGTCTTGGAACTTGTCTTTGACTAAAACACTCTCTAGGGGAGACTACTATTTTATTTCTATCCAGCCCAGTTACCTATCCTGTCCTATTACATCCCTCCATGGATGTTCTCCGCTACTGAAACACAGAGAGGAGAGGAGAGTGTTTTATTTGTCTGATCTGTTTGTTCGGGCATTCCTTCATCATTTCTGTGCTTTCACTTTTACGACTTATCCTCAGTACATGATGATTTCTGTAACAGATAATGATGCCTCTACTGATATCGCTAATAAGTGATGACATCTGCAGTGGGCTCTATATTTTTCCAGTGATATAAATAATACATGATGATTTCTCTAGTAACTTCTGTAACAAATGATGATTTCTCTAGCAACCTCCCTAACAAGTGATGATTTCTCTAGCGACCTCCCTAACAAATGATGATTTCTCTAGCGACCTCCTTAAAAATGATAATTTCTCTAGCGACCTCCCTAACAAATGATGATTTCCCTAGTGACCTCCCTAACAAATGATGATTTCTCTAGCGACCTCCCTAACAAATGATGATTTTTCTAGTGACCTCCTTAACAAATGATGATTTCTCTAATGACTCCATGCTTTCTCGGTTCAGATCTCTCACAAATAATGACTTTCTCCTGATTAAAAAAAATAGCACCTGCTTCATAGTTTGATCAAACAAATAAAGAATTAAAGAGCCGTACATGGTCAGTTATTTATTGTCTGACGTGGCTCTGCGTTATTTATTGTTTGATGTGGCTCTCAGTTATTTATTGTTTGATGTGGCTCTGAGTTATTCGTTGTCTGATGTGGCTCTCAGTTATTTATTGTTTGATGTGGCTCTCAGTTATTTATTGTTTGATGTGGCTCTCAGTTATTTATTGTTGATGTGGCTCTCAGTTATTTATTGTTTGATGTGGCTCTCAGTTATTTATTGTTTGACGTGGTTCTCAGCTATTTATTGTTTGATGTGGCTCTCAGTTATTTATTGTTTGATGTGGCTCTCAGTTATTTATTGTTTGATGTGGCTCTCAGTTATTTATTGTTTGATGTGGCTCTCAGTTATTTATTGTCTGATGTGGCTCTGAGTTATTTATTGTCTGACGTGGCTCTGAGTTATTTATTTCTGATGTGGCTCTGAGATATTTATTTCTGATGTGGCTCTCAGTTATTTATTGTTTGATGTGGCTCTCAGTTATTTATTGTTTGATATGGCTCTCAGTTATTTATTGTCTGATGTGGCTATCAGTTATTTACTGTTTGATGTGGCTATCAGTTATTTATTGTTTAATGTGGCTCTGAGTTATTTATTGTCTGATGTGGCTCTGAGTTATTTATAGTCTGGTATGGCTCTCGATTTTTCGTTGTCTGATGTGACTCTGAGTTATTCATTGTCTGATGTGGCTCTTGGTTATTCCGTGTCTGATGTGGCTCTCACTTATTCGATGTCTGATGTGGCACTCAGTTATTTATTATCTGATGTGGCTCTCCGTTAATTATTGTCTGATGTGGCTCTCAGTTATTTATTGTCTGATGTGGCTCTCATTTATTTATTGTCTGATGTGGCTCTCAGTTATTTATTGTTTGATGTGGCTCTCAGTTATTTATTGTTCGACGTGGCTCTCAGTTATTTATTGTTTGACGTGGCTCCCAGTTAGTTAGTGTTTGATGTGGCTCTCATTTATTTATTGTTTGACGTGGCTCTGAGTTATTTATAGTCTGGTATGGCTCTCGATTTTTCGTTGTCTGATGTGACTTTGAGTTATTCGTTGTCTGATGAGGCTCTGAGTTATTCATTGTCTGATGTGGCTCTCAGTTATTTATTGTTTGACGTGGCTCTCAGTTATTTATTGTTTGATGTGGCTCTGGTTCTAAGGACTGCAAACGCGCCACAAACAGCCTCTGGCAGTCAAGTCCAGCTCCTGGCCTTCCCGTGGCAGAACTGTTTAAACTGACAGGAGAAGGGGCGAGGGCGAATATCTGGCGCCTGAAAACCAGTTACTTAGGGTAGATGAGTGGCACGTTTGGTAGCTCATCTGCCGCTGTTGGCGAGATCTTCAGCTGCCGTGCGTGGAGCGGTGCTCTTCCCGGCCAATGAAGAAATTTGCAAATGAGGTTGCCGCGCAGCATCACTGCGGAAAAGGTGGTTGAAAGGATAAATCGAAGCAAACAGTCAAATCACGGCACCTCTGGTCTGGAGGTCGGCCACGTCCTGAATGCAGTCATATCGGGTGAAATGCATGAACCGGCTTGTCCCAGAGGTTAAGACATTGCTGGCTTGACTTTTCAAATGCCGCGCGTGGAGTGAAGCTCCTCCCGGTTAAGGAAGTAAATGCGGAAATAAAGGTTCCTGTGCGGCGCGGATGGGAAAAGGTGGTGGAAAGTGAAGTTTAACCTGGTATGTCCAGTAGTATCGCTACGAGAGCTATACCATGGCGCCTCTGCTCTAGAGGCCGCCTACGTCCGAAATACACCTACACTGGTGAAATATGCCTAAACCGGCACACACCAGGGGTGGAACTCGATGGCTAGACATGTCATGCCTCCTCCGCTCTAGAGGTCGGTAACGCCTGATATACACCCATACTGGTGAATTTTGCCTAAACCGGCTCATACCAGGGGTGAATCTTGAAGGCTATGAATGTCACAGTACCTCTGCCCCAGAGGTCGGTCCCGTCCCAAACACGCCCATACTGGGAAATGCCTAAACCGGCTCAACCCAGGGGTAGAAGTCACTAGTGGCGAGGATTCGTCCTCCTGGACAAAAGCTCCATCCTGGTCACAACTAGGAAGGGTAAGCGGCCACGACCGCAAAATGCTGAAGTCGGAGACACTGGACCAGGGAAGTCTAGATAGGCAACCACCTCTCACCCGGCGGGGATGTCTGCGTATCCTAATCACGCTGAGGTTTTCCGGTGAGAAAGTCCAACCCTGGACTGGATGGGCAACCACCTCTCACCGGCGGTGATACACGGGTATCTCAAAACACGTCGAGGTTTTCCGGTGAGAAAGTCCAACTCTGGCCTGGGTGGGCTAACGCCTCTCACCCAGCGGGGATGCACTGATATTCCAAACACGTCGAGGTCTTCCGGTGAGAAAGTCCAACCCTAGACCAAACTGGTGCAATGAAAACCACGGTTTCACGCAATCCCGCTTCCGAGACCCACCAAGAATACAGGCTAAAGCACTGTGATACTCTGAACCCCTTGTGGTCCTTTCGTGGAACTCGTGTGGTCTATTTTGGACCACACAGGGGACCACGGGACCTAACGAGGACCACATGCGTGAATTCAGTAGGTTCACAGGGCGGTTTTTGGTGGTAGAAGTGAACGAAGAAGAAGAAGAAGAAGATGTGGCTCTCAGTTATTTATTGTTCGACGTGGCTCTCAGTTATTTATTGTTTGACGTGGCTCTGAGTTATTTATTGTTTGATGTGGCTCTGAGTTATTTATTGTCTGATGTGGCTCTGAGTTATTCGTTTTCTGATGTGGCTCTCGGTTATTCGTTTTCTGATGTGGCTCTCAGTTTTTATTGTCCGATGTGGCTCTTTTATTTATTTTCTGATGTGGCTATCAGTTATTTATTGTTTGATGTTGCTTTGAGTTAATCATTGTTTGATGTGGCTTTGAGTTATTTATTGTCTGATGTGGCTCTCATTTATTTATAGTCTGGTATGGCTCTAGATTTTTCGTTGTATGATGTGACTCTCAGTTATTCATTGTCTGATGAGGCTCGGAGTTATTCGTTGTCTGATGAGTCTCTGAGTTATTCATTGTTTGATGTGGCTCAGAGTTATTCGATGTCTGATGAGGCTCTTGGTTATTCTGTGTCTGATGTGGCTCTCACTTATTCGATGTCTGATGTGGCTCTGAGTTATTTATTGTCTGATGTGGCTCTCAGTTATTTATTGTTTGACATGGCTCTGAGTTATTTATTGTTTGATATGGCTCTCAGTTATTTATTGTCTGATGTGGCTATCAGTTATTTATTGCTTGACGTGGTGTTCAGTTATTTACTGTTTTACGTGGCTCTCAGTTATTTATTTTTTGACGTGACTCTCAGTTATTTATTGTTTGATGTAGCTCTCAGATAAATCGAAGCAAACAGTCAAATCACGGCACCTCTGGTCTGGAGGTCGGCCACGTCCTGAATGCAGTCATATCGGGTGAAATGCATGAACCGGCTTGTCCCAGAGGTTAAGACATTGCTGGCTTGACTTTTCAAATGCCGCGCGTGGAGTGAAGCTCCTCCCGGTTAAGGAAGTAAATGCGGAAATAAAGGTTCCTGTGCGGCGCGGATGGGAAAAGGTGGTGGAAAGTGAAGTTTAACCTGGTATGTCCAGTAGTATCGCTACGAGAGCTATACCATGGCGCCTCTGCTCTAGAGGCCGCCTACGTCCGAAATACACCTACACTGGTGAAATATGCCTAAACCGGCACACACCAGGGTGGAACTCGATGGCTAGACATGTCATGCCTCCTCCGCTCTAGAGGTCGGTAACGCCTGATATACACCCATACTGGTGAATTTTGCCTAAACCGGCTCATACCAGGGGTGAATCTTGAAGGCTATGAATGTCACAGTACCTCTGCCCCAGAGGTCGGTCCCGTCCCAAACACGCCCATACTGGGAAATGCCTAAACCGGCTCAACCCAGGGGTAGAAGTCACTAGTGGCGAGGATTCGTCCTCCTGGACAAAAGCTCCATCCTGGTCACAACTAGGAAGGGTAAGCGGCCACGACCGCAAAATGCTGAAGTCGGAGACACTGGACCAGGGAAGTCTAGATAGGCAACCACCTCTCACCCGGCGGGGATGTCTGCGTATCCTAATCACGCTGAGGTTTTCCGGTGAGAAAGTCCAACCCTGGACTGGATGGGCAACCACCTCTCACCGGCGGTGATACACGGGTATCTCAAAACACGTCGAGGTTTTCCGGTGAGAAAGTCCAACTCTGGCCTGGGTGGGCTAACGCCTCTCACCCAGCGGGGATGCACTGATATTCCAAACACGTCGAGGTCTTCCGGTGAGAAAGTCCAACCCTAGACCAAACTGGTGCAATGAAAACCACGGTGTCACGCAATCCCGCTTCCGAGACCCACCAAGAATACAGGCTAAAGCACTGTGATACTCTGAACCCCTTGTGGTCCTTTCGTGGAACTCGTGTGGTCTATTTTGGACCACACAGGGGACCACGGGACCTAACGAGGACCACATGCGTGAATTCAGTAGGTTCACAGGGCGGTTTTTGGTGGTAGAAGTGAACGAAGAAGAAGAAGAAGAAGATGTGGCTCTCAGTTATTTATTGTTCGACGTGGCTCTCAGTTATTTATTGTTTGACGTGGCTCTGAGTTATTTATTGTTTGATGTGGCTCTGAGTTATTTATTGTCTGATGTGGCTCTGAGTTATTCGTTTTCTGATGTGGCTCTCGGTTATTCGTTTTCTGATGTGGCTCTCAGTTATTTATTGTCCGATGTGGCTCTTTTATTTATTTTCTGATGTGGCTATCAGTTATTTATTGTTTGATGTTGCTTTGAGTTAATCATTGTTTGATGTGGCTTTGAGTTATTTATTGTCTGATGTGGCTCTCATTTATTTATAGTCTGGTATGGCTCTAGATTTTTCGTTGTATGATGTGACTCTCAGTTATTCATTGTCTGATGAGGCTCGGAGTTATTCGTTGTTTGATGTGGCTCAGAGTTATTCGATGTCTGATGAGGCTCTTGGTTATTCTGTGTCTGATGTGGCTCTCACTTATTCGATGTCTGATGTGGCTCTGAGTTATTTATTGTCTGATGTGGCTCTCAGTTATTTATTGTTTGACATGGCTCTGAGTTATTTATTGTTTGATATGGCTCTCAGTTATTTATTGTCTGATGTGGCTATCAGTTATTTATTGCTTGACGTGGTGTTCAGTTATTTACTGTTTTACGTGGCTCTCAGTTATTTATTTTTTGACGTGACTCTCAGTTATTTATTGTTTGATGTAGCTCTCAGTTATTTATTGTTTGACGTGGCTCTCAGTTATTTATTGTTTGATGTGGCTCTCAGTTATTTATTGTTTGACGTGGCTCTCAGTTATTTATTGTATGATGTGGCTCTGAGTTATTTATTGTCAGATGTGGCTCTCAGTTATTTATTGTCTGATGTGGCTCTCAGTTATTTATTGTCTGATGTGTCTCTCATTTATTTATTGTCTGATGTGGCTCTCGGTTATTTATTGTCTGATGTGGCTCTCAGTTATTTATTGTCTGATGTGGCTCTCGGTTATTTATTGTCTGATGTGGCTCTCAGTTATTTATTGTCTGATGTGGCTCTCAGTTATTTATTGTCTGTTGTGGATCTCGGTTATTTATTGTCTGATGTGGCTCTCAGTTATTCATTGTCTGCTGTTGCTCTCAGTTATTTGTTGTTCGAGGTGACTCTTAGTTATTTATTGTTTGACGTGGCTTTCAGTTATTTATTATTTCATATGGCTCTCAGTTATTTATTGTTTGATGTAGCTCTCAGTGATTTACTGTTTGACGTGGCTCTCAGTTATTTATTGTTTGACGTGGCTCTCAGTTATTTATTGTTTGATGTGGCTCTCAGTTATTTATTGTCTGATGTGGCTCTCAGTCGTTTATTGCTTGATATGCCTCTCAGTTATTTAGTGTCTGATGTGGCTCTCAATTATTTATTGTCTGATTTGGCTCTTGGTTATTTATTGCCTGATGTGGCTCTCAGTTATTTATAGCTGATGTCGCTCTCAGTTGTTTATTGTATGATGTGGCTCTCAGTTATTTATTGTCTGATGTGGCTCTCAGTTATTTATTGTTTTATGTGTCTCAGAGTTATTTATTGTCTGATGTGGCTCTCAGTTATTTATTTTCTGATGTGGCTCTCAGTTATTTATTGTTTGATGTGGCTCTCAGTTATTTATTGCGTGACGTGGTACTCAGTTATTTACTGCTTGACGTGACTCTCAGTTATTTATTGTTTCACGTGGCTCTCAGTTACTTATTGTTTCATGTAGCTCTCAGTTATTTACTGTTTGACGTGGCTCCGAGTTATTTATTGTTTGTCGTGGCTATCAGTTATTTATTGTTTGATATGGCTCTCAGTTATTTATTGTTGGATGTGGCTCTGAGTTATTTATTGTTGTACGTGACTCTCAGTTATTTATTGTTTGACGTGGCTCTCAGTTATTTATTGTCTGATGTGGCTCTCAGTTATTTAATATTTGATGTGGCTCTCAGTTATTTATTGTTTGATGTGGCTCTCACTTATTTTTTGTTTGACGTGGCTCTCAGTTATTTATTATTTGACGTGGCTCTCAGTTAGTTAGTGTTTGATATGGCTCTGATTTATTTATTGTTTGACGTGGCTCTCAGTTACTTATTGTCTGATGTGGCTCTCATTTATTTATTGTCGATGTGGCTCTGTTATTTATTTTCTGATGTGGCTGTCAATTCTTTATTGTTTGATGTGGCTTTGAGTTAATCATTGCTTGATGTGGCTTTGAGTTATTTATTGTCTGATGTGGCTCTCATTTATTTATAGTCTGGTATTGTTCTCTTTTATTCGTTGTCTGATGTGACTCTCAGTTATTCAGTGTCTGATGAGGCTCTGAGTTATTCGTTGTCTGATGAGGCTCTGAGTTATTCATTGTCTGATTTGGCTCAAAGTTATTCGTTGTCTGATGTGGCTCTCGGTTATTCTGTGTCTGATGTGGCTTTCACTTATTCGATGTCTGATGTGGCTCTCAGTTATTTATTATCTGATGTGGATCTTTGTTATTCGTTGTCTGATGTGGCTCTCAGTTATTTATTGTCTGGTGTAGCTCTCGGTTATTTATTTCCTGGTGTGGCTCTCATTTATTTATTGTCTAATGTGGCTCTGAGTTATTTATTGTTTGATGTGGCTCTCAGTTATTTATTGCTTGACGTGGCTCTCAGTTATTTATTGTCTGATTTGACTCTGAGTTATTCGTTTTCTGATTTGTCTCTCGGTTATTCGTTATCTGATGTGGATCTCGGTTATTTATTGTCTGATGTGGCTCAGTTATTTATTTTCTGATGTGGCTCTTAGTTATTTATTGTCTGATGTGGCTCTCAGTTATTTTTTGTTTGATGTGGCTCTGAGTTGCTTATTGTTTGATGTGGCTCTCAGTTATTTATTGTTTGATGTGGCTTTCAGTTATTTATTGTCTCATGTGGCTCTCAGTTATTTATTGTTTGATGTGGCTCTCAGTTATTTATTGTCTGATGCAGCTCTCGGTTATTTATATCCTGATGTGGCTCTCATTTATTCATTGTCTGATGTTGCTCTCATTTTTTTATTTTTTGACGTAGGTCTCAGTTATTTATTGTTTGAAGTGGCTCTCAGTTATTTATTATATGACGTGGCTTTCAGTTATTTATTGTTTGATGTGGCCCTCGGTTATTTATTGTCTTATGTGGCTTTCAGTTATTTATTGTTTGACGTGGCTCTCAGGTATTTTTTGCCTGATGTGGCTCTCAGTTATTTATTGTTTGATTAGGCTCTCAGTTATTTATTGCTTGACGTGTCTCTCATTTATTTATTGTCTGATTTGGCTCTGAGTTATTCGTTTTCTGATGTGGCTCTCGGTTATTCCTTGTCTGATGTGGATCTCGGTTATTTATTGTCGATGTGGCTCTTTTATTTATTTTCTGATGTGGCTTTCAGTTATTTATTGTTTGATGTGGCTTTGAGTTATTCATTGTTTGATGTGGCTCTCAGTTATTTATTGTCTGATATGGCTCTCATTTATTTATTGTCTGATGTGGCTCTCAGTTATTTATTGTCTGATGTGGCTCTAGGCTATTTACTGTCTGATGTGGCTCTTAGTTATTTATTGTCTGATTTGGCTCTTGGTTATTTATTGTCTGATGTGGCTCTCAGTTATTTAGTGTCTGATGTGGCTCTGAGTTATTTATTGTCTGATGTCGCTCTGAGTTATTTATTGTCTGATGTCGCTCTGATTTATTTAGTGTCTGATGTGGCTCTGAGTTATTTAGTGTCTGATGTGGCTCTGAGTTATGTTGTGTCGTATGTGTCTCTGATTTATTTAGTGTCTGATATGGCTCTCAGTTATTTAGTGTCGTATGAGGCTCTCACTTATTTAGTGTCTGATGTGGCTCTGAGTTATTTAGTGTTTGACGTGGCTCTGAGTTACTTAGTGTCTGATGTGGCTCTGAGTTATGTATTGTCTAATGTGGCTCTGAGTTATTTAGTGTCTGGTGTGGCTCTCAGTTATTTAGTGTCTGATGTGGCTCTGATTTATTTAGTGTCGTATGTGGCTCTGAGTTATTTAGTGTCTGATGAGGCTCTGATTTATTTAGTGTCTGATCTGGCTCTGATTTATTTAGTGTCTATGTGGCTCTGAGTTATTTAGTGTCTAATGTGAGCGAGCTAAGAAGCAGATACCCCCAGTTCCCCCTTCATCATGTACTAAATGAAGTAGACAAGCTGTAGTGTCACACCACCAAGTGACAGTCCTCAGACAGTGGCACCACAGACCTTTGAGGGATAGCTTTATGCAGATTATGTCTGCCCAGACTTAAAGATAGTCTGGCAATCCTGAGAACAGCCTGATTGTTACCCCCAGAACAGCCTGTTTGGCGACACTACAGACAGCCTGTTTAACTGACTTGAGAACAGCCTGTTTGGCTTATCTGAAAACGGCTTATTTTAACCTATTTTGAGAAAAATAATTTGGTGACCCTGAGAACAGCCTGTTTGGTGACCCTGAGAACAGCCTGTTTGACGGGAGATAGGACAGTGATTAACTACTTTTTGGTGATCGTAATGACATCATGTCCGATTGGTGTAATGACATGACTCTTGCTGTCAGGACATCTTGTGCCTCTTGGTGCAGTGACATCTTGTGCCGGCTGATATGACATCATCATGTGCTGCTTGCTTTGATAACATCCTGTGCCGGCTGATATGACATCATCATGTGCTGCTTGCTTTGATGACATCTTGTGCCGGCTGATATGACATCATCATGTGCTGCTTGCTTTGATGACATCTTGTGCCGGCTGATATGACATCATCATGTGCTGCTTGCTTTGATGACATCTTGTGTCGGCTGATATGACAAATTCATGTGCTGCTTGCTTTGATGACATCTTGTGTCGGCTGATATGACAAATTCATGTGCTGTTTGCTTTGATGACACCTTGTGTCGGCTGATATGACAAATTCATGTGCTGCTTGCTTTGATGACACCCTGTGTCGGCTGATATGACAAATTCATGTGCTGCTTGCTTTGATGACACCTTGTGTCGGCTGATATGACATCATCATGTGCTGTTTGCTGTGATGACATCTTGTAGTGCTGGATAAGAAGAAAGTTTTTCACGTCTCTGGTACTGAGACATCTTGTAGTGCTGGATGAGAAGACAGCTTTTCATGTCTCTGGTGCTGAGACATCTTGTAGTGCTGGATGTGAAGACAGTTTTTCATGTCTCTGATGCTGAGACATCTTGTGGTGTTGGATATGAAGACAATTTTTCATGTCTCTGATGCTGAGACATCTTGTAGTGCTGGAAGATAAGACAGCTTTTCTTGTCTCTGGTGCTGAGTAGTAGTGTTGGATGTGAAGACAGTTTTTCGTGTCTCTGATGCTGAGACAGCTTGTAGTGTTGGATGTGAAGACAGTTTTTCGTGTCTCTGATGCTGAGACAAACAACTTTTCTTCACCGGAGACAGAAAACGCATTAGACCACGGGCAGATAACTCTGTGACGTGGCAACCCCGTGCTAAGTCGTGACTTACACACACACATGCGCGCGCGCACTTACACAGGATTATTACACATACACACACACATGAGCGCAGATTCGAGGCGGAAATGTACGAGAAAATCCAGGCCTTAAAGAATAAAATTAGAATTGTGGCTATTTTTAGCCTGGACTATCTCCAGTATTAATGTGTCTCATTATGTAAATGTTCTCACCTTTGTGGACCCCACCCCTCCGCTTACCTGCACACCCTCGCTCACGCCCGCTCGATGAAGCTCCGCCCACATCACATTAAACTTGCCTTCTCTGAGCAGAAAATAAATATGTCCTTATATTCCTGGCAATTTTAGATATTTCAATTGTACGTGGTTGTGTAAGTGGTTGTATACGTGTTCCTACACTTTTTGTGGTTACTGAAATGGTATGCCGTGAATTGGAACACTTAAATGTTCTCATCTATCTCTGAAGATTAGACGTGAACAAATGTGACAGAAACTGGAAGTTGAACACTAGACTTGGAACAGATGTGACAGAAATTGGAAGCTGAACGCTAGACATGAACAGATGTGACAGAAACTGAAAGCTGAACGCTAGACTTAAACAGATGTGACAGAAACTGGAAGCTGAACGCTAGACTTAAACAGATGTGACAGAAACTGGAAGCTGAACGATATACATGAACGGACGTGACAGAAACTGGAAGCTGAACGCTAGACATGAACAGATGTGACAGAAACTGGAAGTTGAACGCTAGACATGAACAGATGTGACAGAAACTGGAAGCTGAACACTAGACATGAACAGATGTGACAGAAACTGGAAGCTGAACACTAGGCATGAACAGATGTGACAGAAACTGGAAGTTGAACGCTAGACTTGGAACAGATGTGATAGAAACTGAAAGCTGAACGCTAGACATGAACAGATCTGACAGAAACTGGAAGTTGAACGCTAGACTTGGAACAGATGTGACAGAAACTGGAAGCTGAACGCTAGACATGAACAGATGTGACAGAAACTGGAAGCTGAACGCTAGACATGAACGGACGTGACAGAAACTGGAAGCTGAACGCTAGACTTAAACAGATGTGACAGAAACTGGAAGTTGAACGCTAGACATGAACAGATGTGACAGAAACTGGAAGCTGAACACTAGACATGAACAGATGTGACAGAAACTGGAAGCTGAACGCTATACATGAACAGATGTGACAGAAACTGGAAGCTGAACGCTAGACATGAACAGATGTGACAGAAACTGGAAACTGAACGCTAGACATGAACGGACGTGACAGAAACTGGAAGCTGAACGCTAGACATGAACGGACGTGACAGAAACTGGAAGCTGAACGCTAGACATGAACAGATGTGACAGAAACTGGAAGCTGAACGCTAGACTTAAACAGATGTGACAGAAACTGAAAGCTGAACGCTTTGACATGTCAGAAGAAAACACCACTAGAACATCTGCCATCTTACATCTGATGATTGCTTCATTTCTACTTTCTCATCTTACATCTGATGATTGCTTCATTTCTACTTTCTCATCTTACATCTGATGATTGCTTCATTCCTACTTTCTCATCTTACATCTGATAACTACTTCAATGTAAAATATGAAATATTCCTAAAAAGAGTATCCACTGTTTCGGAGAACAAGAAAATAAATGAAATAAGTCTTTTCATAACTGCGCTAAAAATAACGGCTGTGGTCACATGTTTCATCATTCAGAGAAAGATTCAGAAGATATGCAGCTTGGTAAATCTCAGCCACTGAATGTCATGTACGCTCTCCAGCATGCCAGGTCTAGATGTCATATGCGCTCTCCAGCATGCCAGGTTTAGATGTCATATGCGCTCTCCAGCATGCCAGGTTTAGATGTCATATGCGCTCTCCAGCATGCCAGGTTTAGATGTCATATGCGCTCTCCAGCATGCCAGGTTTAGATGTCATATGCGCTCTCCAGCATGCCAGGTCTATATGTCATATGCGCTCTCCAGCATGCCAGGTTTAGCCTGAAAACTAAACTGGTTCAGGAGGAGGGTTAGCTGAGGGAGCTATGAGGACTGGGGTCCTGGGACTGCATGTACATGACCTATATTCTTCCTCTTCTTTCTGCCCTGGGACTGCATGTACATGACCTATATTCTTCCTCTTCTTTCTGCCCTGGGACTGCATGTACATGACCTATATTCTTCCTCTTCTTTCTGCCCTGGGACTGCATGTACATGACCTATATTCTTCCTCTTCTTTCTGCCCTGGGACTGCATGTAAATGACCTATATTCTTCTTCTTCTTCTTTCTGCCGTGGCTCACAAAAGGCCGTTAGTTGTGCTGTGTTGCTGTCATCCGCCCTACGACCTGACACATCCATCTTCGCCATGATTATTTTTAAGTCCGGGTTCGTCTTACAAGCGCTACCCCACTCACTACTGTTTGTTTCTTGGGGCATCACTGGAATGTAGAATAAGGTCTTGGTCAGCTTTGGTTCGCGAACCCTGACGGAAGCAGTAGGTGTGAGCTGGGCGTCTTTGTCCTCTCTGATCAGTTTTTGTGTGTGTCTGTAGCAGCCAGCCAAATGGGAGACGAACTTTTGTTCTCAAGAAAAAGAAAAAAAAAAAAGTTCTGAGTGTGTTCTCCATGAGGGACAGATTTATGGTATGCTACACTTACTGAACCTTAGAGTTACCCACGACTCTCAGCTATATTTACTGAACGCTAGAGTTAGCCGCGACTTTAGGCTACACTTACTGAACAATATAATTAACCGCGGCTCTAGGCTACACTTATTGAACAGTATAGTTAACCGCCGCTCTAGGCTACACTTACTGAACAGAAAAGTTAGCCGCGACTCTAGGCTACACTTACTGAACCCTAGAGTTAACCGCCGCTCTAGGCTACACTTACTGAACAGAAAAGTTAGCCGCGACTCTAGACTACACTTACTGAACCATAGAGTTAACCGCCGCTCTAGGCTACACTTACTGAACAGAAAAGTTAGCCGCGACTCTAGACTACACTTACTGAACCCTAGAGTTAACCGCGATTCTAGGCTACACTTACTGAACCCTAGAGTTAACCGCGATTCTAGGCTACACTTACTGAACAGTATAGTTAGCCGCGACTCTAGACTACACTTACTGAACATTACAGTTAGCCGCGACTCTAGACTACATTTACAGAACCCTAGAGTTAGCCGCGACTCTAGACTACACTTACAGAACCCTAGAGCTAGCCGCGACTCTAGGCTACACTTACTGAACCCTAGAGCTAGCCGCGACTCTAGACTACACTTACAGAACCCTAGAGCTAGCCGCGACTCTAGGCTACACTTACAGAACCCTAGAGCTAGCCGCGACTCTAGGCTACACTTACTGAACCCTAGAGTTAGCCGCGACTCTAGGCTACACTTACAGAACCCTAGAGCTAGCCGCGACTCTAGGCTACACTTACTGAACCCTAGAGTTAGCCGCGACTCTAGGCTACAGACAGACATGATTGCACGCTGTCTTTGTCTGATAGTCATGGACATGTTCTCTGTTTACAATGTCAGGAATTTTTCTTGCTCAAGAAACTGTTTCAAATTCTTTCGTGCTACCAAAGCACTTCATAAATAAAGCAAGAGATGTTTCGCTCGCTACACAACATTTGCTTCTGACACTTTACATACACCTGGCCTACATCTCTTGAATGTACAAGCAGCCATGTGTTAGCTATTTTGTTCAGAGAAACGCAAAAAGTATTTTCTTCCTAGCACTTCAGAAATCTCTTGTTACCTTCTCTCCTTCCCCCCCCCCCCAACAAATAAAGCAGCGCCCATTTTTGTTTGGCGCCCACCTGCAACGCCCGGTTGGGCGCTGCCCCGCAGAGCGTCAAGTTTTGTCAGGACAGAGTATAGTAAAAGTGATTTCGTTTTTTTTTTTTTAGATTAGTGTTTGATGTTACATACGTTCGTCATGTAGCATATCTCTGTTGTGTCCATCTCGCCTTTCTGTTGTGTACAACTTGTTTTTCTGTTGTGTACAATTCGTCTTTCTGTTGTGTGCATGTCACGTCTTTGTAGTGTAATGTCACGTCTCTGTATTGTAATGTCACGTCTCTGTAGTTTAATGTTACGTCACTGTAGTTTAATGTTACGTCTCTGTAGTGTAATATCACGTCTCTTTAGTGTAATGTTACGTCTCTGTAGTGTAATGTCACGTCTCTTTAGTGTAATGTCACGTCTCTGTATTGTAATGTCACGTCTCTTTAGTGTAATGCCACGTCTCTGTAGTTTAATGTTACGTCTCTGTAGTGTACATGTAATCTCTCTGCAGTACTCATCTCGTATCTCTTTGTGTTCATGTACATCTCACTTCTCCAGCAGTGGTAGACATCTACAGCCGTGCTCAGGATAAAATCAGAGAAATTCTTGTACAGTGTGGAAATTATTCTTTCAAGTTTTCTGACACATACTTCGCCGGAAACATTTCTTCCTGTGTAAAGGATATCCCTCCCCCCCCCCCCCCGGCTTTGAATTGAAAAAAAAAAAAACCATGTGTTCCATAAAGATGAAAAATGTTGCATAAATATTGGTGTAACGATGGAGAATGTTGCAGAATATAGTCTTAATGATGGAAAATCTTGCATAAATGTTAGTATAATGATGGAGAATGTTGCATAAATGTTGGTATAACCGTGGAAAATGTTGTAGAACGTTGATATAACATTGGAAAATAGTGCAGAACGTTGGTATAATGATGGAAAATGTTGCACAATGTTGATATAACGATGGAAAATGTTGCAGAATGTTCTACCATATATTCTCAGTTATGAGAAGACCTTTCCATTTACGAATGACTGTCTATTTCGAGGTTTTGCGTCCAGTATTTGCGCGATCCACACAAGAGATTCAAGGTGCAAGGACAGTGATCTCTTCTGTGTGTGATTTTTATTTTCTGGGTTCCTTCCCTTTCCCGTGTGAAGATTTAGTTCAGGTCAACCAGAACCAAACAAAAAAAGTTTGCTAACAGCTGAAACAGTCCGAACCCGGTGTCAAATACGCCAAGACGTCACTGCCACGTACCTGATACGCCAAGACGTCACTGCCACGTACCTGATACGCCAAGACGTCACTGCCACGTACCTGATACGCCAAGACGTCACTGCCACGTACCTGATACGCCAAGACGTCACTGCCACGTACCTGATACGCCAAGACGTCACTGCCACGTACCTGATACGCCAAGACGTCACTGCCACGTACCTGATAAGCCAAGACGTCACTGCCACGTACCTGATACGCCAAGACGTCACTGCCACGTACCTGATACGCCAGGACATCATCATTGCCATGTACCTGATACGCCAGGACATCATCGCCATGTACCTGATACGCCAGGACATCATCATTGCCATGTACCTGATACGTCAGGACATCATCATTGCTATGTACCTGATATGTCAGGACATCATCATTGCCATGCACCTGATACGCCAGGACGCCATTGCTACATACCTGACCTCTCTCACTTTTATTCTGGTGGACTTGAAGCACATTTTTCTACATTTTCAGCTCACTTGATTATGTCACCCGCTCCACCGGCAGTCATTATTCATGCCCTTTGAAACTGTCAAGATTGTCACGCTCCATGTCCGTTTTGGTGGCCGCCATTATGGTGTCCCCAGGATGTGAACTGCATCAAAAGTTCCCCCCCCCCCCATTTCTGCCCCGGGTTCTAGCTTCCATGTCATATCACGTGACACCATATGGTCGTGATGTTGCCTTGGTCAAGCTGGTGTGCCGACCGTGCTAAAAGCTGAAAGCAATTCTAAACACACTTGTAGTGTAATGTCACGTCTCTGTATTGTAATGTCACGTCTCTGTAGTTTAATGTTACGTCACTGTAGTTTAATGTTACGTCTCTGTAGTGTAATATCACGTCTCTTTAGTGTAATGTTACGTCTCTGTAGTGTAATGTCACGTCTCTTTAGTGTAATGTCACGTCTCTGTATTGTAATGTCACGTCTCTTTAGTGTAATGCCACGTCTCTGTAGTTTAATGTTACGTCTCTGTAGTGTACATGTAATCTCTCTGCAGTACTCATCTCGTATCTCTTTGTGTTCATGTACATCTCACTTCTCCAGCAGTGGTAGACATCTACAGCCGTGCTCAGGATAAAATCAGAGAAATTCTTGTACAGTGTGGAAATTATTCTTTCAAGTTTTCTGACACATACTTCGCCGGAAACATTTCTTCCTGTGTAAAGGATATCCCTCCCCCCCCCCCCCCGGCTTTGAATTGAAAAAAAAAACCCATGTGTTCCATAAAGATGAAAAATGTTGCATAAATATTGGTGTAACGATGGAGAATGTTGCAGAATATAGTCTTAATGATGGAAAATCTTGCATAAATGTTAGTATAATGATGGAGAATGTTGCATAAATGTTGGTATAACCGTGGAAAATGTTGTAGAACGTTGATATAACATTGGAAAATAGTGCAGAACGTTGGTATAATGATGGAAAATGTTGCACAATGTTGATATAACGATGGAAAATGTTGCAGAATGTTCTACCATATATTCTCAGTTATGAGAAGACCTTTCCATTTACGAATGACTGTCTATTTCGAGGTTTTGCGTCCAGTATTTGCGCGATCCACACAAGAGATTCAAGGTGCAAGGACAGTGATCTCTTCTGTGTGTGATTTTTATTTTCTGGGTTCCTTCCCTTTCCCGTGTGAAGATTTAGTTCAGGTCAACCAGAACCAAACAAAAAAAGTTTGCTAACAGCTGAAACAGTCCGAACCCGGTGTCAAATACGCCAAGACGTCACTGCCACGTACCTGATACGCCAAGACGTCACTGCCACGTACCTGATACGCCAAGACGTCACTGCCACGTACCTGATACGCCAAGACGTCACTGCCACGTACCTGATACGCCAAGACGTCACTGCCACGTACCTGATACGCCAAGACGTCACTGCCACGTACCTGATACGCCAAGACGTCACTGCCACGTACCTGATAAGCCAAGACGTCACTGCCACGTACCTGATACGCCAAGACGTCACTGCCACGTACCTGATACGCCAGGACATCATCATTGCCATGTACCTGATACGCCAGGACATCATCGCCATGTACCTGATACGCCAGGACATCATCATTGCCATGTACCTGATACGTCAGGACATCATCATTGCTATGTACCTGATATGTCAGGACATCATCATTGCCATGCACCTGATACGCCAGGACGCCATTGCTACATACCTGACCTCTCTCACTTTTATTCTGGTGGACTTGAAGCACATTTTTCTACATTTTCAGCTCACTTGATTATGTCACCCGCTCCACCGGCAGTCATTATTCATGCCCTTTGAAACTGTCAAGATTGTCACGCTCCATGTCCGTTTTGGTGGCCGCCATTATGGTGTCCCCAGGATGTGAACTGCATCAAAAGTTCCCCCCCCCCCCATTTCTGCCCCGGGTTCTAGCTTCCATGTCATATCACGTGACACCATATGGTCGTGATGTTGCCTTGGTCAAGCTGGTGTGCCGACCGTGCTAAAAGCTGAAAGCAATTCTAAACACACGAGGGAGTTATGTCGCTTTAGATAGATTTAATGTAAGCGTTTCCGGGACATTTTCAGCTTCTGTGATCATAAATTATGTTCCTGTAACTTCTGTTGTCTGACACAGTCTTTGTCCCAAGTTGTGTCCCCTTCTCGTGGAGGTACGGGACTCCTTCTCTGCTTCCTCGTTGAGGTACGGGTCTTCTTCCTCGTTGAGGTAAGGGTCTTCTTCCTCGTGGAGGTACGGGTCTTTTTCCTCGTTGAGGTACGGGTCTTCTTCCTCGTTGAGGTAAGGGTCTTCTTCCTCGTTGAGGTACGGGACTCCTTCTCTGCTTCCTCGTTGAGGTACGGGTCTTTTTCCTCGTTGAGGTACGGGTCTTTTTCCTCGTTGAGGTAAGGGTCTTCTTCCTCGTTGAGGTACGGGACTCCTTCTCTACTTCCTCGTTGAGGTACGGGTCTTCTTCCTCGTTGAGGTACGGGACTCCTTCTCGTGGAGGTACAGGTCTTCTTCCTCGTTGAGGTACGGGTCTCCTTCTCGTGGAGGTACAGGACTCCTTCTCTACTTCCTCGTTGAGGTACGGGTCTTTTTCCTCGTGGAGGTACAGGTCTTCTTCCTCGTTGAGGTACGGGTCTTCTTCCTCGTGGAGGCTGTGGTGGTCTTTCTCGTGGTGGGTGTGGTGGTCTTTCTCGTGGAGGCTGTGGTGGTCTTTCTCGTGGAGGCTGTGGTGGTCTTTCTCGTGGAGGCACGGGTCGTCTTCCTCTTTGAGGTACGGGTCTTCTTCCTCGTGGAGGTACGGGTCTTTTTCCTCGTTGAGGTACGGGTCTTCTTCCTCGTTGAGGTACGGGTCTTCTTCCTCGTGGAGGTACGGGTCTTTTTCCTCGTTGAGGTACGGGTCTTCTTCCTCGTTGAGGTAAGGGTCTTCTTCCTCGTTGAGGTACGGGACTCCTTCTCTGCTTCCTCGTTGAGGTACGGGTCTTTTTCCTCGTTGAGGTACGGGTCTTTTTCCTCGTTGAGGTAAGGGTCTTCTTCCTCGTTGAGGTACGGGACTCCTTCTCTACTTCCTCGTTGAGGTACGGGTCTTCTTCCTCGTTGAGGTACGGGACTCCTTCTCGTGGAGGTACAGGTCTTCTTCCTCGTTGAGGTACGGGTCTCCTTCTCGTGGAGGTACAGGACTCCTTCTCTACTTCCTCGTTGAGGTACGGGTCTTTTTCCTCGTGGAGGTACAGGTCTTCTTCCTCGTTGAGGTACGGGTCTTCTTCCTCGTGGAGGCTGTGGTGGTCTTTCTCGTGGTGGGTGTGGTGGTCTTTCTCGTGGAGGCTGTGGTGGTCTTTCTCGTGGAGGCTGTGGTGGTCTTTCTCGTGGAGGCACGGGTCGTCTTCCTCTTTGAGGTACGGGTCTTCTTCCTCGTGGACGAATGGAATCGTCTTCTACTCTCTGACTCACTGAGAGGGGGAATATGAGGACGTTTGCCAGCGAGACCCACAAAGGGAGCAGTATCCTGACATGAACTATTTTTATCATTCATCTTCTTATTCTATTTCCGAACAGTTCACCCAGTTTCCGTGCTGTTCTTTTCATATATCCCAGTTTCTGTGCTGTTAATGTGCTTTTTAACACAAATCCATTGTGTTACTTCACATTCATTGTGTTACTTCACATTCATCGCGTTTCTTCACATTTATTGTGTTTGTTCACATTCATTGTGTTACTTCACATTCATTGTGGTTTTTCACATTTATTGTGTTTGTTCACATTTATTGTGTTTGTTCACATTCACTGTGTTTGTTCACATTCATTGTGGTTTTTCACATTTATTGTGTTTGTTCACATTTATTGTGTTTGTTCACATTCATTGTGTTTGTTCACATTTATTGTGTTTGTTCACATTCATTGTGGTTTTTCACATTTATTGTGTTTGTTCACATTTATTGTGTTTGTTCACATTCATTGTGGTTTTTCACATTTATTGTGTTTGTTCACATTCATTGTGGTTTTTCACATTTATTGTGTTTGTTCACATTGATTGTCCATGGTTAAAGTTCAGGCTAGGAGCTGATGATGTAGACCTCGAAGCTGAAATATTTTCCTGTCCCTGTCACATCTCTGGAAGCTGTGATACTCAGACAAGCTGGAGGGTGAAGTTCTACAGATAAGATCTTCTGCACTAGGGTCTAGCTGTACAGACAGCTCAACTTAGGTCATTATCAGGATCAAGAATAAAAGACAGCTCAAACTTAGGTCATTATCAGGATCAAGAATAAAAGACAGGTCAAACTTAGGTCATTAAGAGGATGAAGAATAAAAGACAGGTCAAACTTAGGTCATTAACAGGATCAAGAGTAAAAGACAGGTCAAACTTAGGTCATTAAGAGGATGAAGAATAAAAGACAGGTCAAACTTAGGTCATTATCAGGATCAAGAATAAAAGACAGGTCAAACTTAGGTCACTATCAGGATCAAGAATAAAAGACAAACTTAGGTCATTAAGAGGATGAAGAATAAAAGACAGGTCAAACTTAGGTCATTAAGAGGATGAAGAATAAAAGACAGGTCAAACTTAGGTCATTATCAGGATCAAGAATAAAAGACAGGTCAAACTTAGGTCATTATCAGGATCAAGAATAAAAGACAGGTCAAACTTAGGTCATTAAGAGGATGAAGAATAAAAGACAGGTCAAACTTAGGTCATTATCAGGATCAAGAATATAAGACAAGTCAAACTTAGGTCATTAAGAGGATGAAGAATAAAAGACAGGTCAAACTTAGGTCATTAAGAGGATGAAGAATAAAAGACATGTCAAACTTAGGTCATTATCAGGATCAAGAATAAAAGACAGGTCAAACTTAGGTCATTATCAGGATCAAGAATAAAAGACAGGTCAAACTTAGGTCATTATCCGGATCAAGAATAAAAGACAGGTCAAACTTAGGTCATTAAGAGGATGAAGAATAAAAGACAGGTCAAACTTAGGTCATTATCAGGATGAAGAATAAAAGACAGGTCAAATCTATGACTTGAAACAAGTGTAAAACATGACAGTTTGTTTGATAAGACTTTCTGACAATGTGACAGAAGTCTCAGGCATCAATGTTCATCTGAGCAGGGCTGGTCTTTGTATGAAGACAACATGGAGACCAGTCACTGCCAGACACACACAAACATTACATGTTATCATTGTGAGTAAACATTACAAACTGCCATGTCAAAGATTTGTGAAGATTTATTACAGCAACAACATGAAGTTCATGGTTAGAAGCTTACATTATACATGATAATATCAACAAACATCACAAAGTTCTCACACACTATCACAGCTCACACTATCTAGCTGGTCCACATATCTCCCCTCACAGCTCACACTATCCAGCTGGTCCACACATCTCCCCTCACAGACCATCACAGCTCACACTATCTAGCTGGTCCACACATCACTCCTCACAGACCATCACATCTTACACTATCTAGCTGGTCCACACATCACTCCTCACAGACCATCACATCACACTATCTAGCTGGTCCACACACCACCCCTCACAGACCATCACATCTCACACTATCTAGCTGGTCCACACATCACTCCTCACAGACCATCACATCTCACACTATCTAGCTGGTCCATACATCTCCCCTCACAGACCATCACATCTCACACTATCTAGCTGGTCCACACATCTCCCCTCACAGACCATCACATCTCACACTCTCTAGTTCCCCCCCCCCCACACCACCGTCCCCTCTTTCCTAGTTAGTAAAATTATTACTTTTTGATTACTTATTTCTCATTACTGCTGACAATATTACTCTTTGGTGACCTATCTCTCCCTCCCTCTCTCTCTCTCTTGTACATAAACTTCCAAGAAAGAAGTACATATATTTATGTATGAGATGAAAATATGTAAGTTTGTTAATAAAAAGATTAAACAAAAGCATCATACAAAGAAATAGACAATAAAGTAAAAAGTTCAGCTAGAAGGGATAAAAGAAAATACATGGACAATATGGCGAAATAAGCAGAGAAGGCAGCAAAAACAGGAGACAGCAAAACTCTACATAAAAGAGGCTAACAGGTACTACTGCATCCAAAGAAAGACCAATCTTTAGCAAAACTGGCAACCTGTTAACATCAAGTTAAAACCAAAAGCAAAGATGGACCGAACACTTCCAAGAAATACTTAATCAACCACACCCAAAAGAACTGATAGACATTGAAACTGATTTACCAGTCCCACAACTAAATGTCAGCTTAGATGAAATTACACTGCATGAAATTGAAACAGCAGTGAATCTAATGGCTAACAACAAAGGTGCTGGTGAAGATGAAATAATAGCCAAAATTTTAAAAGCTATTAACAGCGACAACATGAGACAACTACAGAGACTGCTTAATAAGATTTGGAAAAAAGAAAAAGTCCCTTCTAAATAGAAAAAAGGTATCATTGTTAAAATACCAAAAAAAAGGCAACCTTAGAGATTGCAACAACTAGAGAGGAGTAACCTTACTATCAGTTGTGTCAAAAGTATTTTGCAAAGTTATTCTGAATAGAATTCAAGATATAGTGGATGCTGCAATGAGAGAAGAACAGGCAGGATTTTTAAAAGGGAGAAGCTGTCTCGACCAGATCTTTACTCTAAGAATAATACTTGAAGAATATATTGAAAAGCAAAAACCATTAATACTGACCTTCATAGACTTTAAAAAGGCATTTGATAGCATACACAGAGATTCATTGTGGAGAATTTTAAGTCTATATGGAATACCATCTAAAATTGTTAACACCATTAGAGACCTCTACAAAAGATATGTTTGTGCAGTCAACACAGAAGAAGGAATAAACGAATAGTTCCTGATTGAAACAGTCGTGAAACAAGGATGTGTATTATCTCCCTTGCTTTTTTTAAAAATTGCCATAGACTTCATAATGAAAAAATGCTGCACAGGTAAAATGGGCATTGACTGGATACATGGGATGATGGGACCGAGCTAGAAGATCTTGATTTTGCATATGACATAACTCTTATCAGTGACAATGTGAATTCGATGCAAGAAAAAAAAAACAGATATCCTGTCCTCACTGGCTAAAAAAATAGGATTTATATCAACAAGGAAAAAACATAAATAATGAAACTTCTTATTAATCAAACAGGAAAAATATACATAGAAGGGACAGCTGTTGAAGAAGTAAACCAAAGTAAACCAATTTGCATACTGTGGCAGCTACATAGACCAGGATGATGACACCAGAAAGAATTGCAAAAACAGTAATGACCTTCAAAAATCTTGAGAACATATGGCACTCAAAAGTTATAAGTACAAAAACCAAGTTAAGACTATTCAATTCAAATGTGATATCCACCCTCATTTATGCATGCGAAAGCTGGAAATCAACTAAAGAAACAGACAAGAAATTAGACTCTTTTGAAAACAAATGCCTAAGGAAAATACTCGGCATCAAGTGGAACGGATTCAAGAACAACGCAGAGATAAGGCAGATGAGTGAACAACAACCAGTCTCATGGGTGATCAGAAAAAGGAGATGGACATAGTCATGTGATGAGAAGAAACAAACAATCAGAGAATACCAAAACAAGCTATCAAGTGGAACACTACAGGCCAAAGAAAAAAGAGTCAACCACACGAAACTCTAAAGAGGACATTGTTAAGAGAGGTCAAATTAGTAGGCATAATGGTTCTAAGGACTGTAATAGCTGGAGGTGAGATGAGGGATATGCTCTCCACTACAATTAAATGTCTCCATGGTGCGCGTCTCAAATAGCCTCTGACAATCCAAGTCAAGCTCCTGGCCTTCTTGTGGCGAAACTATTTAAACTGACAGGAGAAGGGGCAAAAGGCGAATATCTGGCGCCTGAAAACCAGACACATTCAAGTAGATCAGACTCGTTGGTCTTGGTTGGTAGGAGAAGGAAAGCTGCTCGCTGCTGGCAAGATTCTTCAGCTGCCATGCATGGAGTGAAACTCTTCTCAGTCAATGAAGAAAAATGCGATTAGGCTTGCTGCGCGGCACCACTGTGGAAAAGATGATGGAAAGGATTAAGCGAAGTTTAATTGGTATGGCCAGTAGACTTGTGGTGAGGGCTACTCATACCTTGGCACCTCTGCTCTAGAGGCCGGCCACATCCTATATATACCTATAATGGGATAATATGCTTAAACCGACTTAACCCAGGGGTGAAACTCACTAGTGGCGAGGATTCATCCTTCTCGACAAAAGCTCCGTCCTGGTCATCACTAGGAAGGGTAGTGGCCACGATCACAAAATGCTGAAGTCGGAGACACTGGACCAGTGCAGTCTAGATAGGCAACCACCTCTCACCCGACGGGGATATATTATATCCAAATCACGTTGAAGTTTTCCGGTGAAAAAGTCGAACTCTAGGCTGGGTGGGCAACCACCTCTCACCCAGCTGGGATATATTCATATCCAAACCACATCGAGGTTTTCCGGTGAGAACGTCCAACTCTAGACTAAACTGGTGCAACAAAAACAACAGTGTCACGCAATGCTGTTTTTGTGACCCACCGAGAATATAGGCCCAAGCCCCATGATGCTCTGAGCCTCCATCCTAAATGAGACTATCACAAGAACCACAGAAGTAAATTCAGTAGGATCACAGGGCGATCTTGGTGGTAGAGGCGAACAGAGAAGAAGGAAAAGAAGTAGGCATAAAATCCCTTGATGAGTTTGAAAAGCTTGCTAAAAACAGGAAAACTTGGCGAACTACCATACGAGCCCTATGTGAAGTTTAACGGCACAGGAAAGATGTAAGAATGTTAATAAAAAAAAAATATGTAACTGATACGACTGTAATGTCTTATCTTAAAATGTAAAATTATGACACAGTCATAACATATAATATCTGAGTAAATATTTTTTAAATTTGCATATCAACATGTAACAAATATATGGTGAAGAGTAAGAAACAAAAATGCACTATAGTCGAAGCTCGTTATGAGAACATGTCAGCTTCGGTTGTCAGAAGACTTCACATTTACAGCCAGCATCAATGACAGCCACGCTCTTGCAGAGAATGAGATAAAACTGATCATGTGTGACATTTTTACAGTAAAATCTGTCCATAAATTTGTCTGTCACCTGTTGTGTCATAATTCTTGCTTAATCTTATCTTTAGCCTTGTTTTGCGCCCTCTTGTCATCCTTGACCTTAGTTTGTGCCTTTTTGTCATCTTTGACCTTGGCTGATGCCTTCTTACCTCCCTTCAATTTGCTCTTCTGCAGAAATGACAGCAAATTATCATCACCAGAATCAAGAATTTATCAGAAACTAGTCAACCACGAACCAAAGAAAATAACACATCCAGAAACATCTTCATACACAACAAACAACACAATCCTCACTAGATCACAACAAACAAACAACACAATCCCCACTTGGTCACAACATACAACACAATCCTCACTAGGTCACAACAAACAATCCTCACATGGAAAGAACAAATTATACAATCTCCACACGGAAAGAACAAATTATACAATCTCCACACGGAGAGAACAAATTATACAGTCCTCACATGGAAAGAACAAATTATACAGTCCTCACATGGAAAGAACAAATTATACAGTCCTTACATGGAAAGAACAATTTATACAATCCCCACATGGAAAGAACAAACTATACAGTCCTTACATGGAAAGAACAAATTATACAATCCCCACATGGAAAGAACAAATTATACAATCCCCACATGGAAAGAACAAATTATACAGTCCTTACATGGAAAGAACAAATTATACAGTCCTTACATGGAAAGAACAAATTATACAGTCTTCACATGGAAAAAACAAATTATACAATGCCCACATGGAAAGAACAAATTATACAGTCCTTACATGGAAAGAACAAATTATACAGTCCTTACATGGAAAGAACAAATTATACAGTCTTCACATGGAAAAAACAAATGATACAATCCCCACATGGAAAGAACAAATTATACAGTCCTTACACGGAAAGAACAAATTATACAGTCTTCACATGGAAAGAACAAATTATACAGTCCTTACATGGAAAGAACAAATTATACAGTCCTCACATGGAAAGAACAAATTATACAATCCTCACATGGAAAGAACAAATTATACAATCTCCACATGGAAAGAACAAATTATACAATCTCCACATGGAAAAAAACAAATTATACAATCTCCACATGGAAAGAACAAATTATACAATCTCCACATGGAAAAAACAAATTATACAGTCCTCAAATGAAAAAAAAAAAAAAAATATACGGTCCTCACATGGAAAAAACAAATTATGCAGTCCTCACATGGAAAAAACAAATTATACAGTCCTCACGTGGGTAAAACAAACTATAAAGTTTGCACATTCTTCTTCTTCTTCAGCTTTCCCAGCCATCAAAGCTCACTGCTGCAGATAAAGTTCACCTCCATTCCTCTCTATTCCTAATCTTCAGTCCCCAGATGGTGACACCGGTTTCCTGTACATCCATGTTCTCTCTCCATCTGTCTTGGTCTACTTCCTCGTCTTGTTTAGGGACTGCACATGGGCAGCAAAAATTACACAATTCCCATATGGTGATAAAAAGAACTAGACAATTCCCACATGGAAAGAACAAACTATACAATACCAACATATGAAGAACACAGAACAAACTATACAATACCAACATATGAACACAGAACAAACTATACAATACCAACATACGAACACAGAACAAACTATACAATACCAACATATGAACACAGAACAAACTATACAATACCAACATATGAACACAGAACAAACTATACAATCCTCCCCATGGCAGAACAAAGTATGTACAGAAATATTTTTTTTAAAAAATATTATCATGGAAGGCAAGTATAATAAAAAAAATGACAAGACGAGTAAACAAATGTTTGCCTAGAACCATTATAACCATTTTAGGTTTCTTCTTCATACATTTATGATTACCCAGAATTCCACTTCCATGGTTCAGTGAACTAAAATGCTTCTTTCCACATCTGCATCTAAATCCACAACTTGTTTACCAGCTGTAAATCTCAAAACACCTGGCCAAGTTTCTGGACATATCTGGCCTGGACTCTTGGCTCAGATAAACTCCGGGTGACACGATGGCGCAGCAAAAACACAGCATGGCAACACAGCCGACAGTTTGAGAGAAAGTTTAGTTTTTATTCTTTTGCGTTGTTCTGCAGTGACTGTTGTGTATACATTTAGTTTCATATATACATACTTACACCCACAAGCTATATATGATCAGTATATGCTAACCAAACACATGTTTGTGATCATATTAACCAAACACATTAAATGAAAACACATATATCAAGGTTTAGTGCACCTCCGGATCACTATACATATATAAAACAAGAAGGAGAGAGATATGACGGTCAAATACAGAGACAGATCAACATGTACAGAGACAAGTACATGGACAGAGACAATGAGATCAACATGTACAGAGACAAGTACATGGACAGAGACAATGAGATCAACATGTACAGAGACAAGTACATGGACAGAGACAATGAGATCAACATGTACAGAGACAAGTACATGGACAGAGACAATGAGATCAACATGTACAGAGACAAGTATGTGGACAGAGACAATGAGATCAACATGTACAGAGACAAGTATGTGGACAGAGACAATGAGATCAACATGTACAGAGACAAGTACATGGACAGAGACAACAAGATCAACATGTACAGAGACAAGTACGTGGACAGAGACATCAACATGTACAGAGACAAGTACGTGGACAGAGACAACGAGATCAACATGTACAGAGACAAGTACGTGGACACAAACTCACATCTGCCCCAGCTCCTGGGTAACTCTGTCCCTCTATCGAGACCTCCTCGCACCGCTCCTGCTTGACCAAAAAGTCTCGAATCTCCCAGGCCTTGGAGCCGTCTTTTAACATAAACAGGACTCGGTTGTTGCCAACCACATACCTGGAGCAGAGTAAACAACCACATACCTGGAGCAGAGTAAACAACCACATACCTGGAGCAGAGTAAACAACCACATACCTGGAGTAGAGTAAACAACCACATACCTGGAGCAGAGTAAACAACCACATACCTGGAGCAGAGTAAACAACCACATACCTGGAGCAGAGTAAACAACCACATACCTGGAGCAGAGTAAACAACCACATACCTGAAGCAGAGTAAACAACCACATACCTGGAGCAGAGTAAACAACCACATACCTGGAGCAGAGTAAACAACCACATATCTGAAGCAGAGTAAACAACCACATACCTGGAGCAGAGTAAACAACCACATACCTGGAGCAGAGTAAACAACCACATACCTGAAGCAGAGTAAACAACCACATACCTGGAGCAGAGTAAACAACCACATACCTGGAGCAGAGTAAACAACCCACATCCTGGAGTAAAATAACCACATACCATGAGTAAACAATCACATGCCTGGAGTAAAGTAAATAACCACATACCTGGAGTAAGGTACTTTCTACCAAACTACCATGCAGTAAAAGAATTCAATTTAAAATTGTTTACATTTATTCTTTGTGATGAGTCTAAATTCATGACAAATCACAGGGGTATATAATCAATATCAAGTAGATACTGAAAAAGTCTGTAGTTGTAGGAAGGAACATAGCTTATATTCTTAAGTAGGGTGGGAGGGTCTTCCAAAGATGAGCAGCAGAGTAACCAAGACTTATCTTAAACAGATCAAGTCTAGGTTTTTGAAGAAGAATACCGTTTTAAGTGTCTGCTAAATGGGTCAGAAGATTTAAACAGTTTCCATAAGTAAGACAAAGCATTCTGTGATAGAATTTCATGTACTAGTTAGGATTTCTTGAACAGTCATCTGTTTTTGAGAAGCAGAATGTTTGCGGTGATCTGTAGTCTGTGTTTGATCTTGTCACTAACAAACTTTAGCACTTGCTTCTGATGTCAGCAAAGCCTTTATGTATGTGTCATCCAGCAGCCATCCCAGATTGTGGAACAGCAGTCTAAGTGTGTTTGTATATATGACACATTATACATGTCTTGTGTCAATCAAGTGTTTGTATATATGACACATTATACATGTCTTGTGTCAATCAAGTGTTTGTATATATGACACATTATACATGTCTTGTGTCAATCAAAGTCTGTTTGTATATATGATATGTAATATATGTCTTATTGTGTCAGTCTAAGTCTGTTTGTATATATGATATGTAATATATGTCTTCTTGTGTCAGTCTAAGTCTGTTTGTATATATGATATGTAATATATGTCTTCTTGTGTCTTGACCAAAGAAGTGCTTAATTCTGGCTAACCCATAAACTTTGCGTGCAAGGAGTTTTGTTAGACTGCACACATGAAGTCAGACATCAGTCAAGAATGACCCAGTGTTCTGTGTTCACTAACACTTTCTATCCATGGCATTTCAGCACAGAGCTGCAATGTTGTCTCTGGTGAGATCAGCAACTTCCGTCTTGTCATAACAAGCATCTAAAGTAACCTCTGAATATCATTATGAGCATCAAACAACAATATTAACCAGACTAACCTCTGAGTATCATAGTGAGCATCAAAAAACACTATTAACCAGACTAACCTCTGAGTATCATAGTGAGCATCAAACAACACTATTAACCAGAATAACCTCTGAGTATCATAATGACCATTGAACAACAATATTAACCAGACTAACCTCTAAGTATCATAGTGAGCATTGAACAATAATATTAACCAGACTAACCTCTGAGTATCATAGTGAGCATCAAACAACAATATTAACCAGACTAACATCTGAGTATCATAGTGAGCATTGAACAACAATATTAACCAGACTAACCTCTGAGTATCATAGTGAGCAAATCAGGATATTTAAGAGTAATGTTCTAAGTGTATTACTCTATGGAAGTGAATGCTGGAAAATCACCAAAACCATAGAAAACAAGTTGGAATTCTTTCCAGACTAAATGTTTACGAAGAATTAGAAAAATATTTTGGCCAAACACCATAAGAAAGTGTCTAAGTGGTGAAGTGGTTAGTGCACTGGTCTCTCATGGCGAAGGTCGGGGGTTCGAATCCGGCCGACGGCACCCTAGCTGTAGAAATGGGTACCCGACTTCTTCTGGAGTTGGGGAAGGAAAGGCAGCCAGGTGTGATACTGACCATATCACCCTCTAGTGTGCTGACAGGTCAAGCAAAATATGGGCACTAACACCATATCCCTATATGCCTCCAAGGCATGACAGGGTCACCTTTACCTTTACCTACCTACCATAAGAAATAACATCTTATTAGCAGAAATGCAGATGAAACCACTGACAACAATTATTGAGGAAAGACGCTGGCGATGGTTGGGACATGTGCTCCGAATGACTGACAACTCACTACCAAAAATAGCACTAAGATGGACACCACAGGGGAGCAGAAGTAAGGGTAGACCAAAAGAGACATGGAGAAGAACAACAGAAAGGATGTTGAGCAATAGAGGGCTCACCTGGGCAAGAGCAGAAAAAAGGCGAAGGACAGGCATTTGTGGAAAACCCTTGCAGAAGCCCCATGTGCCCTGGGCACTTAAGGTTCAGAGAGAGAGAGAGATCATAGTGAGCATCGAACAACAATATTAACCAGACTAACCTCTGAGTATCATAGTGTGCATGGAACAACAATATTAACCAGACTAACCTCTGAGTATCATAGTGAGCATTGAACAAGCTGCTGTGCCAGAGACTAGTAATCTGATCTGTGTCCTGCTCTGTTGGGTTGCCTGGATGAGAGAACAGCACACAATGTACTTGGCCACTGTCTTGTCTCACCTTCGCTCCCTAGCACCAGGCAACAAGTTTTGTCTTTGCTGTCACATGTCTTGTTGTCTTTGTCACATCTTATTGTCATGTCTTGTTGTCTTTGTCACTGCTGTCACATGTCTTGTTGTCTTTGTCACTACTGTCACATGTCTTGTTGTCTTTGTCACATCTTGCTGTCTTTGTCTCTGCTGTCATGTCTTGGTCACTGCTATCACATGTCTTGCTGTCTTTGTCACATATGCTGTTGTCTTTGACACTGCTGTCACATCTTGTTGTCTTTGTCACTGCTGTCACATGTCTTGCTGTTTTGGTCACATGTCTCGCTGTCTTTGTCACATGACCTGTTGTCTTTGTCACTGCTGTCACATGTCTTGCTGTTTTGGTCACATGTCTCGCTGTCTTTGTCACATGACCTGTTGTCTTTGTCACTGATGTCACATGTCTTGCTGTCTTTGTCAACACTGTCACATCAACTACTCCCATCTACATCAATCACTACCATCTACATCAACTCCTACAATCTACATCAACCACTCCCATCTACAAACCTGACACAGTTGCAAACATCATTAATGTCCGCCCCTTCTTTGACATTTTGATGAAACCTTCAGGATCACTTGGGTCAACCTGTGACAGATCAATCTTTGGTGGCTGCTTCTTCCACTCAGGAAGTTCATCCTCCTCCAACTTATCCTCATCTGATTCCTACAACACACACACACACACACCAACACAAGAAGAAAAATACAACTTTTAATTACATTTATGTCCAACTCTATTACTTCAAGCAAAGAACAGGAACACTTTTAGAAAACAAACAAGATAAGAACACTTTTACTTCAAGAAAACACACAAGAAAACAGTGTCTGGACAAAACTGTGATCACATGTACAGTGTCTGGAAACTTGTGGCCTTGGAATTGCCTTTCTCTTCTACTTTTTGATCCAATAAGAAAATACGACAAATATCTACTACCTGCTTTGATATAACAAAAATACCACAAATATCTACAACCTGCTTTGATATAACAAAAATACCACAGATATCTATTACCTGCTTTGATAGAAAAAATATAATAAAAAACACCATAAATATCTATTATTTGCTTTGACAAAAAAAAAAACACACACAACAAATATCTACTACCTACTCTGATTTTCAAAAAATATCACAAATATCCACTCATCATCATCATCAGGTGCCGAGCCAACTAGTGTTGGCTATTATACTTCTCCAGAGTACACGATCCTTCATGCAGGCCATCAGCTCAGTTGCTGATCTCCTCTCACACCATCCCGTCAGACTGTCCAGTATCATTTCTCTTGGTCTTCCCCTGGCTCTTCTTCCTTCTATTTTTCCTGTTGTTATAATATTTTCAATGCCCCCTCTTCTCATTGCATGTCCTATAAAAGTACATTGTCTCTCTCTTATTTTTTTGACAAGATTTTTTGTCTCTCCAGCTCTTCTCATACATTCTTCATTAGTTATTTTTGCTGTCCAAAGGATTCGCAACATTCTTCTAATAAACCACATTTCTGCTGCTTCCAATGACTTTTGTGCAGAACTGCCTATTGTCCATGATATAGCATTTCAGGACTTATTTTCTAACATTCATTGATAAGGACACATTGCATAATATGTTTCTCATTCTCTGAAATGCAGTCTATGGTTGGCCTATTCTGTTCTTAATTTCTGTTCTGCATTTCCCATCTGAAGTTATTACTGCTCCAAGGTATTTGAATTTCTGCACCTGCTTTAGAATAGTTCCGTTTAATTTTATACTGCATGTTGGTGGATTCTGTTTCTTAGATATAACCGTAGTCTCTGTCTTTTTGATGTTTAAAGTAAGGCCTTTCTGTTCACTTTCTTTGGCGACTTTATCCAAGAGATTTTGCAGGTCTTGTTGGTTCTCAGCTATCAGTACTGTGTCGTCAGCATACCGAAGGTTGTTAATATTGTATCCTCCAATTTTTATGCCTAGTTCTGTGATGATTGTTCTTAGAATATTCTCGCTGTACAGAGAAAAAAGGTCTGGAGATAGTACACATCCCTGTCGCACCCCCTGTTTTATTGGTTGATATTTTCCAGTTTTATTTTAAACTCGAATTGCTGCTTCTTGCTGCCAGTATAGATGTTTTACAATCCTCAGGTCTTTGCCGTCTATGTTTATGTCTTCAAGCATTTTAATAATTTCATTATGTTTCACCTTGTCAAATGCCTTGGTGTAAACAATGAAGCATAAGTAGAGATCTTTCTATACTTCTAAAGCTCTTTCTGTTAGTGTTCATAATTCTCAGAAGTAGCTTCATTATGTGACATGAGAGGCTGATAGTTCGGTGGTCATCACATTCCTTTGCATCTGGTTTCTTTGGTAGTGCTAAAAACATGGATTTAAGCATGTCACTGGGCATATAACCACTGTTTTAAATGTCATTCAGTAACTTGGTTATTATTTTTACTCCTATCTCCTCTAGCGTCTCTATTTCTCTAGTGTTATATTATCAGGGCCAGTCGCTTATCCTTTCTTCATGTGTTTGATGACATCTATAATTTTGTCTTCAAGTATTGGTGGTCCATCATAGTTTTCAGCATCTAGTATTAATTCTGGTCTTTCTCCTCTATATAGCTCACCGATGTACACTGTCCACAATGTCTTCTTTTCCCATTAACATTTTACCTTCTTTTGATTTCAGGCATCCTGTGGTATATTTTGTCTTCCTGTTTGTGCATGTTTTTGCTGTCTTTATTATGAGAGTCCTCTATCTGTCTACACTGTTCATTTAACCACACTTCCTTTGCTTCTCTGCATTTGCATCTTATTTCTTTATTTATCTTGCTATATTTTTCTTCACTTCTCTTGTCCATCAGTCCCATGATGTCATCTATTTATTTTTAGGGGCTTTTTTTTTTGGTGGTATTATCTCCTTAACAGTTTGGTGGATAGAATCTCTTAACATTGCCCATTGTTCATCTATACTATTTATCTTTACTATTGCATTGTATCTATTTGTTATAACTTTGTATTGTTCTCGAAGCTCTTGGTCATTTTTAAGGAGTTCTGTATTCAGTTTGATGTTTCTCACTTTTCTGCATGCTTTCTTTAGCTTTATTCTAATTTTTCCACAGAGTGGATCATGGTCACTATTGTAGTCAGCTCCCTGCATGGTTTTTGTTGTCAGTAATGATTCCGGAATCGTTTGTTGATTAATACGTAGTCTATCTGGTTAAAAGTCTTTTTATCTCAGCTGCACCATGTTGCCAGTCTTCGGGGATGTTGTTTAAACCAGTTGTTTCCTACAACCATGCTGTGTATTCTTGACCATTCAATTAATTTACTACCTCTGTCATTCCTCTCCCCCAGTCCATAGTCACCAACGATATCTGAAGTTCTTCCTTTACCAACTTTGGCATTAAAATCTCCCATCACTATAGTAACCAAAAACTCGACTCGAACCCCCGTCTCCCGCGTGAAAGGTGGGGATACTTACCACTATAATACCGAGGACACAAATATCTACTACCCGCTTCGAAATCATTATCAACTACTTGTTCCCAAGTTCTGGTGCTGCAGTTCGTGTCCACCTACCTCCCACTGTTCCAGCAGTCGTTCCATGTCAGCATCGTTGTAGTCCCTAATATCTTTTTTCTTCCATTTCTCTGACTCGTCATCGTGCTGCTTGTCTTTTTTTGCTGAATAAGTGCACTGGGAGAGAAGCCCCAGGAGAAACAGAAGCCGAAGCCAAAATGTGGCCATGATTGTCTGATCTCTGCACAAGAGTTGTTCTCTAGTCCAACAGTCAAAAACTCCTTAAGAGTTGTTATGTAGTCCAGCAGTCAAAAACTTACAACTTCTACACGTGTGAAAGCTCTATTGGTCCACTCCAGCAGCCACCTGAACAACAAAGTGTCTGGGCCAACTACACAAATCTTGAACAGTCAGATGCGTATACTCGCTTAGCTCCTCTTCAGCCAGTCATTTGCATGTCCCATGCGGAACTTTGCCTCCCTAACAGTACTCCTGTAGGCCTCTCGGTTGTGAGCAAGATGGCCTGCTGGTGATGCATCCATTTGCAGATCATCAACGATGTTTACAGCCATCTTCGCCTTGGTCTTCCTCTCTTTCTTTTTCCAATTATGTACCCTTCCATTATGTAGGTCTTCTCTAAATTATCATGACGTTTAATGTGTCCAAAATATTTAAGTTTTCTCTCTTTAATCCTCTTTACTAGCCAGCCTTCTTCAATATTAAGTTCTTGTAGTATGATTATCTTATCTTATATCCTTCCCATGCCGTTAAACGTCACATAGGGCTCGAAAGGTAGTTCGCCAATTTTTCCTGTCTTCGGCGAGCCTTTCAACCTCATCAAGGGATTTTATGCATATTAATTTGGCCTCTCTTAACTGGTTCTATTTTGTGTCCATGATATCTAAGGATTCTTCTGTACCATTTACATTCAAAGGCATTTATGTGTTTCTCAGCTGTTTTGTTAAGTGTCCAGATCTCACAGGCATATGTTGCGATGGGAAAGATGCATGCCCTTAAAAATCTTATTTTTGAAGTTCTCTATTCCTCTCCACAGCTTCTTTAGTTGTTTTACTTTTTGAACAGTGATAGATGTCTTTTTTTAATATCCCTCATTGAACCTCCCTTATTAGTTAGTAATGATCCAAGATATTCAAAACTCATTGATTAATATTTCAGCTGCTTTATTTGTTTTGTCAGTTATCATCAATTTAGTTTTCTTTGCATTAAGATAAAGGTTTGTTCTTCGCTGTTCTTACGGACTGACATAATTGGATTTTCCACTCCTTTTTGTGTTGTGGACAGTAATACTGTATCATCAGCATATCTAATCTCTGGTATTTCATAACCTCCAATTGTTATGGCATCGTAATATTCTTTGTCTACATCTTCTCTAACATTCCTCATTATATTTTCAATATACAAGTTAAGTAAGTAAGCCGACAATATGCACCCCTGACGGACCCCTTGTTTTATGTCAAACCAACTTGTTGTTTCACCATTTATTCTTACTGCTGCTTGTTGGTCTAGATACAACAGTGATGTTAATTGTATCAAATGTGTTGAAAATCTCATTTTTCCATTATTCCCCAAAGTTTCTGGTGTTGTACACAATCAAATGCCTTTGAATAGTCTATAAAATATATATTCACATTAAATTCTCTGCATTTCTCTATTATTAATCTTATATTGAATATATGATCTCTTGATCCTCTTCCTTGTCTAAAACCAGCTTGGACCATATTGACTTCCTCTTCTATTTTCTTACGAAGTCTACCCATTATGATTTTTAACAGAACTTTACTGGCATGACTAATCAGGGCAACAGTTCTGCCTCAACTCTACTAAGTTCAAACTCTCCCACATTCAGTCCTCTCACTCCACCTCAAACTCTCCCACATTCAGTCCTCTCACTCCACCTCAAACTCTCCCACATTCAATCCTCTCACTCCACCTCAAACTCTCCCACATTCAGTCCTCTCACTCCACCTCAAACTCTCCCACATTCAATCCTCTCACTCCACCTCAAACTCTCCAACATTCAATCCTCTCACTCCACCTCAAACTCTCCCACATTCAATCCTCTCACTCCACCTCAAACTCTCCCATATTCAGTCCTCTCACTCCACCTCAAACTCTCCCACATTCAGTCCTCTCACTCCACCTCAAACTCTCCCACATTCAGTCCTCTCACTCCACCTCAAACTCTCCCACATTCAATCCTCTCACTCTTTCTCAAACTCTCCCACATTCAATCCTCTCACTCTGTCTCAAACTCTCCCACATTCAATCCTCTCACTCTGTCTCAAACTCTCCCACATTCAATCCTCTCACTCCACCTCAAACTCTCTCACATTCAATCCTCTCACTCCACCTCAAACTCTCCAACATTCAATCCTCTCACTCTGTCTCAAACTCTCCCACATTCAATCCTCTCACTCTGTCTCAAACTCTCCCACATTCAATCCTTTCACTCCACCTCAAACTCTCCCACATTCAGTCCTCTCACTTCACCTCAAACTCTCCCACATTCAATCCTCTCACTCCACCTCAAACTCTCCCACATTCAATCCTCTCACTCCACCTCAAACTCTCCCACATTCAATCCTCTCACTCCACCTCAAACTCTCCAACATTCAATCCTCTCACTCCACCTCAAACTCTCCTTATGTTTTCAGCAACTGTTGATACTGAGTTGTACGTAACATAGCTGCTGTACAACAGAATACATTGTTACACCAAATGATGGTGTTCTTGAAAGTTAAGCTTTTTGCAATATGTAATCTCTTGAAACAAAACTTTCAATGTTTGTACATTACAAATAAAATTCAAAGTTCAAAATTCAGACTCCAGCTTCACTGCACTCGGGACAACCCCACATATACTCCGCCAAATGGCGCAGCATCCATCCAAGATTATGTCTGCTAATAGTTCCTGTCAAATGTGATTGTTTACAATGTGTTTTCTGCCACACAGTTAGAACTGCCTGTCAGAACCTTTAATTTATCCTAGCTCCAGCAATCTCTTCAGATATACATTGTTCTTCTATACCCGAATTTCTTTTTCCCACAGTCTGTCTGATACAGCTTTAGCAATGTCATCCTCGTCCATTGTTAGTCTGCCATTTATTTTAACCTGTCCAGCAAATCTATCTATCACATCACTGCCATGTAATCCTGCCTGCTCTAGATAACACAGCCACGTTAGGCTTGTCACAGTTGACTGGCTTAACAGATGAACCCGTTCTTTTCTAAACAAATTTTCTTCTCAGTCTTACAGAGCATACCCTGTGAATCTGTCACAGTGACACCATTAACCACATCATGAGCAACTTGCCATTCCACTGCCGCCGACACAACCTCACTTTCCATCCACATGCTTGAAGTTGTCATTTTAAAGGCTCCAGAACCCTGTGCCACTACTCTTCCATTTTGTCAGACAACAAAACCCCAATCGCTTCTGCTGTTCCAAATCACTGGGCCATCTGAATACATTACCATGTCGGAAGACCCACAGTGACGCTGGATGAGATCTTGAACCTGAAGTTCAAGTGCTCCCTGTGCCAAGTCTCGACATTCACAGCCCTTCTGTATAATAACCTTTGTTAGCTGAGGTCTGTCCTGTACCCGTAACCAGTCATCACCTTTTGGCACCTCATCTAGATTAAAAATTGACTTTATTGTATCCTTGTCCTCAGTCATCCAGGATCTGCCTTGTTTGATGTGTCTTCCCTTTATCAACTCCAACTCCTTATGGAGAGGATGATCCTTCATGCTAGCAACCCTGATGTATGCTTTTACTTGTGTAGATTTATGTCTGCTGTCACCTTCTGGAGTGTTGGTGGCTTTTATCTTGTGCAACCCAAGACCACTCTCATTGCCTGGTTCTGTACAAGATAAAAGCCACCAACATTTCCAAAAGTGACAGCAGACATAAATCTACTGGGTCCTGGTATATGTCCCTTACTGGTCTAGGAGCTTGAGGGAACTATTTGGCGATGCTTGCTCCATCACAGTTTTTGTACTGCAGTAAATAATTTACTGTCGTGTCCTCAGTCAAACTTAATTACACATTTACTGTGTCATGTATTCAGGACACAGCATTATATGTTAAATGTGTGAACTCTTGACTCGCAGTAACACAACATATCTACACACAGACATACAGCAACACAATACATCTACACCAACACAACACATCTACACACAGCAACACAACACATCTGCACACAGACATAAAGCAACACAACACATCTACATACAGACATACAGCAACACAACACATCTACACATAGACATGCACCAACACAACACATCTACACACAGACATACACCAACACAACACATCTACACACAGTAACACAACTACACACAGCAACACATCTACACACAGACATGCACCAACACATCTACACACAGCAACACAACTACACACAGACATACAGCAACACATCTACACAGACATGCAGCAACACACCACATCTACACACACCAATATATCTACACACAGACACACAGCGACACAACACAACACATCTACACACAGACACACAGCAACACAATACATCTACACACAAAGAACATTAAAGATATCACAGAAAAAAGAAAATAATAAATAAAACTGACAGCCATTTGTGAATTTCTCCAACCTTTATTTTTTTTTTATCTTCAGAAATATTGATTTTTTTTTTTTTTTCAAATGAAACATTTTACTTAAATTTCAAAACTGAAAACTTGTCATTTGTAGATTTTCACACTTGGTTTGGGAAGTGTGGTCTCAGAATAATAAGTGATATATCTCAGAATGGGACGTGTTATATCCGGAAAGTGTTATATCTCAGAATGGGACGTGTTATATCTCAGAATGGAAAGTGTTATATCTCAGAATGGGACGTGTTATATCTCAGAATGGAAAGTGTTATATCTCAGAATGGAAAGTGTTATAAGTCGGAAAGTGTTATATCTCAGAATGGGAAGTGTTATATCTCAGAATGGGAAGTGTTATATCTCAGAACTGAAACTGTTACTTGCTACTTCAAGCTGCCGCCTGTCACTTTCAATTCTTATTTGACCTTTCTAACTTTTTTTGTAAAACTGCAGCGGGCGCACGTACGCACACACACTCCTTTACCTATCTTTCTGCAAAAAGCTGTAATACATGAGGATGGAGGGTGGCGAAGTGGTTTGTGCACTGGTCTCTCATGACAAAGGTCGGGGGTTCGAATCCGGCCGAGGGCACCCCAGTCACCCAGCTGTAGAAATGGGTACCCGACTTCTTCTGGAGTTGGGGAAGGAAAGGTGGCTAGGCGTGATACCGACCATATCACCCTCTAGTGTGCTGACAGGTCAAGGAAAATATGGGCACTAGCACCATATCCCTATGTGCCTCTAAGGCATGACTGTATTACCTTTATTTTTACTTACATGAGGATGGTGGGTGTTGCAGACAAAGAAGTTCACGCAAAATTTACACACACGATATCACATGGACAGCACACACATACAAACACATTCATTCACTACAAACTGAACACTGTAGCTGTCTCCAAACAAAAATATATCATTCTCCATTCACAAGATCACCTTCATGGAGGGCTGGGACAGTGCTGATTTTAAGCTAGCAATGCTTCCCCTTCCAATCTCCTTCTGCGTAGCTGTGTGAGACGAGCTATCCACTTATCCATTTTCTCTTGTGGATTGCAGTACAGCTGTGGATAATAATATAAACATCGAAATTTAGCACCTGCTGAAACAAGCAACACAAGTTCTATCACTGACAGAAACAAGCAACACAAGTTCTATCACTGACAGAAACAAGCAACACAAGTTCTATCACTGACAGAAACAAGCAACACGAGTTCTATCACTGACAGAAACAAGCAACATGAGTTCTATCACTGACAGAAACAAGCAACATGAGTTCTATCACTGACAGAAACAAGCAACACGAGTTCTATCACTGACAGAAACAAGCAACACGAGTTCTATCACTGACAGAAACAAGCAACACGAGTTCTATCACTGACAGAAACAAGCAACAAGAGTTATCACTGACAGAAACAAGCAACACGAGTTCTATCACTGACAGAAACAAGCAACACGAGTTCTATCACTGACAGAAACAAGCAACAAGAGTTATCACTGACAGAAACAAGCAACACGAGTTCTATCACTGACAGAAACAAGCAACACGAGTTCTATCACTGACAGAAACATGCAATACACGTTCTACCACTAACAGAAATGAACAAAACAAGTTCTATCACTGGATGATTGATGACAACTCTGAGAACTCAGCTAGGAAGGTTAGAGATGAATAAGACTCATTCATTCATTCATTCATTTGCATGTCCCTTGCGGAACTTTGCCTCCCTAACAGCACTCCTGTAGGTCTCTTGGTTATGAGCAAGATGGCCTGCTGCTGATGCATCCATTTGTAGATCATCAACGATGTCTTGAAACCATCTTTGCTTTGGTCTTCCTCTCTTTCCAATTATGTACCCTTCCATTATGTACGGTCTTCTCTAAATTATCATGACGTTTAATGTGTCCAAAATATTTAAGTTTTCTCTCTTTAATCCTCTTTACTAGCCAGCCTTCTTCAATATTAAGTTCTTGTAGTATAGATATATTTGTTCCTTTCTGCATCCATGATATATGAAGAACTCTTCTGTAGCATTTACACTCAAAGGCATGTATGTGTTTCTCGGCTAAGAATAAGACTACATACTACAGATGGCTATCACAGAAAAGCTGGTCAAGACCCAGTCTATGCTTGTGCTCCCAGCAAAAAGCTGATGTGAGTGGGAAATGTTTTGATACTTTCTGTCTCAAAGTGGAGCCTGCACATAAGTCTGCCATAACAACATGTCCATCCAGTATGACACTATTTGATCATAAATCTCACAATTACTGGCTTACCCTATATGATCATCCCTTCAGCACATTACAGGGACACTGTATCATTATACATTATCCAGACAACTTTTGCATTTTACAGAAGAATCCTACAGCAACAACTACAGGGAGGTCCTACAGTAACTCAAGAAATCCACATTTCAATAATTACATAGAGATTACATTTACACCAGGAAACAATAAAGCAGTAGCTTACACTTGGGTGTATGATGGAATCTTGGTCAAACTGGACTGGTTTACTGTCTGGGTCTGGAGTAAGAGTAAAACCAGATATGGCCAGAGATCCAAAGATGGCGTCATCATGGCTGAGACTGCCGTCTACTGGCTCCTCCTGGTTTAGAAAAGCACAGCAGAGAGTGGTTATTTCCTGGCTTAGGAAAGCAGAGCAGAGAGTGGTTATTTCCTGGCTTAGGAAAGCAGAGCAGAGAGCTATTTCCTGGCTTAGGAAAGCAGAGCAGAGAGTGGCTATTTCCTGGCTTAGGAAAGCGGAGCAGAGAGCTATTTCCTGGCTTCGGAAAGCAGAGCAAAGAGCTATTTCCTGGTTTAGGAAAGCAGAGCAGAGAGCTGCTATTTCCTGGTTTAGGAGAGCAGAGAGTGGTTATTTAGGAAAGCATAGCAGAGAGTGGTTATTTCCTGGTTTAGGAAAGCAGAGCAGAGAGCAGTTATTTCAAGAAATGTGACAGACAAGACAGCAAAAGCAAATGTTTACAGTATGAAGGTTTTCTATGAGACAATAAACAAAAACTATCAGGTCTTTATTACAGCAACAATAAAACTGTACTTTGCAACTTCAGATATAAAAATATTACTAAAACAATAAATAGCAACTTAAGATATAAAAATACTACTAAAACAACTAACAGCAACTTAAGATATAAAAATATTACTAAAACAACTAACAGCAACTTAAGATATAAAAATATTACTAAAACAACAACTAAAAGCAACTTAAGATAAAAAAATATTACTAAAACAGCAACTAACAGCAACTTAAGATATAAAAATACTACTAAAACAACTAACAGCAACTTAAGATATAAAAATATTACTAAAACAACTAACAGCAACTTAAGATATAAAAATACTACTAAAACAACAACTAACAGCAACTTAAGATATAAAATATTACTAAAACAACAATAAATAGCAACTTAAGATATAAAAATATTACTAAAACAACAACAAACAGCAACTTCAGATATAAAAATACTACTAAAACAACAACTAAAAGCACCTTAAGACATAAAATATTACTAAAACAGCAACTAACAGCAACTTAAGATAAAAAAATATTACTAAAAGAACAACTAACAGCAACTTCAGATATAAAAAAAAACTACTATAACAACAAATAGCAACTTCAGATATACAAAAATATTACTAAAACAACAACTAACAGCAACTTCAGATATTAAAAAAAAAAATTACTAAAATAACAAATAGCAACTTCAGATATCAATCAATCAAGTGCAGTGCCACATGGTGTAGGCGATCATTTCTCTCCACAATTCCCTGTCTTTAGACTTGATTATGAGATCCGTCGGTGACTTTCTTCCTAGCCACACTGACAGCCCATCCAGTAATTTCTCTCTCTGTCTTCTTCTTCTTCCTTCAATTTCCCAAGTTGCTACAGTGTGTTCCAATTTTCCTCTTCTCAGAAAATGTCCTACAAATCTCGCTTGTCTGCCTCTGATCTTTGCTGTAATTTGCCTTTTAACTCCAGCCTCTCTTAAGACTTCTTCGTTGGTTTTCTTAGCTGTCCATGGTACCTTCAACATCCTTCTTATGAACCACATTTCCATGGCCTTCATTTCTTGCTGTACGCTCTTATTCATGGACCATGCTTCACATCCATAAGACAAAATTGGCTCGATATAACATTTAAGTACTCGGAATCTTGCTTTCATTCATATAGATCTGTTGCACAAGATGGGTCTCATTGTCTGGAATGCTGACTTGGCCTGAGCATGTCTGCTTTTTATTTTGTTGTGACATTTCCCATCAGTTGTTATAATCATTCCTAAGTATCTGAATCTATCAACTTGTTTCAGATTTGTGCCATCGATGGTAATGCTACATTTTGGTGTTATTCTTTTCTTTGAGATGACCATCACTTCAGTCTTATTTTTCTTCAGGCTGAGACCTTTACTTTTACTTTCATGAACCAAGATATCCAGAAGAGCCTGTAGCTCCCCATCACTTTTAACAATCAGGACTGTGTCGCCTGCACATCTTAAGTTGTTACGGTTGAACCTGCCAACTGATATTCCTGGCAAGTTCTCTATATTTCTCATTATTTTTTCACTGTACAAGGAGAAGAGGTCAGGAGATAGAACACATCCTTGTCTCAATCCCAATTTTATGTCTTGGAATGCTCCTATTTGGTTCTCAACCCTCACTGCTGTTGATTGCTGCCAGTATATGTTTTTGATGAATTTCAGATCTTTCCCATCTATGCTGATGTCTTCCAGCATTCTAATAATTTCTGTGTGTCTCACTTTATCGAATGCTTTACAGCAGTCTATGAAGCATAAGTATAGGTCCGTCTTTACTTCTATTGATCTTTCCATCAATGTTCTCAATATATATCTATATGGCATTACTTGTACCTTTTCCTTCGACGAAGCCACACTGTTCTTCGCGATGGCTGGTTTTATTTTGCCCCTGACTCTTCTCATGACAATACGAAGCAGGATTCTGGTAACACGGCTCATAAGACTAATGGTTCAATGGTCTTCACATTCAACCACACCTTAACTTCAGATATTAAAAAAAAAATTTCCAAAACAACAAACAACAACTTCAGATTAAAAAAAAACCCTAAAATAGCTACAGCAACATAAGATATAATTTTTGTTGTTAAAAGCACATAAATTCTGCTCCTAACACTGACAGACATGGAGGAACGGACCTTTAGTTTAGCTGCGCGAGATGACTTGAAAGATGATGCTACAAAATCATCAGAATCAATCGCTGCTACAGACGCTGCAAAATTTTTGGTGTCTAAAAATGAGAACCCGCCAGAGTCTAAGGCTGTTAGAACTTTACCCTTTTCACCTGCAGCGGCTGAAAAGAAGAGAAAAGTATCAAACTTGACCTCGGATGTCATACAGTTATCGGTGTCAGCATACACAAACTAACTTATGATCAAAGATCCGATGATTGTGTTGGAGGGATGAGGAAGGTCAAACAAAATGGCAGGCAATCTGTGTCCAGGGCCAGTCAGAGACTGGCTACTGTGTTACCCTGCAGCCAGACCAGGCAGGAAGCAATGCATATGCTTGTGGGTTCCAATGATGGATGTGTTTGTGGGTCGCAATGATGGATGTGTTTGTGGGTCGCAATGATGGATGTGTTTGTGGGTCGCATTGATGGATGTGCTTGTGGGTCGCACTGATGGATGTGCTTGTGGGTCTTGCTCATGGATGTGCTTGTGGGTCTTGCTGATTGATGTATATGGTAGGTTCTGCTGATGGATGTATATGGTAGGTTCTGCTGATGGATGTATATGGAAGGTTCTGCTGGTGGATGTATATGGTAGGTTCTGCTGGTGGATGTATATGGTAGGTTCTGCTGGTGGATGTATATGGTAGGTTCTGCTGGTGGATATATATGGCAGGTTCTGCTGGTGGATGTATATGGTAGGTTCTGCTGGTGGATATATATGGTAGGTTCTGCTGGTGGATGTATATGGTAGGTTCTGCTGGTGGATGTATATGGTAGGTTCTGCTGGTGGATGTATATGGTAGGTTCTGCTGATGTATGTGTGGCCCTTGGGTTTGGGAATAGAAGAAAGCCTCTGTAACTTCCTCCCAGCAGAACTTACTGCACGCGTTCTCTCTGCTATGCTCACAGACATCTTCCAACAATCACCTCCACCTCATCAAAACAACCAACCATCCAACTCCTTCCTTCCCTCCTAACATCCTCATACCTGCAGCTTTAAAGGCCTGTCTCATCCTCTCCTCAGCTTGCTCTAACAGAGTCTGGAATTAACAACATGAGTCATTATACAACATCCAACAACAGTATGAGTCAGTACATTCATTATACAACATCCAACAACAGTATGAATCATTACATTCATTACACAACAGCGTATAACATCCAAAATCAACATAAATTAGCATATTTATGATATACCAGCATACAACATCCAACAACAAAATGAGTCAGTGCAGTTATCACATGACAGCACTGACCATATAATAACAAAATAATCAAATCAGGCCATAGAGAAACAGTATCAGGAAACACAAAATTATGACAGAACAACAAGCAGTTACACCGTAAAGCAGTGAAATTATGACCTTCAGCCAGTTTGAAACCATCACCTTTTTGCTATGAAAGGCAAGTGCACCAACTACTTCACTAATCAAGTACCCAATAAACTTGTAGAAGAGAGAAATCTTCACTCTGTAAATATCCTGATGTGTGATGTAAACAAAAAAAAAATGCTGTAAACAGATAATATCACAGCAGATGACAGCAGAAACATTCTGACATGTGATGACATATCACAATCCTCAAATTATTAACATAACAAATGGAAGAAAACAGGGATATATATAACACTCAAAGTATTAACTCATTTGATATCCCATGTCCATTTATGGATGCTTCTGTTCTACATATTCGAAATGTAGAGCCATTAATGTATGCATAGTTTTTTTTAATTGAAAACTCGATGTAACTTCAGTCAGAGCTCTTCTCAATCAAAAGTTTAACTTCCTGTCACGCCTGTTAATGGAGGACATTTTGAAATTCATTGATTTCACTACTGATTTTGCACAGGACTGCAACATTGATATCCATCCAGAGAAAGAGTGTAAAGTGCGCATTGACCCACAGAAAGAAGAGGAACAAGTCAGAAAAGTGGAGGTCATGGATGCACCAATCACACGCAGTGAGTTAGACCTAGCAGTCAGTAAACTGAAACCAAGGAAATCACCAGGACCAGATGGAGTGTCCAATGAAATGATCAAGAACCTGGGAATGGCAGCAGTGGGAAAGCTGTTGGATATTTTCAATATGTGCTGGAGCACAGGTAAGTTACCTCAAATCTGGAAGGAAGCAAGCATGGTACCACTGCTAAAACCAGGGAAAAACAGTGATACTGCCTCCAGCTACAGACCAATCAGTCTCACTAGCTGCCTATGCAAAACGATGGAACGCATCATTGACCTGAGGCTAAAATGGTAAAGTGAAAACCTTCTCGTTCCACAACAAGCAGGATTTAGGCAGTACTACGGTACAGAAGATCAAGTGACCTATCTCTCTCAAGAGATTGAGGATGTATTCCAAGAGAAAAACCTTGTACTAGAAGCGTGGATAGACCTGAAGAAAGCCTTTGATAAAGTATGGAAAAAAGGTCTGCTGTGGAAACTAAGAAACTGCAATGTGAATGCAAGACTGTACAACTGGATAAAGTCCTATTTACACAGTAGAAGAGCTAGAGTAGTACTGGTAGGTAGGTAGGTAACCCTGTCATGCCTTAGAGGCACATAGGGATATGGTGTTAGTGCCCATATTTTCCTTGACCTGTCAGCACACTAGAGGGTGATATGGTCAAGAGTAGTACTGGATGGACACAAAAGCCAGAAAGTACTTTTGCGACACGGTGTACCACAAGGAGGGGTCCTTTCGCCTACACTATTCCTTGTATTCATTAATGACCTGGTCAAAGAACTTCCCTATGGAATCAAAGCGACACTGTATGCAGATGATCTGGTCATGTGGTGTACAGATGAATATGCGACAGTTGCTACATAGAGACTCCAAAAAGCAGCAGACATCTTGACATCATGGACAAACAAAGTATCAACACTGAGAAATCAAGTACCACATTGTTCACTCTCTCATCTAAACAGAAAGCAGGTAAGATATTTGTAAATGAAATATCCTTAAGGATGGACAACCAACCCACTTACTTAGGAGTGACTCTTGACTCAAAACTGACGTGGAAGCAACACATCAACAGTGCAGAAGCAAAAGCCAGAAGAAAACTAGCCATATTAAGAAAATTGAGTGGAACCACATGGGGAGCTAGTGAAAGAATCCTCAAGAATGTATATCAGCAAAGTATTCTACCACATTTGGAATATGGCTCAACATCTTGGTGCACAGCATCAAACACTACGCTGCATAATCTAGACAAGGTTCAAAATCAGTCACTACGGATTATCACAGGTGCCATGAGGTCCACACCAATAGTAGAAATGCAGAAAATAGTTGGTGTTCAACCGCTAAAGGAATGTAGAGACACAAAGGTCATGACCATGGGAGAAAAATTCCTTAGCTCTGTAAGCCATCCCCTGAAGGAGAGATTCAATAACTTGGCATTAAGACGGCTTAAAAGAAGCAGTTTCATTCATCAGGCCAAGCGTATGCTTAAGACGATACCTGACCTTCCAGCTGTAGTTGCTCCATTATCATCTGTACCAGAGCATATACCATGGAAAGAAGCAGGTTGTACACAAATAACTATTCAGACTGAAGTGAAAGGTGTGCAGAATGGTGAGATGCACAGCAGTCTTGTAAGATCAACAGCCACACTTAGTGTTCTAGATGACAAATATCCATGTGACACCTGGATACGTGTGTATACAGATGGATCTGCACATAATGCCATAAAGAATGGAGGGGCAGGAGCATATATTGAATATTCAAACAACACCACTGACAAGATTTCCATACCCACTGGAAAATACTGCAACAACTATGATGCAGAAGTTAGGGCAATTATTGCTGCAGTTGAAAAACTATCAGACTCCAGAATTGATACATGTCCTGTAATAATTCTCACAGATGCAAGATCAGTAGTGGAAGCTCTTCAGTGCAACAAACTACCAGACCTCAAGGATGCCTTGTCAAAAATTGGCTTACAACATGGAGTCACTTTGCAATGGATTCCCTCCCACTGTGGGATACCAGGCAATGAGAAAGCTGACCATCTGGCTAAAGAGGGCACTGAAATGGAGCAACCAGACATATCAATCACCTATAATCAGAAGAAAAGCATGATAAAAACCTACAGGAAGCCACAAACACCACCACATGATGACTATCACATGCTAAACAGAAAGGAACAAGTCACCATCTTCCGTCTTCGAACAGGACACAGTCGACTCCGAAGTCATATGTATACAAAGTTTAAGGTTGGCACTACTAATCAATGTACAATGTGCCCAGGTGCCCCAAACTGTGGAACATATCCTCCAGAACTGCACCAACTATGAGACACTGAGAAATAATTACTGGCCCAGTGAAACCACTAAAGAAGATAAGCTCTATGGTTCCATACATGAATTACAAAAAACAGTGAAATTTATCCAAGAGACAGGACTGCAGATATAGACAGACAATGCGAACGAAGAAGAAGAAGACTACTGATTCGAGTGTAATTTTTTTAAGTGTTTTTTTAGATCGGTAGGCAAAATGATCACACCAACTGACTCAGCCGATCTTAATGTATGTGTTTCTGGCAGATTTACTGGATGTCAAAAACATCCCCAAATATTTCTGCAAATGTTTTCTTGTTGAGCTACATATTTCATGTTGGATTATGACACAGTGGTGGTAAGTAGAACATGATTTTATTTCTCAGCCAAAATAGAACTTTAGCGTCCAAAAATATTTCCATCTTTTCATACCAGTTGTTTTCTTTTCTTTTCTTTTTTTTCATAACAAATAACTTCATTTATGGAATCGTCATTCATTTCCACATATTTTGATATAAGATACACACATGTTAAACATGGAATTAGTTTCAGTGACTGTTACAAATGGCCCCCTATTATCACAACACCCGCTCGGTCATGTAACGTCCACATCGGTCCCAGATTAAGGCCCACGTTTTTAGCTGGGGTATCAATTGAGTTAATATAACAAATAGAAGAAAACAGAGAAATAACACTCAGAGTATTAATATAACAAATGGGAGAAAACAGAAATATATTACATTCAAAGTGTTAATATAACAAATGGAGGAAAACAGAGAAATGTATAGCACTCAGAGTATTAATATAACTAACAGAAGAAAACAGAGAAATGTATAACACTCAGAGTATTAATATAACTAATGGAAGAAAACAGAGAAACGTATAATACTCAGAGTATTAATATAAATAATGGAAGAAAACAGAGAAATGTATAACACTCAGAGTATTAATATAACTAATGGAAGAGAACAGAGAAACGTATAACACTCAGAGTATTAATATAACTAATGGAAGAAAACAGAGAAACGTATAACACTCAGAGTATTAATATAACTAATGGAAGAAAACAGAGAAACGTATAACACTCAGAGTATTAACATAACTAATGGAAGAAAACAGAGAAACGTATAACACTCAGGGTATTAATATAAAAAATGAAAGAAAACAGAAATGTATAACACTCAGAGTATTACTATAAAAAAAAGGAAGAAAACAGAGAAATGTATAACACTAAGAGTATTAATATAACAAATGGAAGAAAACAGGGAAATAACTTTGAAAGTACTCAGAACAAAACAGGGATACAAACACTGAAAGTATGAATACAAACAAACAAGAAAAGAAAAACCATGGAAACGTACGTGCAAACATGACCTCTGGTAACTCACCATCTCACCAAATCCTGGCATATTTTCTGACACCAAATGCCTGGACACAAAAGGAAAAGAAAACCAGTAAGTCAAGTAAGCCAGACTTCTGTTCTTTTTCTATTTTTGGCTGCTTAATAAATTTGCAACAAACTGACAAATTTTAAAATTTGACACCCGTCTGAAACAAACATGATTACCTCCTATACTGTAACACAGTCTGAGATAAACATGATTACCTCCTATACTGTAACACAGTCTGAGATAAACATGATTACTTCCTATACTGTAACACAGTCTGAGATAAACATGATTACCTCCTATACTGTAACACAGAAACAAATGTTAACAATGAAAAATAGTTTTTGTAAGAAGTTTCTCTTTCATATATGTTGTATTCATATCTCAGCAAAGTTTTGGGCAGAGCAATATTGTGGCACACTTGTCACAACTATGTTTGTGATACATGCAGCATGTGACAGTCACATCACACGCTGTGATACAGTTATCAAGTACCATTCAAATCATAGTTTGTGACACATGCAGCAAGTACTGCCCATGCTTTGGTTTGTGATACTTACCATCTACACTAGTTTTTGATACATGTAGCAAATATCACTCAAATCACATTTTGTGATACATGTAGCAATTTTAACTCCATTTTTTGATAGTCAAATATTTCTACTTACATACGCATATAGATATAATGACAAACTATGATATAAAAGATGAACAAATAAACTATGATATAAAACATGTACAAATAAACTGGACAAATAAACTATGATATAAAATATGAACAAATAAACTATGATATAAAACATAAATAAATAATCTACCATATAAATCATGAACAAATAATCTACCATATAAATCATGAACAAATAAATTATCATATAAAACACTGACAAATAAACTATCATATAAAACACTGACAAATAAACTATCATATAAAACATGGACAAATAAACTGTCATATAAAACATGGACAAATAAACTGTCATATAAAACATGGACAAATAAACTATCACATAAAAAATGGACAATCTCTTGGTTACTGTCATGAAACTTGACAGAGGAGACAGCAACAGCAAATGCAGTAAAGTTACAAATGTAGTAAAGTTACATGTGTGGTAAAGTTACAAGTGTAGTAAAGTTACAAATGCTCAGTGTTTGACACTGAGACAGAACTCTCATGAAAACCAACACAACAACTTGTTCTTACCCTCTGAGGCTAGAACTGCCTGTATCCTTGCGTTTGTCAACAGAAGATCTGGTGGTACATAAAACACACGTCAATCATCACACAGGTCACAGAAACAAAACACATATCAATTATCACACAGGTCACAGAAACAAAACATATATCAATCATCACACAGGTCACAGAAACAAAACACATATCAATCATCACACAGGTCACAGATAAATAAAACACATGTCAATCATCACACAGGTCACAGATACATAAAATACATGTCAATCATTACACAGGTCACAGATAAATAAAACACATGTCAATTATCACACCGGTCACAGATACATCTTCTTCTTCTCCAATCACTTCTACCACCAAGACCACCCTGCGATCCTACTGAATTTACTCCTGTGGTCCTTGAGAGGTCCACAAGAGATCCCCGAGAGGACCACAAGAGGTTCAGAGTATCGTGGGGCTTGGGCCTGTATTCTCGGTGGATCACAAAAGCGGGATTACGCGACACTGTGGTTTTTGTTGCACCAGTTTAATCTAGAGTTGGACTTTCTCACCAGAAAAACTCAACATGGTTTGGATATCAGTATATCCCACCAGGTGCCTAGAGTTGGACTTTCTCACCAGAAAACCTCGACATATTTTGGATATCAGTATATCCCCGCTGGGTGAGAGGTGGTTGCCCATCCAGTCCAGTGTCGGACTTTCTCACTGTAAAACCTCAGCGTGATTAGGATACGCATATATCCCCATCAGGTGAGAGGTGGCTGCCTATTTAGACTGCATTGGTCCAGTGTCTCTGACTTCAGCATTTTGTGATTGTGGCCACTACCCTTCCTAGTTGTGATTAGGATGAGCTTTTGTTGAGGAGGACAAATCCTTGCCACTAGTAAGTTTCACCCTTGGGTTAAGCCAGTTTAGGCATATTATCACAGTATGGGCGTATTTAGGACATGATTGACCTCTAGAGTGGAGGTACCATGACATGAGTAGTCATCAAGTTTCACCCCTGGGTTAAGCCAGTTTAGGCATATTTCACCAGTATGGGTGTATATATGACGTGGCTGGCCTCTAGAGCAGAGGTGCCATGGTATGAGTAGCTTTCGCCACGAGACTACTGGATGTATCGATTAAACCTCAGTTTATCCTTTCCATCACCTTTTTACAGAGGTGCTGCATGGCAACCCTAGTTGCATTTTTGCTGTTGGCTGAGGAGTTTCACCCCACGTGCAGCAGCCGAAGAATCTCACCAGCAGTGTCTTAGTTTAACCCCTGGGTTAAGCCGGTTTAGGCAATCTGCCACAGTATGGGTATATATAGGATGTGGCTGGCCTCTAGAGCAGAGGTGCCATGATTTGAGTAGCCCTGACCTTGAGTCTACTGGTTACTTCACTTAATCATTTCCTTCACTTTTTCCACAGCGGCGCCGCGTGGCAGCCCTAATCACTTTTTCTTCATTGACCAGGAGGAGTTTCATCCCACGTACAGCAGCTGAAGAATCTTGCCAGCAGCGGGTTTTAAATCAGAGTTTTCCTTCTCCTAGATGAGCTACTAACCAAGACTCTCATCTACCCAAAGCATCTGGTTTTCAGGTGCCAGATATTCGCCTTTCGCCTCTTCTCCTGTCAGAGGCTATTTGAGACGCATGCCTTTAATTGGAGTGGAGAGTGTATCCCCCACCCCACCTCCGGCTGTAACAGTCCTTATAACATAGATACATAAAATACATATCAATCATCATACAGGTTACACATACATAAAACACATATCAATCATCACACAGATCACAGATACATAAAATACAGATCACAGATGCATAAAACACATATCAATCATCACTCAGATCACAGATACATAAAACATATATCAATCATTACACAGATCAGAGATACATAAAACACATATCAATCATCATACAGATAACAGATAGATAAAAACACATATCAATCATCACACAGGTCATAGATTCACAATACACACCCACCTGTAAGTTCTTCTCTTTCCTGAAACATGCACAAGACCCACTAGATAAAAATGTGTTACATGGGCCATTTTCCCCACAATCCATGTCACACAAACCAGGATATGTGGATCTCTGTCACCACAATCTATGTCACACAAACCAGGATAAGTGGATCTCTGTAATCACAATCCTTGTCACACAAACCAATAAAAGTAGATCACTGTCACCACAATCCATGTCGCACAAATACAAAAAAGTAGATCACTGTCACCACAATCCATGTCACACAAATAAAAAAGTAGATTTCTGTCACCACAATCCATGTCACACAAACTAATAAAAGTAGATCACTGTCACCAAAATCCATGTCACACAAACCAATAAAACTAGATCTGTTTCCACAATCCATGTCACACAAATCACTAAAACTAGATCTGTCTCCACAATCCATGTAACACAAATCAATAAAACTAGATCTGTCTCCACAATCCATGTAACACAAATCAATAAAACTAGATCTGCCTCCACAATCCATGTCACACAACCAATAAAACTGGATCTGTCTCTACAATCCATGTCACACAAATCAATAAAACTGGATCTGTCTCTACAATCCATGTCACACAAATCAATAAAACTAGATCTGTCTCCACAATCCATGTCACAGAAACAAATTAAAAAAAAGTGGATCTCTGTCAGTACAAGTTAACTAGTTATCCCACTCAGTTCAACTGCTCGGTACTTGACATCTGGACAGATGCCACTTTCCCAGCTCTGATCATCCATGAACTGACATTTGAAAAAAGCATCAATGATCCAGCTTCGGTAAACATAAACAGCAACATTATTTGCTATCAAAGATTTATGACAAAAATAACACCATTATTTATCACTGCTATCAAGGATTTATGACAAAAATGACATCATGCTACAAACCTCACAGACTCTGGACAAAAATGATATCATGCTACAAACCTCACAGACTCTGGACAAAAATGATATCACGCTACAAACCTCACACTCTGGACAAAAATGATATCACGCTACAAACCTCACAGACTGTGGACAAAAATGACATCATGCTACAAACCTCACAGACTGTGGACAAAAATGACATCATGCTACAAACCTCACAGACTGTGGACAAAAATGACATCATGCCACAAACCTCACAGGCTCTGGACAAAAATGACATCATGCTACAAACCTCACAGACTGTGGACAGAAATGACATCATGCTACAAGCATCTATGACTTAATTCTTCTTCTCCATCAGTGAACACCTTCAGATACTTGGATATCTCTGAGAAATGCTGCCATCTGTCTTAGGCTGTTAAGATCACCATACAGCTTGTCATGGGCTGATACAGGTGACCATCTCAGTTCTTCAAATGAAGGACAGTCCTGTAACAGGTCCTGGGTTGTCATTTTGCCGGTACCACAAGTGCAGTCATTGACTGTGCCTATCTTAAGCCTGTTAAACATGTGATGTCTCAATTTGCTGTGGTCTGTTCTGAGTCTAAAGGTCATGATTTGTTTTCCTCTGCTGAGCTGGTAGAAAGTGATTTCATTCAAACATACCTCTGACATCTCAAACTGCTAACCTTTGAGAATTACTTCTCTCTCCAGAAAAAGACCGCCTTTCCCTGGAATATGACCTCGAGTCCCGCCTACGACCGCGTGATGATGACCTTGATCTATGCCTGTATGACTTATGTCTTCTTGAATGTGACCTTGACCGCGAACGTCTGGAACTTTTTCTGTCCAAGGATCTGGACTCTGATCTACGTTTCCTGCTGCCGCGTCTCTCAACACTTGAAGATCTTTAATTTGTGGAGAAACAGAAGTGACATGTTTAATATGCATAAAGCACTGTCATTTATGGACAAGCCGTGAAAATATTCATTCTTCAACAAGGTTTACGATCAATCCAATGATATAAAAAAATCAACAACATCTACAATCAATTAAATCATATCTATCAGCTCCCAAATGATGTTTCCAAAAACTCATACATATTCCACTAAGGAAACCACCGAGCTAGCAACGTCTGAACCTCATTTTACTTTAATGTATGTTATATCCTTTGTCTTCTTCCATCACAGGATCTACCTTATCGTTCCCTCTTTCTATGTGACTACAATGATAGCTGAAACATCACAACAACCATGTGGTCTGCTCCTCAGTGAAGCTGATTCTACCTTTCTATTCTGCTTAAAACTTTCATTTACTACAGCTATATGAGCAGCATATTTGTAGAAAGTCTGGAACAGAGTGAAAGGTGTATGATAAAGGGCAGAATGTCCGATGGGCCCGCCTGCCCAATTCTTAACCCTTTGGAAATAAAGATCAATCAATCAATCAATCAGCTTTATTATGGTGACCTCATTCACCACAGCTTTACTACTGACCTCATTTCAGTCATCCATGGACAACCAACAGATCAATGCAAAGATCACCAGAGGCAACACAGATGTGGTTTATTAAAAGAATGTTAAGAATGTCAAAGACAGCTAAGATGACAAACAGGGAATGTCTAACAAAAGCAGATGTAGAAAGGAACCTAATTAAGTCCATAAGATAACTACAGTAATCATTCATTGGACATATAATGAGAAGAGAATGGCTTGAAAACATCATAACAACAGGGAAGATAAATGGGAAGAGAGGCACGATAAGACCAGGAGGGAAAAAAAATCATGGACAGTTTAACAGTGGCACAACAAAAATATCACTAACTGAGCTGATGGAAAACATCGTGGACCAAGATTTGTTGACAAGCATGAAAGGCATGACACATGATGATGATAATGAATCTTCATGCTCGAGTTGTCTCCTCTTGAAGAAAATGTTACACAGACAGAACACAAATTTACCTTGACCTTCGAGATGACCGACTACTGTGACCATGTCTTTTGTTGGCCGACCGACTCCGACTACGAGAGGACTTCTTGTGTTTTCTTCTTGACTTTCTGCTCTGACTGGACTCGCTGTCACTGCTCGATCTAGACACAAGAAAGTAATGTTGACATGACATCTATAATGTCAGATCACACTATATCTGACTGATGTTGGCACTAGAAGTAATGTTGGCATGACATCTGTAGTATTAGATGTCAGCAACCTGACATCACTGCTTGATCTAGACACAAGGAAGTAATGTGACATTCACATGCTACATGTAAATATCAGAGGTTAGTGGTCACATGGGTTAGAGGGATTAACAATATTCTCCAGTAATGTTAGGCATGCATGATTATAATCAATGATTTAAAAAATATAAAAAATTGATAATTATACACTGACAGTTGTGAAAGAGTGAGTGTTGGGAGATAAATAACAGAAAATCAGACAGTCCATCGTAGCCATACTGTGCTTGTCCATCTGTTTTATCTCTCAGCTTTCACTGTGCTGGTCTGTCTGATATTCTGTGTTTTATTTCTCAGCTTTCACTGTGCTGATCTGTCTGATATTCTGTGTTTTATTTCTCAGCTTTCACTGTGTTGGTCTGTCTGATATTCTGTGTTTTATCTCTCAGCTTTCACTGTGCTGGTCTGTCTAATATTTTGTGTTTTATCTCTCAGCTTTCACTGTGCTGGTCTGTCTGATATTCTGTGTTTATCTTCCAGCCTTCACTGTGTTGGTCTGTCTGATATTCTGTGTTTTATTTCTCAGCTTTCACTGTGCTAGTCTGTCAGATATTCTGTGTTTTATCTCTTAGCTTTCACTGTGCTGGACTGTCTGATATTCTGTGTTTATCTTCCAGCTTTCACTGTGCTGGTCTGTCTGATATTCTGTGTTTATCTTCCAGCCTTCACTGTGCTGGTCTGTCTGATATTCTGTGTTTTATCTCTCAGCTTTCACTGTGCTAGTCTGTCAGATATTCTGTGTTTTATCTCTTAGCTTTCACTGTGCTGGTCTGTCTGATATTCTGTGTTTATCTTCCAGCCTTCACTGTGCTGGTCTGTCTGATATTCTGTGTTTTATCTCTCAGCTTTCACTGTGCTGGTCTGTCAGATATTCTGTGTTTTATCTCTCAGCTTTCACTTTCAGATCACGGTTCAAGTCCATCTTGTCATTTTTCTTTCTCTTACATCTAAGAGTGCTTTGTCTATGACTTTTTTCGTGTTCTCACAATACAAAACAAAATTGTTATATACCACATAAAAACTTTGCCGTTTCCTGTGTGTGGAAAAACTAAAACTGTTTTAAAATAGAAGTAGGAAACAGCTTTACCAATTAATGAGCCCACATAGTTCACATGAATGCTGTGCAACGAACAGGAATGGAAACAGTTTTTTAAAAAATTTTGATGAAAAGGGGCATTTAGCTGTGACTTAGTGCAGATGTTGGAGTATTGTGAGCGTTTAAATGAAGACTTGGGATGTGTGATTATTGAAGAGGAGGTGGGGAAAGTGGAAATGAGGGGGGGGGGAGAGAGAGAGAGAGACAGAGAAGGATACATTGGTAATCTAGGCAGCTATATGTAAAGGTAAGGTAAAATCCCATTTCCCTGCCATTAAGGCATATTGGGGATACAGTGTTAGGCCCAAATTTCCACAACTTTCGGCACATGAAAGTCTGATGTGGTCAGTATCATGCCTGGCTGCATTTACCTTCCCAGAATTCTCTGCTACCCATGTTTTGAGGCTGGATTGACCACAGTACAATTTGTTGGTTTACCAGAAAAAATCCCACTGCTGGGACTGAACCCAGTACCATCGGGTTAGTAAACTGAGAATCTAACCACTCAGCTAACCAGGCAACTAAAAGGTGGGTGAAATAGATGAATGTGGCTAGGGTAGAGGGTTTGCAATCTAATGCAGTGAGGGGGTTCTGGAATATAGATTACAGGTGAGGAAAGAGTAGAAGTTAATAGAGACGGAATATGATTGTGAGCACTGTGAAAACTGAGAGATACAACACAGAATATCAGAGAGACCAGAACAGTGAAAGCTGAGAGATAAAACACAGAATATCTGACAGACCAGCACAGTGAAAGCTGAGAGATAAAACACAGAATATCTGACAGACCAGCACAGTGAAAGCTGAGAGATAAAACACAGAATATCAGACAGACCAGCACAGTGAAAGCTAAGAGATAAAACACAGAATATCAGACAGACCAGCACAGTGAAAGCTGAGAGATAAAACACAGAATATCAGACAGACCAGCACAGTGAAAGCTAAGAGATAAAACACAGAATATCAGACAGACCAGCACAGTGAAAGCTGAGAGATAAAACACAGAATATCAGACAGACCAGCACAGTGAAAGCTAAGAGATAAAACACAGAATATCAGACAGACCAGCACAGTGAAAGCAAGAACGCAGAATATCTGACGGGTCAGCATGTCCTATTCTTCGCCTTCAGAAGACCGGGTACGATCCTCATTCGCAATGCCTGACCGCCACACCGACTGGAAAAGTAAACCTAACATATACCTTGACCTCCTCCTCTTCTTTTTCTTAGACCTTCTCGAGCGTTCCTGATCACTGTCATCCGATCTATGCTTCCCCATGACCTCAGCACAGCAAATTTCTGTAACAATCACTAACGCGTTTCTATTGTCTGCCTGCCCGAATTATTCCCTCTTGTTTAGTGTTAGAAATCGGAGTTAGAATGTTTCGACTTTTTTTTGTAAATTCCAAAAGCATTTCCTCCTTTCATTGTTCTCGCACATCTTCGCCTGTCTTTCTTTATGATTGAAACACATAACAAGAAAAACAGCAACAGAAACAAGGAAGAGAGAAGTTTCTCAGATAGAGTTTTATTGCTAGAGGGCCGGCTTTAGGAATTTTGCTCCTTGTGCAGTAGCGCTAAATGTCAACTTAGATGAAGTTACACTGAATGAAATTGAAACAGCGGTGAATCTAACGGCTAACAACAAAGCTGCAAGTGAAGATGAAACAACAGTCAAAATGTTAAAAGCTATTAACAGTGACAACATGAGCCAACTACAAAGAATATTTAATAAAATTTCGAAGGAAGAAAAGGTTCCTTCTAAATGGAAAAAGGGAATCATTGTTAAAATACCCAATAAAAAAAAAGGCAAACTCAGTGACTGTAATAACTGAAGGGGTGTAACCTTACTATCATTTGTGTCAAATGTGTTTTGTAATGTGATTCTGTAATGAGAGAAGAACAGGCAGGATTTTGAAAACGGAGAAGCTATCTCGACCAGATCTTTACTTTAAGAATAATACTTGAAGAACATATTGAAAAGCAGAAACCATTAATCCTGAACTTCATAGACTTTAAAAAAGCATTTAATAGCATATACAGAGATTCATTGTGGAGAATTTTAAGACTATATGGAATACCATCTAAAATTGTCAACATCATTTAGAGATCTCTACAACAAAGATGTTTGTGCAGTCAAGCCAGAAGATGAAATGAGCGAATGGTTTCAGATTGAAACAGGCATGAAACAAGGATGTATGTTATCTCCGCTGCTTTTTGAAATTACCATAGACTTTATAATGAAAAGATGCTGTACAGGTAAAACCGGCATTGATTGGGTACATGGGACCCAACTAGAAGATCTTGATTTTGCAGATGACATAACTCTTATCAGTGACAACGTGAAATCAATGCAGGAAAAAACAGATTCCCTGTCTTCCTTGGCTAGTAAAATAAGTCTTGAAATTAACAAAGACAAAACAAAAATAATGAAACTTCCCATTAATCAAGAAGGAAAAATGTACGTAGAAGGGACAGTTGAAGAAGTGAACCAGCTTGCATACCTTGGCAGCTACATGGACCAGGATAGTGACACCAGGAAGGAAGTTAGAATTAGAACTACAAAAGCAGCATTATCCTTAAAAAATCTTGAGAACATGCAGAGTTCAAAAGTTATAAGCACAAAAACCAAGTTTAGATTATTCTCCCTCATTTATGCATGTGAAAGCTGGAAATCAACTAAAGAAATAGACAAGAAATTAGATTCTTTCAAAAACAAATGCCTAAGGAAAATATTTGGTATAAAGTGGAATGAATTCAAGAACAATGCAGAGATAAGGCAGATGAGCAAACAACAACCTGTCTCATGGGTGATCAGAAAAAGAAGATGGACATATGTAGGCCATGTGATGAGAAGAAACAAAATGTGATGAGAAGAAACAATCAGAGAATACCAAAACAAGCTATCAAGTGGAGCACAACAAGCCAAAGAAAAAGAGGTTGACCACGTGAAACTCTAAAGAGGACATTGTTAAGAGAAGCCAGTTTAGTGGGCATAACATCCCTTGATGAGGTTGAAAGACTGGCTGAGAACAGGAAATCTTGGCAAACAACTATACAAGCCGTATGGGACATTTAATGGCATGGGAAATCAAGTAAGATGCAGCAGCATATCTTATCAGTCAATCATTTGTCAGTCAGTCATTTGCATGTCCCTTGCGGAACTTTGCCTTCCTAACAGCTCTCCTGTAGGCCACTCGATTGTAAGCAAGATGCCCTGCTACTGATGCATCAACTTCCAGATTATCAACGATGTCTTGCAACCATCTTCACCTTGGTCTTCCTCTCTTTCTTTTTCCCATTATGTACCCTTCCAATCTCTCTCTCTCTCTGAACCTTAAGTGCCCAGGGCACATGGGGCTTCCGCAAGGGTTTTCCACAAATGCCTGTCCTTCGCCTTTTTTTCTGCTCTTGCCCAGGTGAGCCCTCTATTGTTCAACATCCTTTGGTCTTCCAATGGTCTTCTCTAAATTATCATGTCATTTAATATGTCCAAAATATTTCAGTTTTCTCTGTTTAGTCCTCTTTACTAGCCAGCCTTCTTCAATATTAAGTTCTTGTAGTATGGATATATCTGTTCTTTTCTATGTTCATGATATTTGAAGAATTCTTCTGTAGCATTTACATTCAAAGGCATTTATGTGTTTCTCAGCTGTTTTGTTAAGTGTCCAGGTCTCACAAGCATATGTTGCAATGGGAAAGATGCATTTTTGTAGTTCTGTCTGTTCCTCTTCACATATTCTTTAGTTGTTTTACTTTCTGAAGAGTGATAAATGTCCTCCTTTTAATTTCCCTCACTGCATACCTTGTCACCACACCCAATTCTCAAATTAACACTTAATACTGTAGTGTAAAATCAATTATGTTAATAAACTTTAGCATGTCATGCCATTATTTTTAGATAGCATTGACAGCAAGTTATAAATGAATGTAAAAAGCATAGAATAAACTGTAAATGTATTATCATCATAGTTACGTCACTGTTATCATCATCATTATGATCATCATCATCATCATTATCATTATAAGGATGATGTGTAAAATAGCTAGTTGTTACAAACACTAGTGAAAAATATTTGAAAGACTGCGATTTGTTAAACTGAAATTTGATTTTGCGATTTTTATAATTTTTCCACAGATATTCCGATTTTAAAGTGTAGAAATAATTATTTCTCTCTTTCTTTCTTTCTTTCTTGATATTTCCAATTGTCTTACATTGGTAGGAGCGAGAGACTACTCTCTAAAAGTGAAATATAAGAAATAAACCTTTGATGTTAAAATATAGCATGAATAAACTCTCGCCGCATTTACCTTTAACATCATATAACTTTCTTTTCCTTTGAGGGTGTATATTAGAGTGGTTGTTGGCTATAGGTACTGTATTTTAATATGGCTGATTCTCTTTCCATAAAGAGTCTGTGGACAAATTGTTAATTGCACAATTTTCAGAGATTTTCAGTTTTACCATCACATAATTTAGTTTTTAGTTTCTGTTTTGTTAATACTTGTTGGTATTGGCAATGTTTTAACATAAATAACTGATAATAGAGGTTATGGCTGATAAAGTGTGATCAGCTTTACCGTTGGTATTGAAAGCATACAAGTACTGAACACACCTGGACATCATAATTCAGCTTGAATTTTATCATTTTTATTTTTTTTAAAATAATTCTGCTTGAATTTTATCCTTTCTGTTTTTTAAATATAATTCAGTCTGAATTTTATCCTTTTTTTTAACAACTCGTATTTTTATCTTGTCATATTTATATTGGACAGAAATAAGTGAGCGTTTAAAAATTAAACTAATACACCAACCTAAAGTAACAAAGATGCAGGTGTAAACAACAAAGAAATTTGACAAATTCTCATGAGCACAAACATGAATCTAGTTCACAACATTATATGAGTAATCACTTCTTCTTTGCTTATAGTATTACACCTGTTAAAGGGCTCTGACATATACTGCATCAAACATTGTATAATAATTTTCATATCTTTATGATTATTGCTTCCCCCGTGTGGTACCCGGGATCTGCAAAGAATAGGACCACTGTACCCTACCATGCATGATCGTAAAAGGCGACTAAGGAGGGTTCAGCATAGGGCCAGCAACCCTATCTGGTAAAAAACTATCAGACTGCTACAGAAACAGAAGCAAGGGAAAAAGCAAATGCAGGTGGAAGGAGAAATGCGTATCAGGAAACTGAGCCCATGAAGGTTGTGGATGAAAGCCAGCCACTGGAAGTCCCCAGCCCGACTGCAGACCTCCTGGAACCTAAACAAAAGATGCAAATAGGCAGCTGGAATGTAAGAACACTAAACCAGACTGGAAAACTAGCACAAACCATCAAGGAAATGCACAGATACAAACTAGACATACTAGGAATACAAGAAGCAAGATGGACAGGACAAGGCAGAAGGAAATTAACAACACAGCACACAGAAGATACAATAATATGGTCAGGTAAAGAAGATCTTCATGAAGGAGGAGTAGCATTGATTATAACAAAAGAAGCATCAAGAGCATTGCTGAAATGGACCCCAATAATGAGAGATTATTATATGCACGGTTCAACTCAAGATTCACGAAGCTGTCTATTATAGTTTGTTATGCACCAACAGAAGCAGCTGAAGAGGAATTAAAAGAAGATTTTTACAACAGCCTCCAAGCCACAGTAGAAACAATACCCAAGCATGATATGCTACTCATCTTGGGCGACTTCAATGCAAAAGTAGGTGAAGGAAATGAAGATAGAAGAAGAATCATGGGAAGAGAAGGAATCGGAGAAATAAATGAAAATGGAGAAAGACTGTGCAGTTTCTGTGAAGAAAACATGATGACCATCGGAGGGACAATTTTCCAACACAAAAACATCCATAAGGTGACTTGGAGGTCACCAGATAAAACCACAGAAAACCAAATTGATCACATACTAATAAACAACAAGTGGAAACGGTCACTACAAGATGTGCGAGCAAGGAAAGGAGCAGATATAAGAAGTGATCACAACCTTCTGGTAGCAAAAATAAAACTAAAATTAAGGAAAGCCAGAATCGGAGAACACAGAAAGATACATTTTGATACAAGAAAACTGATAGACCAGCAAACAAGAAATGAATTCTCAATAATACTTAAGAACCGCTTCAGTGTCCTACAAGATGAAGCAGAAATGTCCATATTAGAGTTCAATAAAACACTAGAGGAAACAGCAAAAGAGGTGCTGGGATATCGGAAAAGGAGAAAAGAGGAATGGATAAGTGAGACCACATGGGAAAAGATAGAGCAAAGAAAAGAAATCAAGAAAAAATTACTGAACACCAAATCACAACGGCTTAAAGAACGAGTTTTAAGTAATTATGCACAAAAAGACAAAGAAGTGAAGGAATCATGCCGTCAAGATAAACGTCAATATTATGACAACTTAGCAGAAACAGCAGAGAAAGCAGCATATACAAATGACATGAAAACCATATATAAAATCACAAAGCAGATGACAGGTAACTTCAATACAAGATGTGAAAGTGCAGTAAGAACACAAAATGGACAACTGGTCAGTGGAGAAAGAGAAAAAATTGAAAGATGGAGGGAACACTTTAACACCCTATTAAACAGAACACAAGCAGCAAAAGCAATAGATATACCTGAAGCAAAAACGGAACTAAACATCAATACAGGACCAATAACAATAAATGAAGTAAAAGAGGCGATAAAGATGCTAAAATCAGACAGGGCACCAGGTGAAGATGAAGTGACTGCTGAGATGTTGAAAGCAGAAGAAACAGAAACACCAAAACAACTTTGCCGGATATTACAACAAATTTGGGATTTAGAAAAAGCCCCAGAGGAGTGGAAAACTGGTCTTATAGTAAAACTACCAAAGAAGGGTGACCTCAGAGATTGCGGGAACTGGAGAGGCATTACCCTACTGCCACTCACTAGTAAAGTATTTTGCAGAATAATCATCAACAGAATTGTACCAACACTTGAGGAAAAACTTCGGAAAGAGCAGGCAGGATTTAGGAAAGGAAGATCATGCATAGACCATATATTTGTACTTAGACAAATATTAGAACAGGCAAATGAGTGGCATAGCACAACATATGCATTATTCATAGATTTTGAGAAAGCCTTTGACAGTGTCAACAGAGATGCACTGTGGAAAATCCTAAGATGGCATGGCCTCCCCCATAAAATAGTTAATGTAATCAAACCCTATACGAGGGTTTTCAGTGCAAAGTTATCTGTGGAGAACATACCTCCAGCAGCTTTAGGGTACAAACAGGAGTGAAACAGGGATGTGTACTATCACCAACATTATTTATCTTGGCAGTAGACTGGTTAATGAAGGAGGCAACATCAGACAAACGCAGAGGATTACAATGGACCCTTGACACAGTGCTGGAGGACCTTGACTTTGCGGACGACATTTGTCTATTATCAAGCAGTCACAAAGATATGCAAGATAAAATAAACAAGTTAACCCAGAATGCAAACAACATAGGACTAAAGATCAACGTAGGAAAGACAAAGTTAATGAAGCAAAATGTGAACAACAGAAATGTACTCAGAGTAGATAACAAGTTAGTGGAGGAGGTCAACGAATTTGTATACCTTGGCAGCAGAGTAGTAGAAAATGGAGACAGCACAGAGGACATCAACAGCAGACTTACTAGAGCAAACCAGGCTTTTGCAATGCTACAGAATATATGGAAATCAAATAAACTAAGCATAAATATGAAAATCAGGATATTTAAGAGTAATGTTCTAAGTGTACTACTCTATGGAAGTGAATGCTGGAAAATCACCAAAACCATAGAAAACAAGTTGAATTCTTTCCAGACTAAATGTTTACGTAGAATTAAAAAAATATTTTGGCCAAACACCATAAGAAATAACATTTTATTGGCAGAAATGCAGATGAAACCACTGACAACAATTATTGAGGAAAGACGCTGGCGATGGTTGGGACATGTGCTCCGAATGACTGACAACTCACTACCAAAAATAGCACTAAGATGGACACCACAGGGGAGCAGAAGTAAGGGTAGACCAAAAGAGACATGGAGAAGAACAACAGAAAGGATGTTGAGCAATAGAGGGCTCACCTGGGCAAGAGCAGAAAAAAAGGCGAAAGACAGGCATTTGTGGAAAACCCTTGCGGAAGCCCCATGTGCCCTGGGCACTTAAGGTTCAGAGAGAGAGAGATGATTATTGCTTATTCATTTGTATAAGACTATATGCTACTAATTTTTTTCAGTGTTTCAGCAATTTAAATATTTGGATATTTTCAATGTAAACACAAGCAAAAAGTGCTATATATAAGTAATTCTTTGTACAGACTATGTGTACAGACTTCTCGCAGAAACCCAGTTGGCTACTGGCTCATAAGGGTTATGATGAGCCAAGGTCCTCTTTGAGTCAACATGAGCCTGACTGACTTGGAAAGCTTTGGTTTGCATGAGGTTCTTTGACTTGGAAAGCTTTGTTTTGCATGAGGTTCTTCCCATAACACGCGACGCGAGGCTTATGGTGCTGGGCTGGTAAGGTACGTGATGGCGGATCACGCACAACAAAACATCACCATGCGACTGGGATGACTTCTAGTGCCTAGATACTAGCTTACAGCTCGTCTAGCTGTTGCTCAATACTTCCTGATACTCATTACGGCATTCAGCGTTGGGCGGGAGGGGGGGGGTATCACGGCTGAGAGCACACTACCACTTTTTATAAAAAAAATCCCAGAATATTAAAAAATAGGTGAAGTTAAAGCTATGAGTTGTGAACCAGCGTCATTGCACACGGTTAAACCATAAGCCAGCAGCTTACCAGAAACTGCCAACTAGTGTCGCTATCAGCGTGAACTCAGTTGCTAGCGGCGTCATTCCTCTTCCTGGTTAACCCTGGTACCCATTTTTTCTTGAGACTGGGTGGACCAAGAGATTTATTTATTTATTTATTTATTTTTTGCGAGCCACAGTTTGACCATCACTGTCCAAACTATCAATATAAAGTCGCTATTATTGAAGCCATCTTTTCTAAAGTAGTTTTTTAATGGACTACCATGAATAGATTATCTTTTGACACAATGTAACATTTTGTGCAACTTTTTTATAGTAATATTTCGCAAATCTTAGCTAACGTATTATTAAGAGCACTTTTGCATCCTTGACGTGTTGTGAGTAGATGCAAGTTCTAAACATGCTGTGAGTATATGGAGGTTTTAAGTAGTCCTAGACATGCATCCATACAAGAAAGACGGGCAGCCAAATTAGCCATGTTGAATGTAAAAAACAGATCTTGAAAGAGATTTGGCAAAAGCAACATACAAAGAACTAGACAATAAAGTAGAAAGTTCAGCTAGAAGGGATAAAAGAGAATACATGGACAATATGTCGAAAGAAGCGGGGAAGGCAGCAAAAACAAGAGACAGCAAAACTCTATATAAAAGAGGCTAACAGGTCCTACTGCATCCAAAGAAAGACCAATCTGTAGCAAAAACTGGCACATTATTAACATCAAGTAAAGACCAAAAGCAAAGATGGACCGAACACTTCCAAGAATTACTTAATCGACCACATTCAAAAGAACTGATAGACCTAGAACTGATTTACCATTCCCACAACTAAATGTAAACCTAGATGAAATTACATTGCATGAAATTGAAACAGCAGTGAATCTAATGGCTAACAACAAAGTTACAGGTGAAGATGAAATAACAGGCAAAATGTTAAAAGCTATTAATATAGACAACATGAAACAACTACAGAGACTATTCAATAAAGTTTGGAAAGAAGAAAAAATCCCTTCTAAATGGAAAAAGGGAATCATTGTTAAAATAGCGGAAAAAAAAGACAACCTTAGTGATTGCAACAACTGGAGAGGAGTAGCCTTACTATCAATTGTGTCAAAAGTATTTTGCAAAGTTATTTTGAATAGAATTCAAGATAAAGTGGATGCTGCAATGAGAGAAGAACAGGCAGGATTTCGCAAATGCAGAAGCTGTCTAAGAATAATACTTGAAGAACATATTGAAAAGCAAAGACCGTTAATCCTGAACTTCGCAGAATTTAAAAAGGCATTTGATAGCATGCACAGAGAATCATTATGGATGATTTTAAGAATATATGGAATACCAACCAAGACTGTCAACATCATTAGTGATCTCTACAATGGATATGTTCGTGCAGTCAGATTGAAACAGGCGTGAAACAAGGATGTATATTATCTCCCTTGCTTTTTGGAATTCCCCATAGACACTTGATGAGAAGAAATGATCAGAGAATCCCAAAACAAGCTATCAAGTGGAACACAACAAGCCGAAGAAAAAGAGGCAGACCGCGTGAAACTCTTAAGAGGACATTATTAAGAGACGCCAAATTAACAGGCATAAAATCCTTTGATGAGGTTGAAAGACTCGCCGAAGACAGGAAAAATTGGCGAACTACTTTGCGAGCCCTATGTGACGCTTAACGGCACGGGAAGGATATAAGATACAAGATAGACATAATGAAAAAAATGCTGCAAAGGTAAAACGGGCATTGATTGAGTGCGTGAGACCCGACTTATCAGCGACAATATAAAATCAATGGAAGTAAAAACAGATACCCTGTCTTCAATGGCTAGTAAAATAATAATAATAATAATAATAATAATCATCATCATCATCATCATGTGCCGTGCCGACTGGCGTTGGCTATTATGCTTCTCCAGAATATCCGATCCTTCATGCAGGCCATCAGTTCAGTTGGCGATTTCCTCTCACACCATCCCCCCAGACTGTCCAGTATCATTTCTCTTGGTCTTCCTCTTGATCTTCTTCCTTCTATTTTTTCTGCTGTTATAATATTTTCAATGCCCCCTCTTCTCATTGCATGTCCTATGAAAGTACATTGTCTCTCTCTTATCTTTTTGACAAGGTTTTTTGTCTCTCCAGCTCTTCTCATACATTCTTCATTAGTTATTTTTGCTGTCCAGGGGATTCGCAACATTCTTCTAATAAACCACATTTCTGCTGCTTCCAATGATTTTTGTGCAGATTTGCCTATTGTCCATGATTCACTTCCATATAACAAGATAGGTTCAATATAGCATTTTAGGACTCGTTTTCTAACATTCATTGATAAGGATGTGTTAGCTAATATGTTTCTCATTCTCTGAAATGCAGTCTTTGCTTGGCCTATTCTGTTCCTAATTCTTGAGAATATATGTCATTCAAAAGTTAAGATTATTCAGTTCACTCTCATTTATGCATGTGAAAGCTGGAAAACAACTAAAGAAATAGACAAGAAATTAGACTCTTTTGAAAACAAATGCCTCAGGAAAATACTCGGTATAAAGTGGAACTAAGTCAAGAACAACGCAGAGATCAGACAGATGAGCAAACAACAATCTGTCTCATGGGTGATCAGAAAAAAGAAGATGGACATATGTCGGTCATGTGATGAGAAGAAACAATCAGAGAGTCCCCAAACAAGCTATCAAGTGGAACACAACAGGCCGAAGAAAAAGAGGTCGACCACGTGAAACTCTAAAGAGGACATTGTTAAGAGAAGCTAGTTCAGTGGGCATAACATCCCTTGATGAGATTGAAAAACTCGCCGAAGACAGGACATCTAGGCGAACTACCAATCGGACCCTTTGTGATGTTTAACAGCACTTGAAGGATGTAGGATATGATGTGAGTAGATGCAGGTTTTAAGGGATTGACAGGAGTGAGCTTGGCCGAATGCACTACAAAGGCAAGAGATAGTGCAGACTGTAGATTCGTTGAAGTCAACCTTTCGTGGGGTGACGGCACGAGATGATGATGATGATTGATGATGATAATGAATATGAATATACAGCAATAACAGAGATCACAACTAGAGGAAGATCAGGTCATATATCAAGAGAGTCTGTAGAATATCTTAGTAGCCTAGAAGTCTGGGTTGTGGACAATCCTCTCTGTTCCTGTATATAAACAGCGTTAAGTTTTGTATAAGTTTTGTATAAGTTTTGTATAAGTTTTGTATAAGTTTTGATAAAGTCGCCAAAGAAAGTGAACAGAAAGGCCTTACTTTGAACATCAAAAAGACAGAGACTATGGTTATATCTAAGAAACAGAATCCACCAGCATACAGTATTAAATTAAACGGAACTACTCTAAAGCAGGTGCAGAAATTCAAATACCTTGGAGCAGTAATAACTTCAGATGGGAAATGCAGAACAGAAATTAGGAACAGAATAGGCCAAGCAAAGACTGCATTTCAGAGAATGAGAAACATATTAACCAACACATCCTTATCAATGAATGTTAGAAAACAAGTTCTAAAATGCTATATTGAACCTATCTTGTTATATGGAAGTGAATCATGGACAATAGGCAAGTCTGCACAAAAACCATTGGAAGCAGCAGAAATGTGGTTTATTAGAAGAATGTTGCGAATCCCCTGGACAGCAAAAATAACTAATGAAGAATGTAATAGAAGAGCTGGAGAGACAAAAAACCTTGTGAAAAAGATAAGAGAGAGACAATGTACTTTCATAGGACATGCAATGAGAAGAGGGGGCATTGAAAATATTATAACAACAGGAAAAATAGAAGGAAGAAGATCAAGAGGAAGACCAAGAGAAATGATACTGGACAGTCTGAGGGGATGGTGTGAGAGGAGATCACCAACTGAGCTGATGGCCTGCATGAAGGATCGCGTATTCTGGAGAAGCATAATAGCCAACGCCAGTCGGCACGGCACATGATGATGATAAGTTTTGTAACACACGGACTAACATTTTGTGGTGCAGATTTTAGTGCGACCTACTCAGTGTCACGACATCACGTGATCAGTCAGGTCAAGATGGCGAGTGGAGCAGGTAGGCAGCAAATTCTCCATCTTTTTGTTTTTGTTTTATCAGCATATTTTGCTTAACGTGTCCACATTCGGGTAATTATCTTCCATGTAGCGACTTATTATAAAAATTTTTAGCAGCCATGTTACATAATTCTCATGGAGAATCTCAAAATTTCCCCATTGTCTAGATAGTGTAACCGCAGACGATTGGTAACAGAGGAAGGTGGACTTTCGACTTGACCGTCCTAAACAGGGGCAGAATTTGTTGGGTCAAGATGCGAAGATGCCTTCCCTTTCTTTTCTTCTGTCCAGTAAATATAAGAGAGAGAAAATTATATGCATTGAAAATATCTTTTTTTTTAAAAAAAAAATTTCGCTGGAACGTTAAGACATGGCAGCCGAACATTGTTGATTGTTCTTGTAAAACATTTTCAAACTTGTATCTTTGTATGTTGGTGTGACAAAGTTTCATATCAGCCCATGCTCACTCACTCACTCACTCTCTCACTCTCTCTCTCTCTCTCTCCTCTGTCTCTGGCTTCACTAGTTTTTTTTTTTTTTTTTAGCGATTTGACCGTAAATAACTTTATCATGCGTATTTAATTACATTTTGTTGAATGTGTCTATTAGAAGTTGGGAGTTTTAGCACTTTAAATTTTCCTTGTACTTGTTCAGTATCTAGTGTGGTTGTACTAAATTGAATGTTCTTTTTTAAAGAAAAAAAAATTAAAAGTGAAAAGAAATGACAAAAAACAAAACATTGAGATGAGCATGTAGAAATGTAAAATAAGCAGTAATACATCAATATTTTAGCAGTATGCTTTTATCAATACATGAGACATACAACAATTAGCTGTGAGAATCAGTTGGCTTACAGTGGACTGAAGTCCTGACCAAGAGAATCTCTGCCAGTTTACTGTAATATTTGTCCTTATTTGTTGTTTCATTATTTGTGCTGTCCTTGATAAAAAGCATATTGCTGAAATATTGATTTGTTATGTTTTTCATTTGTACATGGTCATCTCATTGTCTTTTTTTGTCATTCCTTCACATCTTTACTTTTGTGTGTTTTTTTGTTGTTTTAACAAAACTGCTTAAACACTTCTGATAATCTCCACCCTTGTGGAACCAGTTTTACTGCAGTCTTCAGTTCATCTGTTTCTTGACAAAAACCTCACCATTTCTTGGAAAGTGAAATCATAGATGATGATTACATGAGAATATCATAGATGATGATTACAGGAGAAAATCATAGATGATGATTACAGGAGAATATCATAGATGATGATTACAGGAGAAAATCATAGATGATGATTACAGGAGAAAATCATAGATGATGATTACAGGAGAAATCATAGATGATGATTACAGGAGAAAATCATAGATGATGATTACAGGAGAATATCATATATGATGATTACAGGAGAAAATCATAGATGATGATTACATGAGAAAATCATAGATGATGATTACAGGAGAAAATCATAGATGATGATTACAGGAGAAAGATGGTCTTCTGACTTGTTTGTCTCCATTTGGGCCTAGAGTCGGGGGGGGGGTGTAGTGGCTGTTCTTGCAGACCTAGGGTCAGGCCAAAAATTAAGGAAGTGTGCATGAAGGGTAGAATAAAATTTGTTCATTCATTTCTTCTCCCTCCATCCTTTATTCCAGGCATAACCACAGTAATGATAATGGAAGAGATAATAATAGGGTTTTGAGCACATTCCAAAGAAAGTTTTGACAAAATATTCCAAGTGAGGTTTTGAGTAAACATTCCAAATAAGGTTTTGGTTAAATATTCCAAAGAAAGTTTTGACAAAATATTCCAAGTGAGGTTTTGAGTAAACATTCCAAATAAGGTTTTGGTTAAATATTCCAAAGAAAGTTTTGACAAAGTATTCCAAGTGAGGTTTTGAGTAAACATTCCAAATAAGGTTTTGGTTAAATATTCCAAAGAAAGTTTTGACAAAATATTCCAAGTGAGGTTTTGAGTAAACATTCCAAATAAGGTTTTGGTTAAATATTCCAAAGAAAGTTTTGACAAAGTATTCCAAGTGAGGTTTTGAGTAAACATTCCAAATAAGGTTTTGGTTAAATATTCCAAAGAAAGTTTTGACAAAATATTCCAAGTGAGGTTTTGAGTAAACATTCCAAATAAGGTTTTGGTTAAATATTCCAAAGAAAGTTTTGACAACATATTCCAAGTGAGGTTTTGAGTAAACATTCCAAATAAGGTTTTGGTTAAATATTCCAAAGAAAGTTTTGACAAAATATTCCAAGTGAGGTTTTGAGTAAACATTCCAAATAAGGTTTTGGTTAAATATTCCAAAGAAAGTTTTGACAAAATATTCCAAGTGAGGTTTTGAGTAAACATTCCAAATAAGGTTTTGAGTACCTGACCTTCCAACTGTAGTCACTCCATTATCATCTTTACCAGAGCATACACCATGGAAAGAAGCAGATTATACACAAATAACTATTCAGACTGAAGTGAAAGGTGTGCAGAATGGTGAGATGCAAAGCAGCCTTGTAAGATCAACAGCCACACTTAGTGTGCTAGATGACAAATATCCATGTGACACCTGGATACGTGTGTATACTGACGGATCTGCACATAATGCCATAAAGAATGGAGGGGCAGGAGCACATATTGAATATCCAAACAACATCACTGACAAGATTTCCATACCCACTGGAAAATACTGCAACAACTTTGATGCAGAAGTTAGGGCAATTATTGCTGCAGTTGAAAAACTATCAGACTCCAGAATTGCACCAACTACGAGACACTGAGAAATAATTACTGGCCCAGTGAAACCACTAAAGAAGATAAGCTCTACGGTTCCATACATGAATTACAAAAAACAGTGAAATTTATCCAAGAGACAGGTCTGCAGGTATAGACAGACAATGCGAACGAAGAAGAAGAAGAAGAAGAAGCTGAGTAAATATTACAAAAACAAACAAATTTATACTGATAAAAGTAAGTCAAGTTTGTCCAGTTCAATAATTTTCTTCTTTTTGAGGTACAGAGAGGCGAGGGGGGTGGGGGTGGGGGGGGGGGAAAGAGAATGCCTCTGTTAAAGCAATTGCTTACTGAACTAAAGGTCAGGAGTTCAGTTTTCATGCTGTGGCATCTGTTATTAGAAGTTGACTTTTTAACTGACTTTTAGACGTGACCAACAGTGGAGAATCTTAGCTCAGTGATGAGCCTTCTGTAACATTTGCTTCACCAACAGAGTGTGACATTTTGCTACTGATAGTTTGTGTGAACTGTCTTTTTCTAAGATAACTTTTAGCACCTTTTTTTAGTTCTGACGTAAACTGATTCAACACTTGTGACAGTTCTGTTGTAAGGTGATTCAGCACTTGTGACAGTTCTGTTGTAAGGTGATTCAGCACTTGTGACGGTTCTGTTGTAAGTTGATTCAGCACTTGTGACAGTTCTGTTGTAAGTTGATTCAGCACTTGTGACAGTTCTGTTGTAAGTTGATTCAGCACTTGTGACAGTTCTGTTGTAAGTTGATTCAGCACTTGTGACAGTTCTGTTGTAAGTTGATTCAGCACTTGTGACAGTTCTGTTGTAAGTTGATTCAGCACTTGTGACAGTTCTGTTGTAAGTTGATTTAACACTTGTGACAGAAACTGTACAGCAGAATCCTAGAACATAAAAAAAATAACAGAGAGAGAGACACACACACACACAGAAAAAAAAAGAGAGAGAGAGAGAGAGAGAGAGAGAGCTGCCTAGTCTATCAAGAACCAGAAAGATAAAGACAGGAGTTGAATCCATAGAGAAATGTCAGTCAAGACAAAAGATGTGAAATGCTGCAGTGCTTTTAAGTGCATCATCAATAGTGCACTCATTTTGGGGTAACATGTTCTCACTTCTGATGGTTTATCTTTTTCTTCTTCTTCTTCTGCAGTCATTTTCAGATGTTGACCTGTATACTTGTGAGGTTATCAGGGCTCTGCTGAGGTGGGATTGGCCACAGCTGTTTTCTCTGCTCCTTGGACGTTGGGTACTCTTATGTTCATCCCATCACCTCACATACCTCCCATATTGAGCTAAAGTTTCTTGTCAGTTTCAAACAAACACAGTAAGAAAATCAAGAAGGATTTCAGCAGTTTGCAGATTGTAATAAGAAAATCAAGAAGGATTTCAGCAGTTTGCAGATTATAATAAGAAAATCAAGAACCATTTCAGCAGTTTGCAGATTATAATAAGAAAATCAAGAAAGATTTCAGTAGTTTGCAGATTATAATAAGAAAATCAAGAAAGATTTCAGTAGTTTGCAGATTATAATAAGAAAGTCACGAAAGATTTCAGCAGTTTGCAGATTATAATAAGAAAATCAAGAAAGATTTCAGTAGTTTGCAGATTATAATAAGAAAGTCACGAAAGATTTCAGGAGTTTGCAGATTATAGTAAGAAAATCAAGAAAGATTTCAGCAGTTTGCAGATTATAATAAGAAAATCAAGAAAGATTTCAGCAGTTTGCAGATTATAATAAGAAAATCAAGAAAGATTTCAGCAGTTTGCAGATTATAATAAGAAAATCAAGAAAGATTTCAGTAGTTTGCAGATTATAATAAGAAAGTCATGAAAGATTTCAAGAGTTTGCAGATTATAGTAAGAAAATCAAGAAAGATTTCAGCAGTTTGCAGACAGTAACAAGAAAGAAAAAAAAACAAACCCAGAGTTGATACATGTGAATTACTCTCAGTGATTACAAAGGTCCAGTCTCTGACAGTGAGACAGATATGGCTAGAAGATAGCAATGTGTTCACATTGTCAGGTCTCTGACAGTGGGACAGATATGGCTAGAAGACAGCAATGTGTTCACATTGTCAGGTCTCTGACAGTGGGACAGATATGGCTAGAAGACAGCAATGTGTTCACATTGTCAGGTCTCTGACAGTAGGACAGATATGGCTAGAAGACAGCAATGTACTCACATTGTGAATTTTTTTCCAGATCTTTCTGTCAGCTTGTGACTGTTAACAATTCAGCAGTGACCTTGACAGAGAGACCATTTAACAAACTCAGTAGATTATACAATTTTTTTAAAGGCCTAATCAGGGATTCACAACAGGGATTCCCAGTAGGGATTCACAAAAGGGATAGGGAAACAGATGACTTCACAGGGAGGATATGCAAGTCTAGGCGGAGGAATTTTACCACCTAAAAAAAAAATGTGTGATGCTGAAAATCCTTTCTGGTTGATGATTTAATATATAGGGGAGGATTTGGGTCAGCCTGGGTTGAGAAGGAAGGACTGGGACCTGGGATGTTGAGAACCCACTGGTCTATAATGACTCAGGAACCCCTCATGGGGTTGACCAGACTATTAAGTCAGACATTTTGGTTCATTCATTCATTACTGTGGCAGATTATGTTAGCAGCAGTGCTTCTCCTTCTTGCATGATCCTTGGTATTTATGAACAGTTCAAATACATTTTGTTTCACATGCCACTTGGGCAGTCCACTGACACATTTTTCACTTTGTTGATCATGCCCCACCCCTTTTTTTAACACTTAACTTTTCATTCATTACAAAGTTCTCAACTTCTGTCTTCTCATACATGTCCAAGTTCCCAAACTTCTGTCTTCTCATACATGTCCAAGTTCCCAAACTTCTGTCTTCTCATGACATGTCCAAGTCCCCAAACTTCTGTCTTCTCATAATATGTCCAAGTTCTCCAACTTCTATCTTCTCATAACATGTCCAAGTTCTCTAACTTCTGTCTTCTTATGACATGTCCAAGTTCTCTAACTTCTGTCTTCTCATGACATGTCCAAGTTCTCTAACTTCTGTCTTCTCATGACATGTCCAAGTTCTCTAACTTCTGTCTTCTCATGATATGTCCAAGTTCTCTAACTTCTGTCTTCTCATAACATGTCCAAGTTCTCTAACTTCTGTCTTCTCATGACATGTCCAAGTTCTCTAACTTCTGTCTTCTCATGACATGTCCAAGTTCTCTAACTTCTGTCTTCTCATGACATGTCCAAGTTCTCTAACTTCTGTCTTCTCATAACATGTCCAAGTTCTCTAACTTCTGTCTTCTCATAACATGTCCAAGTTCTCTAACTTCTGTCTTCTCATAACATGTCCAAGAAATATTGTCTAATTTTGATACTGTCATAAGAAATCTTGTAGAAAGGAGGTCTAGGAAAGATGCTTTGTAACGTCTGACTGGTGGTAATGCTTGTAAGTTTGCATTTCTATTTTTGTAACATTTACTTTCTCTTCCTGTTTTGTACAAATTCCTAGATGATGATACATTTCAATACAAGTCATTATTCTTTGTAATACATACTTTAATAAATGTGAACATGTCAAAAACACACACACAAAAAAGTACATATATTTGGAGCACACTGTCAGCAGTCCCCATTGTCTAGCACTGTAGTGTGAAAGGATGTTCAAATAATAGAACGTGCCTTATTTCTTCTCTGCCTTCTTTTCCCTGTTTATTTTGGGATTTTAATCCCTGGAAGACCTCACAGCTTGAAACTATGGTGGACAAAAACTGGTTGGTTAGTGACCTGAAAACAGTTTTTCTGTACCAGCTTACAGAATTCTTCTCAGAGCTACTCCAGGAAGTTTGTGGGTGTGTGAGAGAGGGAGAGAGAGAGAGAAAGAGAGAGAGAACTAACACATGTCCTCACTACAAGCTGGTGGGGTGGGGATTGGGTGTAGAAGGGACAGAAACATTAGTTTGAATAAGACAGAGGTCTGTTTCTTTGTGCAGGTCTGTTTCATGGTCCTGATTATTTCTATAAATATTTCAGCTTATCTGTTATTTTTAAAATAAATCTCTTGACTTGTTATAAGTGAAGTTGTAGCATGCCTGTATCAGTGTTCTGAGTGATGGTTGTTTTGACCTTGTCTGGCCATTATTGTGGCTTTCTGCAGGAAATCCATTCCAGTTCACAGAGAAGGAGCTAGAGGTCGGAGGTCACAAGTTCAGGTACTTTGACCTTGCTAGCCTGGGAAAAGATAAGCTAGGTAAGACCATCTGTGACATTTTCAGGTTTTGTTTCAGAATATCAAAATGTTAAACACTTTTAATAGTTATCTCTTGAAAAATTCAGAATATTCATTTTGCTAAAACTTGTGACATTTTTGTGTAAGGTCACTCTGTCCTCCAAGATGTTTGGTCAGTCTTTCCATTGTAGTGAATCTTTTCATTGTAGAGCAAGGATTCTCAGCAGGGAAGCTGGTGACTCCCCAGGGAGCAGAAAATCCTTTCTGGATGATGATTCAGTATATAGGGGAGGATTTGGGAGCAGTCTGGTTGACAAGGGGAGGACAGGGACCTGGGATCTTGAGAACCACTGTAGTAGAAGGAGGTTGAGAACCACTGTAGTAGAAGGAGGTGTAGTATCAGGAAGATTGAGCTTCTTGCATCACCTGGTACAGTTTTAGCAAGTCTGAGATGAGGAGGCTTGTTAGAGTAAAGTTTTAGCAAGTCTGAGATGAGGAGGCTTGTTAGAGTAAAGTTTTAGCAAGTCTGAAATGAGGATTGTTAAAGTAATGTTTTAGCAAGTCTGAGATGAGGAGGCTTGTTAGAGCATAGTTTTATCAAGTCAGAGATGATAAGCTTGTTAGAGTACAGTTTTAGCAAGTCAGAGATGAGGAGGCTTGTTAGAGTACAGTTTTAGCAAGTCAGAGATGATAAGCTTGTTAGAGCACAGTTTTAGCAAGTCAGAGATGAGGAGGCTTGTTAGAGTACAGTTTTAGCAAGTCAGAGATGATAAGCTTGTTAGAGTACAGTTTTAGCAAGTCTGAGATGATAAGCTTGTTAGAGTACATTTTAAGCAAGTCAGATATGAAGAGGCTTGTTAGAGCACATTTTTAACAAGTCAGAGGTTCTAAGGACTGTTATTGCCGGAGGTGGGGTGGAGAATTCGATCTCCACCCCAATGGCGTGCGTCTCAAACAGCCTCTGGCAGTTAAGTCCAGCTCCTGGCCTTCCTGTGGCAGAACTGTTTAAACTGACAGGAGAAGGGGCGAGGGCGAATATCTGGCGCCTGAAAACCAGATACTTAGGGTAGATGAGTAGCACGTTTGGTAGCTCATCTACTGCTGCTGGCGAGATTCTTCAGCTGCCGTGCGTGGAGCGGTGCTCCTCCCGGCCAATGAAGAAAGGTGCAAATGGGGTTGCCGCGTGGCACAACTGCGGAAAAGGTGGTAGAAATGATAAAGCGAAGCAAACAGTCAAATCACGGCACCTCTGGTCTGGAGGTCAGCCATGTCCTGAATGCAATCATATCGGGTAAAATACATGAACCGGCTTAACCCAGAGGTTAAGACACTGCTGGCGAGACTCTTCGAGTGCCGCGTGTGGAGTGAAGCTCCTCCCGGTCAAGGAAGGAAATGCGGAAAAGAAATAAAGGTTGCTGTGCGGCGCCGACGTGAAAAGGTGGTGGAAAGCTCTAGAGGCCGGCCATGTCTGAAATACACCTACACTGGTGAAATTTGCCTAAACCGGCACACACCAGGGGTAACTTGATGGCTAGACATGTCATGCCACCTCCGATCTAGAGGTTGGTCACGCCTGATATACACCCATACTGGTGGATTATGCCTAAACCGGCTCACACCAGGGGTGAATCTTGAAGGCTACACATGTCACAGTACCTCTGCTGTAGAGGTCGGTCATGTCCCAAACACGCCCATACTGGGTTAATATGCCTAAATCCGGCTCAACCCAGGGGCGGAAGTCACTAGTGGCGAGGATTCATCCTCCTGGACAAAAGCTCCATCCTGGTCACAACTATCCTAATCACGCTGAGGTTTTCCGGTGAGAAAGTCCAACCCTGGACTGGATGGGCAACCACCTCTCACCCGGCGGTGATACATGGGTATCTCAAAACATGTCGAGGTTTTCCGGTGAGAAGATCCAACTCTGGCCTAGGTGGGCTACCACCTCTCACCCAGCGGGGATGCACTGATATCCTAAACACGTCGAGGTCTTCTGGTGAGAACGTCCAACTCTAGACTAAACTGGTGCAATGAAAACCACGGTGTCACGCAATCCGCTTCAGAGACCCACCAAGAATACAGGCTAAAGCCCTGCGATACCCCTTGTGGTCCTCTCGGGGATCTCGTGTGGTCCTTTCGGGGACCACACAGGAGACCACGGGACCTAACAAGGACCACAGGCGTAAATTCAGTAGGATCACAGTGCGGTCTTGGTGGTAGAAGCGAACGAAGAACAAGAAGAAGAAGCAAGTCAGAGATGAAGAGGCTTGTTAGAGCACATTTTTAGCAAGTCAGAGATGAAGAGGCTTGTTAGAGCACAGTTTTAGCAAGTCAGAGATGAAGAGGCTTGTTAGAGCACAGTTTTAGAGAGCTGGAGGTGTTAGAGTATACATTTTGCAAATGATAAGAAAAAGACTTGTGTACATCAAAATATTAGAGCAAAGTACTAGAAGGTTAGTGGACAAAGCATTTTAGATGTTAGAGAAAGGTAAACAGTAAGAAAAAAATGTGGATGTAATGTGTTCTCCAGTATAACAAGTAACCACTTCTCCATGAGGATCTGTGCATTCAATCAGGGCCTTTCAACTGAGGCAGCTATAAGATGTGGTAGAAGACACTCTCATTTTAGGGGAAAACTATTGTGTGCAGCCCATGTTGTTGTCTGCCATGAAGAAAACTAATGTTAGAGCAGTCCATGTTGTTGTTGTCTGCCATGAAGAAAACTAATGTTAGAGCAGTCCATGTTGTTGTTGTCTGCCATGAAGAAAACTAATGTTAGAGCAGTCCATGTTGTTGTTGTCTGCCATGAAGAAAACTAATGTTAGAGCAGCCCATGTTGTTGTCTGCCATGAAGAAAACTAATGTTAGAGCAGTCCATGTTGTTGTTGTCTGCCATGAAGAAAACTAATGTTAGAGCAGCCCATGTTGTTGTTGTCTGCCATGAAGAAAACTAATGTTAGAGCAGTCCATGTTGTTGTCTGCCATGAAGAAAACTAATGTTAGAGCAGCCCATGTTGTTGTCTGCCATGAAGAAAACTAATGTTAGAGCAGTCCATGTTGTTGTCTGCCATGAAGAAAACTAATGTTAGAGCAGTCCATGTTGTTGTCTGCCATGAAGAAAACTAATGTTAGAGCAGCCCATGTTGTTGTCTGCCATGAAGAAAACTAATGTTAGAGCAGCCCATGTTGTTGTCTGCCATGAAGAAAACTAATGTTAGAGCAGCCCATGTTGTTGTCTGCCATGAAGAAAACTAATGTTAGAGCAGCCCATGTTGTTGTTGTCTGCCATGAAGAAAACTAATGTTAGAGCAGCCCATGTTGTTGTTGTCTGCCATGAAGAAAACTAATGTTAGAGCAGCCCATGTTGTTGTTGTCTGCCATGAAGAAAACTAATGTTAGAGCAGCCCATGTTGTTGTCTGCCATGAAGAAAACTAATGTTAGAGCAGCCCATGTTGTTGTTGTCTGCCATGAAGAAAACTAATGTTAGAGCAGCCCATGTTGTTGTTGTCTGCCATGAAGAAAACTAATGTTAGAGCAGCCCATGTTGTTGTCTGCCATGAAGAAAACTAATGTTAGAGCAGCCCATGTTGTTGTTTGCCATGAAGAAAACTAATGTTAGAGCAGCCCATGTTGTTGTCTGCCATGAAGAAAACTAATGTTAGAGCAGTCCATGTTGTTGTTGTCTGCCATGAAGAAAACTAATGTTAGAGCAGCCCATGTTGTTGTCTGCCATGAAGAAAACTAATGTTAGAGCAGCCCATGTTGTTGTCTGCCATGAAGAAAACTAATGTTGTAGCAGTCCATGTTGTTGTCTGCCATGAAGAAAACTAATGTTGTAGCAGTCCATGTTGTTGTCTGCCATGAAGAAAACTAATGTTAGAGCAGCCCATGTTGTTGTTGTCTGCCATGATGAAAACTAATATTAGAGCAGCCCATGTTGTTGTCTGCCATGAAGAAAACTAATATTAGAGCAGCCCATGTTGTTGTCTGCCATGAAGAAAACTAATGTTAGAGCAGCCCATGTTGTTGTTAGGGAACCATTTTTTATAAATAGGAAACTACGAGGTTTTGGTACGGTAAAGTAAGAGAACAAATATTGTAGGATTAAACCTCGAAAAAATCGTAGACAAAGCACTTTAGTGAGACATGAGAGAAAGAAAAATCACAAGAGAATTACCTGGGATTCGAACACGGACTCCGGTAGGACGAGCAGCTGTCTAGCCACGAGAGAACAGCGTACTATCGACTTAGCCAACTAGCACCCCAAAAAAAGGTGTTTTGTTGACATAGTCTTTAGTAACTGCTCAGCAGACATGAGAGATCGTGACACCCGGAAAGAAACGAGGTCGTGACACACAGAAATTCCGTAGCTTAGATTCATTCTCTCTAGCAGGTACCAACTAGACAAACATACACATGTTGTTGTTGTCTGCCATGAAGAAAACTAATATTAGAGCAGTCCATGTTGTTGTCTGCCATGAAGAAAGCTAATATTAGAGCAGCCCATGTTGTTGTCTGCCATGAGGAAAACTAATATTAGAGCAGCCCATGTGAACAACACTTACTTCTCTTATATAATATTATGTAACAATGACACTTAGTATAATGTGGGTTGTAGGTTGCTGGCCTCAGTTGCAGACCATTAATGTTGATGTCTGTTATGCAGAAAAAATTAAGTTTTGAAACCTCTGATTACATGATTCACAATGTCAACACATCCTGTAATGGAAATCTAAGAGTTTTTATACAGCATACTGTACAGTGTGTGTTTCATGGTGCCTTTCTGAGGAAACAGCATGGAAGAGAGGGTCTTGATTGCCTTGAGAACATGGAAATGGTGGGGCATTACCTTTTTTTTTGTGAAACAGAAGGTTTGTGGAGTTAAAGCTGTAATGTTCACCTTGTCACAGAGGGAGAAGTAGTAGGGACAGGTTGGCGTGGATCCATGTAGATTGTTTTGTTGCACGAGTAGATTTTGGTGGTCATAATCAGTCAGTGACCATGTTCTTGGGTTAGCTTCTTGATGTTCTCGGTTCTTTTTTTTGCAGTTCAGCTGCCATGTTCTGTACAAATGTTGCTGCTATAGTCTGTGTACAGTTACATGTTTGTATAACTGTTCTTGTTACAGATCGACTGCCATATTCAGTACGTACACTGCTTGAGTCAGCTGTACGTAACTGTGACAACTTCCACATCAAACAGGAAGATGTTACAAAAATCCTGGACTGGGAGGTTCAGAGATCAGCCCAGACGGAGATTGCATTTAGACCAGCCAGGGTTATCCTTCAGGACTTCACGTGAGCATTTTCTAACAAAAAAAATTATATGTTGCTGAAGTTTGTCTTGATGTTTTTTATTTGTTGCTAATGGGAGCTTATAGTGATAGTATGTTGCTGAGTGTATCTTGTCTTGATACTAATATATGACTGAGTGTAGCTTATCATGATACTAGTGTGTGATTATGTGTAGCTTGTCTTGATACTAGTGTATGACTAAGTGTAGCTTGTCTTGATACTAGTGTGTGACTAAATATAGACTGAATGTAGTATGTCTTGATACTAGTATATGACTAAGTGTAACTTGTCTTGATACTAGTGTGTGACTAAGTGTAGCTTGTCTTGATACTAGTGTATGACTAAGTGTAGCTTATCTTGATACTATTGTATGACTAAGTGTAGCTTATCTTGATACTATTGTATGACTAAGTGTAGCTTATCTTGATACTAGTGTATGACTAAGTGTAGCTTGTCTTGATACTAGTGTATGACTAAGTGTAGCTTGTCTTGATACTATTATATGACTAAGTGTAGCTTATCTTGATACTATTGTATGACTAAGTGTAGCTTATCTTGATACTAGTGTATGACTAAGTGTAGCTTGTCTTGATACTATTGTATGACTAAGTGTAGCTTATCTTGATACTATTGTATGACTAAGTGTAACTTGTCTTGATACTATTGTATGACTAAGTGTAGCTTATCTTGATACTAGTGTATGACTAAGTGTAGCTTGTCTTGATACTAGTGTATGACTAAGTGTAGCTTATCTTGATACTAGTGTATGACTAAGTGTAGCTTATCTTGATACTAGTGTATGACTAAGTGTAGCTTGTCTTGATACTAGTGTATGACTAAGTGTAGCCTATCTTGATACTAGTGTATGACTAAGTGTAGCTTGTCTTGATACTAGTGTGTGACTTAGTGTAGTTTGTTTAGATACTAGTGTATGACTGAGTTAAGTTTGTCATGATACTAACATATAGCTAGGTGTTGTGTATCCTGCTGTATAAAGTGACATATACTAAAGTGTTGTGAGTATTTTAGTAGACAGTTTTATTGTATAACACTTTAGAAGGCAGTAGCTGCTGTGATAAGGGTGTCATGTAAACATTTATTTTGATCAAAGTGCATGGTTGGTTATGAGGCCCTGGGTTATATTTGAGCAGTGATGTCTTGCAGCCATCTTCACCTTGGTCTCCCTCTCTTTCTTTTTCCCTATATGTACCCATCAAAGACGGTCTTCTCTAGATTATCATGACGTTTAATGTGTCCAAAATATTTAAGTTTTCTCTCTTTAGTCCTCTTTACTAGCCAGACTTCTTCAATATTAAGTTCTTGTAGTATGGAAATGTTTGTTCTTTTTTGTGTCCATGATATTTGAAGATCTCTTCTGTAGCATTTACATTCAAAGGCATTTATGTGTTTCTCAGCTGTTTTGTTAAGTGTCCAGGTCTCACAGGCATATGTTGCGATAGGAAAGATGCATGCCCTTAAAAATCTTATTTTTGTAGTTCTGTCTGTTCCTCTCCACTGATTCTTTAGTTGTTTTACATTGTGAAGAGCGATAGATATCCTCCTTTTAATTTCTCTCATCTTATCTCCATTATTAGTTGATAGTGATCCAAGATATTCAAAATTCTCCATCTCTTCCAATTTTTCCTAATTGATACATATATCAGCTGCCTTGTTTGTTTTGTCAATTGTCATCAATTTAGTTTTCTTTGCATTAAGATAGAGGTTTTGCTCTTTGCTGTTCTTACGGACTGACATAATTAGTTTTTCCATTCCTTTTTTTGTTGTGGACAGTAATACTGTGTCATCAGCATATCTAATCTCTGGTATTTCATAACCTCCAATTGTTATGGCATCGTAATTTTCTTTGTCTACATCTTCTCTAATATTCCTCATTATATTTTCAGTAAACAAGTTAAATAAGTAAGGCGACAATATGCACCCCTTGTTTTATGTCAAACCAAGTTGTTGTTTCACCATTTATTCTTACTGCTGCTTGTTGGTCTAGATACAACAGTGATGTTAATTGTATCAAATGTATTGGAAATCCCCATTTTTTCCATTATTTCCCAAAGTTTCTGGTGTTGTACACAATCAAATGCCTTTGAGTAGTCTGTAAAGGCTAAATATAGATTCACATTAAATTCTCTGCATTTCTCTATTATTAATCTTATATTGAATATATGATCTCTTGATCCTCTTCCTTGTCTAAAACCAGCTTATACCATATTGACATGTGTTTCTTCTTCTATTTTCTTACGAAGTCTACCCATTATGATTTTTAATAGAATTTTGCTGCATGACTAATCAGGGCAACAGTTCTGCAGTTTGTGCATAATTTCAAGTTACCCTTTTTTTGGCAGTGGTATGAATACAGTTCTTTTCCATTCTTTTGGCCAAATACCTGAATGCCATATCTTTTTACATAGTGCATGATAGATTGACACATTGACACACATTTATGACACACCGGGTTATACTTGAGCAGTGTATAAGTGCTAATCCACACACATGATTATTTTCTTAAGAAAATGTTATGTACATGTATGTAACTAGTCCACACATGTGATTATTTTCTGTAACAAAATGTTGTGTACATTTCAGTGGCGTACCAACACTGGTGGACTTTGCTACCATGAGAGATGCAGTAAAGAGATTGGGTGGAGATCCAGAAAAGATCAATCCAATCTGTCCTACTGACCTAGTCATTGACCACTCTGTCCAGGTGGATGTCTCTCGCAGGTAAGTATGAGAAAACTTGATTGTTTGTTTCTGTTAACCAGACCTCATTGAATTAGACAACTTTAACATTGAAACAAATTCTCTAGTCTAAGATTTCCACAGTTAATCGTCTCAGATTTCCAAAACTAAAATCTATAAACTTTCTCTAGTCTAAGATTTCCACAGTTAATGGTCTCAGATCTCCAAAACTAAAACCTAGAAACTTTCTCTAGTCTAAGATTTCCACAGTTAATGGTCTCAGATCTCCAAAACTAAAACCTAGAAACTTTCTCTAGTCTAAGATTTCCACAGTTAATGGTCTCAGATTTCCAAAACTAAAACAGAGAAAAATTCTCTGATCTAAGACCAAATGAAGGAAGAAAGATTTCCATAACTGAAACTTATTGTTTGAAGAATGTCGTCTCTGGCAAGAGATTGTTTGAAGAATGGCATCTCTCAATTTGAAGAATGATATCTCTCAATTTGAAGAATGATATCTCTCAGTTTGAAGAGTGACTTCTCTCAGTTTGAAGAATGACATCTGTGTTTGAAGAATCTATCGTTTAGGAGATTGAGCAGTGACATCTCACCCTTCCTAGAAATCTCTGAGTGGAAAACATTCTCAGATCTATGCTTTCATTGCCTGAGTCACATTCTCAGATCTATGCTTTCATTGCCTGAGTCACATTCTCAGATCTATGCTTTCATTGCCTGAGTCACATTCTCAGATCTATGCTTTCATTGCCTGAGTCACATTCTCAGATCTATGCTTTCATTGCCTGAGTCACATTCTCAGATCTATGCTTTCATTGTCTGAGTCACATTCTCAGATCTATGCTTTCATTTGCCTGAGTCACATTCTCAGATCTATGCTTTCATTGTCTGAGTCACATTCTCAGATCTATGCTTTCATTGCCTGAGTCACATTCTCAGATCTATGCTTTCATTGCCTGAGTCACATTCTCAGATCTATGCTTTCATTGCCTGAGTCACATTCTCAGATCTATGCTTTCATTGCCTGAGTCACATTCTCAGATCTATGCTTTCATTTGCCTGAGTCACATTCTCAGATCTATGCTTTCATTGCCTGAGTCACATTCTCAGATCTGTGCTTTCATTTGCCTGAGTCACATTCTCAGATCTGTGCTTTCATTGCCTGAGTCACATTCTCAGATCTATGCTTTCATTGCCTGAGTCACATTCTCAGATCTATGCTTTCATTGCCTGAGTCACATTCTCAGATCTGTGCTCTCATTGCCTGAGTCACATTCTCAGATCTATGCTTTCATTGCCTGAGTCACATTCTCAGATCTATGCTTTCATTGCCTGAGTCACATTCTCAGATCTATGCTTTCATCGCCTGAGTCACATTCTCAGATCTATGCTTTCATTGCCTGAGTCACATTCTCAGATCTATGCTTTCATTGCCTGAGTCACATTCTCAGATCTATGCTTTCATTGCCTGAGTCACATTCTCAGATCTATGCTTTCATTGCCTGAGTCACATTCTCAGATCTATGCTTTCATTGCCTGAGTCACATTCTCAGATCTATGCTTTCATTGCCTGAGTCACATTCTCAGATCTATGCTTTCATTGCCTGAGTCACATTCTCAGATCTGTGCTCTCATTGCCTGAGTCACATTCTCAGATCTGTGCTTTCATTGCCTGAGTCACATTCTCAGATCTGTGCTTTCATTGCCTGAGTCACATTCTCAGATCTGTGCTCTCATTGTCTGAGTCACATTCTCAGATCTGTGCTCTCATTGTCTATGTCACATTCACAGATCTGTGCTCTCATTGTCTGAGTCACATTTGCAGATCTGTGCTCTCAGTGTCTATGTCACATTCACAGATCTGTGATCTCATTGTCTATTGTCTGAGTCACATTCACAGATCTGTGATCTCATTGTCTATTGTCTGAGTCACATTCACAGATCTGTGATCTCATTGTCTATTATCTGAGTCACAATCACAGATGAGTGCTCTCGCTGTCTGAGTCACAATCACAGATGAGTGCTCTCGCTGTCTGAGTCACAATCACAGATGAGTGCTCTCGCTGTCTGAGTCACAATCACAGATGAGTGCTCTCGCTGTCTGAGCCACAATCACAGATGAGTGCTCTCGCTGTCTGAGTCACAATCACAGATGAGTGCTCTCGCTGTCTGAGTCACAATCACAGATGAATGCTCTCGCTGTCTGAGTCACAATCACAGATGAATGCTCTCGCTGTCTGAGTCACAATCACAGATGAGTGCTCTCACTGTCAGAGTCACAGTCATAGATCTACATGTTCATATATCACATCAACCTATTGTGTACTTATGAACCTCAAAACCAAATATTGCGTCAGTTATAAGGACAGCAAAGAAAAAAAGTCTATCTCTTGATAAAATGTACAGCCTATATTTATCATGTGCTCACATTGTACACACTAATCCTTATGCTCCATATTCATTCAAATAAATACATCTCTTGTATACACTACCAAGAAACTGTTTTATGAAGCATGTTATCAGGCTGTAAGATAGTTACTCTCATTCTCAGACTAAGATAGTTACTTTCATTCTCAGACTAAGATAGTTACTCTCATTCTCAGATTGTAAGATAATTACTATCATTCTCAGACTAAGATAGTTACTCTCATTCTCAGATTGTAAGATAGTTACTCTCATTCTCAGATTGTAAGATAGTTACTCTCATTCTCAGACTAAGATAGTTACTTTCATTCTCAAACTAAAGTTACTCTCATTCTCAGACTAAGATAGTTACTTTCATTCTCAGACTAAGATAGTTACTCTCATTCTCAGACTAAGATAGTTATTCTCATTCTCAGACTAAGATAGTTACTCTCATTTTCAGGCTGTAAGATTGTTGCTCTAGTTCTCAGATTGTGAGATAATTACTCTCATTTTCATACTGTGGGATAGTCACTCCCATTCTCAGACTGTAAGATAGTTACTCTCATTCTCAGACTGTAAGATAGTTACTCTCAACTTCAGACTGTAAGATAGTTGCTCTTATTCTCAGATTGTATGCTAATTACTATCATTCTCAGACTAAGATAGTTACTCTCATTCTCAGATTGTAAGATAGTTACTCTCATTCTCAGATTGTAAGATAGTTACTCTCATTCTCAGACTAAGATAGTTACTTTCATTCTCAAACTAAAGTTACTCTCATTCTCAGACTAAGATAGTTACTTTCATTCTCAGACTAAGATAGTTACTCTCATTCTCAGACTAAGATAGTTATTCTCATTCTCAGACTAAGATAGTTACTCTCATTTTCAGGCTGTAAGATTGTTGCTCTAGTTCTCAGATTGTGAGATAATTACTCTCATTTTCATACTGTGGGATAGTCACTCCCATTCTCAGACTGTAAGATAGTTACTCTCATTCTCAGACTGTAAGATAGTTACTCTCAACTTCAGACTGTAAGATAGTTGCTCTTATTCTCAGATTGTATGCTAATTATTGCCCTCATTCTCAGACCGTATAATATTTACTGCCCCCAGTCTATATTGTGTGATATTATATTTACTCTCTGTCTTATATTGTGTGATATTTACTCTCTCAGTCTTATATTGTGTGATATTTACTCTCTCAGTCTTATTTTGTATTTACATTATTATGAGTAAAATTTGTGTGTGTATATGAACATGTGGATCTGCATGATCTAGTTTGTGTGCACTCTGTCTGTGAACATAGTGTGCATATACATGTATTTGTGAGTGCAGGTTCATTACATGTGAGCACAGTGTGTGTGTGTGTGTGTGTGAACATGATAGTTGTGTGAGCACAGGTTTACTGTAGAGTTTCTAAGTACATTGTTTCATCTGTAAAGAAGGACTGTTATGGTATGGATGTGTTTGTCAGTGTTCACTGCACACTGGATGTGTTTGTCAGTGTTCACTGCACATGCTAGAAAATGCTTCACTTCAGAGACATTTAACAAATTTCCCTGCCTGCATGTGTGTTGCCTTTGGCTTTTAATGTCTAAACATTTGTTTATTGACATGCTTGCTGCTTGGAGTTCATTTCCAACCTTTTTCTTTATCTCCTGGTAGCATCACTTGTTCTTGAATTTGTGTTTACCAACTTAACAATTCAGTGTTGACATCAAATGTTTGTAGCATCAGTCAGTGTTTATAGTTACCAGCTGTATCTCATGAATGTTGACATCACATGTTTGTAGCATCAGTCAGTGTTTATAGTTACCAGCTGTATCTCATGAATGTTGATATCACATGTTTGTAGTATCAGTCAGTGTTTATAGTTACCAGCTGTATCTCATGAATGTTGATATCACATGTTTGTAGCATCAGTCAGTGTTTATAGTTACCAGCTATATCTCATGAATGTTGACACACATGTTTATAGTATCACTATTTTGACCTCTTGTTTCTGTCAGTGTTGTTTCAGTTAGTTCTACTTCATTCAGTGATTTATACCTTGACCACTCAAACAGAACCAGAAAAACTTGATAACATAAAGAAACACTTTTTAGAATTGAGCTACAACATATACTCCTTTAATATAGACCTGACTTACAAAATGTAATCATTTAACATAGATCAGAGTTACATTTAATCATCTAATATAGACCTGACCTACACAATGTAATCATTTAACATCTGAGGTACATTTAATCATCTAATATAGACCTGATCTGCAAAAAGTAGTCATCTAACTTAGACCTGAACTGCAACTTGTAATCATCTAATATAGATCTGATCTACAATACATAATCATCTAACATGGATGTGAGCTACAAGAGATGATCATCCAACATAGATGTAAGCTACAACAGATAACTATCAAACATACATGTAAGCTACAACAGATGATCATCTTACATAGATGTAATCTACAACAGATAACTATCAAACATAGATGTAAGCTACAACAGATAACTATCAAACACAGCATTTAAGCTACAACAGATAATCATCTTACATAGATGTATGCTACAACAGATAACCATCTAACATAGACCACACTCTCTCTCTCTCACACACTCTCTCTCTCTCTCTCTGAACTTTAAGTGCCCAAGGCACATGGGGCTTCCGCAAGGGTTTTCCACAAATACCTGTCCTTTGCCTTTTTTTCTACTCTTGCCTAGGTGTATGTCATGATCACCTAAAACAGAATTGAGCTATAATTTGGCCTCTGTAACATAGAGCTCATCTACAACAACACAAAACTTCTAATATAAACATGAACAAGGAAGGAAATTCTGACCTCTCTTTCTGTCTGTCTCTCTTTCTGTCTGTCCATCTCTCTCTCTCTCTCTTTGTCTGTCTCTCTTTCTGTCTGTCTCTGTCTGTCCATCTCTCTCTCTCTCTTTCTGTCTGTCTCTGTCTGTCCATCTCTCTCTCTCTCTTTCTGTCTGTCTCTGTCTGTCCATCTCTCTCTCTCTCTCTCTTTGTCTGTCTCTTTCTGTCTGTCTCTGTCTGTCCATCTCTCTCTCTCTTTCTGTCTGTCTCTGTCTGTCCATCTCTCTCTCTCTCTCTCTCTCTTTTTCTGTCTTTCTCTGTCTGTCCATCTCTCTCTTTCTGTCTGTCTCTGTCTGTTCATCTCTCTCTCTCTCTATTGAATGTGCACATCAATGAACACACCAGGCTGTTGCCAGCAGCTAGCGCCTGGTTGCCAGGTGTTGCAATAATTAAAATGATCTCAGGCAGATTCTGATTTATGGAAATAATTTGTGGCCATTATTTGATTGCCAGAGAGAGATATGTTCTCAGCAGCCGCTGTCATCACTAGCATGTGGGCATGTGTATATTCATTACGCTCACCTAAACACTCATGTAGCAACTAATGTTGTATGTGATACAATTGTTATGTTTGTTTTTGCTGTTATGGAGCAATTATTTTACTGTAATTACCATTAGATTACCACTAGACCATTAGTTTACTCAGGCTGATACCTTACAATATTTACTCATTACACCTTGTCACATCCTTTTTTATCCTCTTTACTTTGTGTTGCCAGATTTTCTTCTGTATTCTTCTCCACACTCCACCATGAGTGCCTCACATCATGTCTTGTAGCAACAAACACAGGAAGTGTCACACCATGTCTTGTAGCAACAAACACAGGAAGTGTCACACCATGTCTTGTAGCAACAAACACAGGAGGTGTCACATCATGTCTTGTAGCAACAGACACAGGAAGTGTCACATCATGTCTTGTAGCAACAAACACAGGAGGTGTCACATCATGTCTTGTAGCAACAAACACAGGAAGTGTCACATCATGTCTTGTAGCAACAAACACAGGAGGTGTCACATCATGTCTTGTAGCAACAAACACAGGAAGTGTCACATCATGTCTTGTAGCAACAAACACAGGAAGTGTCACATCATGTCTTGTAGCAACAAACACAGGAAGTGTCACATCATGTCTTGTAGCAACAAACACAGGAGGTGTCACATCATGTCTTGTAGCAACAAACACAGGAGGTGTCACATCATGTCTTGTAGCAACAAACACAGGAGGTGTCACATCATGTCTTGTAGCAACAAACACAGGAGGTGTTACATCATGTCTTGTAGCAACAAACACAGGAGGTGTTACATCATGTCTTGTAGCAACAAACACAGGAAGTGTCACATCATGTCTTGTAGCAACAAACACAGGAAGTGTCACATCATGTCTTGTAGCAACAAACACAGGAAGTGTCACATCATGTCTTGTAGCAACAAACACAGGAAGTGTCACATCATGTCTTGTAGCAACAAACACAGGAGGTGTCACATCATGTCTTGTAGCAACAAACACAGGAAGTGTCACATCATGTCTTGTAGCAACAAACACAGGATGCTAAGATGCACTAAATGATCTGATACACTCAGCCCTGCTTGTAGTTCCCTGGCCTGATATTGTTCTTGTATTGAATTTTGTCTCTGTTCACATAGCTCCAGCAGAGTGGGATCTCATTATTGGCTTATTAGAGCTTGCCTTTCAGATCTGGTTAGCTTTCTGTAATTACTGAATGTGTTATTATGTTATCACTAACAGTACAGCTGAGAGTAAGATGTAGGAGTCTGTGTATGTGAGAGAGTATTTGTGTGTGTGTGTGTGTGTGTGTGTGTGTGGATGGACAGGGGGTGGATAAAAATGGGGAGGGGATAATAGTGAAGATGATGATGATGTTCTTGAGTGATGTTAGTGAGCAATGACAACAGCACAAGATATTGATGGTGTTGAGTTTTTGTTGGATGATAATATGGGTTGTGTAAGATGTTGATTGTGATGACTGATATTGGAGATGTAGGTGGTTTACAATGATGTTGGTTGAGAATAGGAGTAATACAAAATATTGATGATGTGGGATTGGGAGTAATACAAAATATTGATGATGTGAGAATGGGAGTAATACAAAATATTGATGATGTGGGAATGGGTCAGTCACTCCTTTGCATGTCCCTTGTGGAATTCTGCCTTCCTAACAGCTCTCTTGTAGGCCTCCTGGTTGTAAGCAAGATGCCCTGCTGCTGATGCGCCCATTCACAGATCATCAATGATGTCTTGCAGCCATCTTTGCCTTGGTCTTCCTCTCTTTTTCCCATTATGTACCCTTCCAAGAATGTCTTCTCTAAATTCTCATTACGTTTAATATATCCAAAATATTTAAGTTTTCTCTGTTTAATCTTCCTTACTAGCCAACCTTATTCAATATTAAGTTCTTGTAGTATGGATATGTAGGCCATGTGATGAGAAGAAACAATCAGAGAATGCCAAAACAAGCTATCAAGTGGAGCACAGCAGGCCAAAGAAAAAGAGGTCGACCACATGAAACTCTAAAGAGGACATTGTTAAGAGATGCCAGTTTAGTGAGCATAACATCCTTTGAAAAACTCACCGAAAGCAGGAAAACTTGGCAAACAACTATGCGAGCCCTGTGTGATGTTTAATGGCATGGGAAGGATGTAAGAAGTATGGATATATTTGTTCTTTTTTGTGTCTGTGATATTTAAAGGACTCTTCTGTATCATTTACATTCAGAGGCATTTATGTCTTTCTCAGCTGTTTTGTTAAGTGTTCAAGTCTGACAGGGATGTGTTGCGATGGGAAAGATGCATGCCCTTAAAAATCTTATTTTTGTAGTTCTGTCTGTTCCTCTCCACAGCTTCTTTAGTTGTTTTACTTTTTTGAATAGCGATAGATGTCCTTTTAATTTCCCTCATTGTGTCTCCATTATTAGTTAATAATGATCCAAGATATTAAAAACTCCCCACCTCTTCCAATTTTTCCTCATTGATATATACTTCAGCTGTCTTATTTGTTTTGTCAGTTGTCATCAATTTAGTTTTCTTTGCATTAAAATAGAGGTTTTGCTCTTCATTGTTCTTATGGACTGACATAGTTAATTTTTCCATTCCTTTTTGTGTTGTGGACAGTAATACTGCGTCATCAGCATATCTGATCTCTGGTATTTCATAACCTTCACTTGTTATGGCTTTGTAATATTCTTTGTCTACATCTTCTCTAACTTTCCTCATTATATTTTCAGTATACAAGTTAAATAAGTAAGGCAACAATATGCACCCTGACGGACCCCTTGTTTTATGTCAAACCAAGTTGTTGTTTCACCATTTATTCTTACTGCTGCCTTTTCACCATTTATTCTTACTGCTGCTTGTTGGTCTAGATACAACAGTGATGTTAATTGTATCAAATGTGTTGGAAATCCCTTATTTTTTCCATTATTTCCCAAAGTTTCTAGTGTTGTACACAATCAGATGCCTTTGAATAGTCTGTAAAAGATAAATATAGATTCACATTAAATTCTCTGCATTTCTCTATTATTAATCTTGTATTGAATATATGATCTCTTGTTCCTCTTCCTTGTCTAAAACCAGCTTGAACCATATTGATTTCTTCTTCTATTTTCTTTTAAAGTCTACCCATTATAATTTTAATATACTGTACAAAAAAAGAAACGCAGCACTACAGTAGTCATAATGGACACTGAATTTCAAACTTGTGTCAAAACTTTATTTTACAGAATTAATGTTTCAATCTTGGCATGAAGAAACCTTAAGACTTTAGCAGTGAAATGATGTTCATTAAATTTGGTTTGGAATTTTATTCTTTGCGACTGAGACCCCGTTTAAGTAAGGTGTATGGCCTCCTCTGGCCTGTATCAAAGAACGACATCTCCTTGACATGGATCCAATTAGCTGATGGATCTGTTGTGGGATGGCTGCCCACTCTTCCCGCAGTGGAAGAGACAACTGTCGGAGATTGGTTGGCGTCACGTCTCACTGGCGGACTTGTCTGTTGAGGTCATCCCATAAGTGTTCTACTGGGTTTATGTCTGACGACATGGATGGCCATAGAATGGTCTGGACATTGTTGTCAGTGAGGAACTGGGTTGTGAATTGTGCAACATGAGGTCGATCGTTATCCTGTTGAAAAATCGACCCTGGTGCAGCCAGAAGTGGAAGGACGTTAGGACGAATAATTTCAGCAACATATCATTGGGCATTCAGGCGTCCTTCATTTTATACCAGGTCACTTCTTCCTATGAATTTGATCGTCTCCCACACCAGTACACCTCCACCACCATGTGGAGGAGCCTTATCCACGCAGTTCTGGGTGTAGTGCTCATGGACTCTGCAGTAAATTCTTCTCCGTCTATCCTGTCGCTGGAGAAGAAAGAATGATTCATCACTAAACCAAAACCTTCTCCAATCATTCGCATTGATGATGCTGATTCGCCCACTGCAGTCGGTTCTGGCGATGCCAGTCCATAAGAGCAGGACTTCTGTTGGGTCTTCTAGCCCAAAGACCAGCATCATGCAGCCAGTTCCTGACCATTTGATCTGAAATTTGATGAGCTGCTGTCATTGACTGGATTGTTGAAGACGCAGATGCAAATTGATTCCTGAGGTGACACAGCCGTATGAAGCGGTCTTCGCCAGGAGTTGTGACTTTGGGTCTTTCACTGCTCTGCCGGTCTGCAACTGAGCCAGTTTCTTGAAATCGTCTCCAAAGGCGACTAATGGTGCTTCTAACTACATTAAATTGTCTGACCACTACACTTTGTGACTGTCCAGTCTGCAAACGTCCAATGATGATGAGTCGATCCGTAGTGAGATGAGCCATACTTGCGCGTTGAATTTTCAAATGAATTGATTCAAGGAGTGTCAATGTTTTATATGCAGTCAATAACATTGTCAGTGAGTTTTGTGTTCAGTAAATTTCACGGGATTCTCGTGAACCTGTCATCAGTTATTGTCAAAAACGCTGTTTTGACTAGTGTCACTTTTCTGTGCTCATGAATCATCTGCAGAGTACAGTTTAGGACAACATGTGAAATGGATGTCCAAGTGAATGTTTCAGCTTCAGTTTAAATAGCAACATCGTATTTGTTGTGTTTCTTTTTTTGAACAGTATAGAATGTTACTGGCATGACTAATCAGGGCAACAGTTCTGTAGTTTGTGCATAATTTCAAGTTACCCTTTTTTTCGGCAATGGTATGAGTACATTTCTTTTCCATTCTTTTGGCCAGTTAACTGAATGCCATATCTTTTTACATAGCGCATGATAGATTGTTGCACATTCTTTTCCCCCCGCTTTAATAAGTTCAGCTGTTATCTCATCACATCCTAGTGATTTACCATTTTTCAGATTCTTTATTGCCCATAAAACTTCTTCAGTTGTTGATTTGGGTTCTTTCTCCTCTAATATTTACACTGTTGATTTCTGCTTTCATAGTCAGTTGTATCATACATTCCTCTGCAATATTCCTTCTGTCTTTCTAGAATTTCCTCTGTCTCTGTCAAGGTATTCCCCATCTTGTCACAAATTACATTTAGCTTAGGTGTGACGTTTCTCTTCAATGTCTTCATTTCTTTAAACATTTCACTATCTCTTCCACACTTCTGATGTCCTTCTATTCTTTCACAACAATCTTGTATGTTTTGTTTTTTGTATTTTCTTATGTTTCTTTGTACTTCTGTTGTTAAAGATTTATATTCCTCTTAGTTATTATTTGTCACTTTCTATTTCATCTTCATTTCTCTACGTTGTTTTATTATTTCTACTGTGTCTGCTGTAATCCATCCATTCTTTTGTGTTTTATTTACTGGAACCATGTCTTTAGCTGCCATTATTAAGATATCTCTGGCCTGTGTAGCCAGTTCATCTGGTGTCATCTCCTCCAGTACAGCCATCAGGATTTTGAAACAGTTCTTCACTTCTGTACTGTATTGTTTTGGTATTTTTATAAGATCAAAGCGGAGTAGTCTTGATCTGCTGTCTTTTTTATCCTTATCTTCATGTCTGGTATTAATAACTCATGGTCCGTGTCACATTCGGCACCTGGTAAAGTTTTTGCTGATGTTATACTCGATCTCCACCTTCTTTACACTACAATGTAATCTATCTGATTTTTGGTGTGGGAATGGGAGTAATTCAAAATATTGATGGTGTGAAAATGGGAGTAATACAAAATATTGATGGTGTGAGAATGGGAGTAATATAAAATATTGGTGGTGTGAGAATGGGAGTAATACAACATATTGATGGTGTGAGAATGGGAGTAATATGAAATATTGATGGTGTGGAACAATATTGGTGATGTACAGTTTGCTTAGAGGCTCTATTGTGTATGATTTCCTCTCTGTGAATGTGATGATAAAGTGGCTATATCTTGTATGATTTGACATCTGTGAATGTGATGATAAAGTGGTTATCTTGTATAATTTGTATTCTGTAAATGTCACACATCATGTACCGGGAGTTGGGCATAAAGCTAACAACCTTATCCTGGGACCTATCTAGAGGCAACTCTAGATGGGAAATAAGATATTGTTACGGAAACTCGCAGAGAAACCAGCCGAGCATCAGGAAATGATCAGAGAATCCCAAAACAAGCTATCAAGTGGAACACAACAGGCCAAAGAAAAAGAGGCAGACCGCGTGAAACTCTGAAGAGGACATTGTTAAGAGAGGCCAAATTAAAAGGCATAGAATCCCTTGATGAGGTTGAAAGACTCGCCGAAGACAGGAAAAATTGGCAAACTACTTTGCGAGCTCTGTGTGACGTTTAACGGCATGGGAAGGATATAAGATATAAGATAAGATAAGAAATGTGATGATAAAGTGGCTATATCTTGTATAATTTGCCCTCTGTAAATGTGACGATAAAGTGGCTATTTCTTGTATGATTCGCCCTCTGTGAATGTGATGATAAAGTGGCTATATCTTGTATGATTTGCTCTCTTTAAATGTGATAAGTGGCTATATCTAGTATGATTTTTCCTGTCTAAATGTGATAAGTGGCTATATCTTGTATGATTTTTCCTGTCTAATAAATGGCTATATCTTGTATGATTTTTTATCTCATTAAATGTGATAAGTGGCTATATCTTTTATGATTTTTTTGTATCTCTTTAAATGTGATAAATGGCTATATCTTGCATGATTTTTGCTCTCTTTAAATTTGATAAGAGGCTATATTTTGTTTGATTTTTCCTATCTAAATGTGATAAGTGGCTATATCTTGTATGATTTTTCCTGTCTAAATGTGATAAGTGGCTATATCTTGTATGATTTTTGCTCTCTTTAAATGTGATAAGTGGCTGTATCTTGTATGATTTTTTATATTTTCTAAATGTGATAAGTGGCCATATCTTGTATGAATTTTGATATTTTTAAATGTGATAAGTGGCTATATCTTGTGTGATATTTGCTCTCTCTGAATGTGATAAGTGGCTATATCTTGTATGATTTTTGCTCTCTCAAAATGTGATAAGTGGCTATATCTTGTATGATTTTTACTCACTCAAAATGTTATAATTGGCTATATCTTGTATGATTTTTGATCTCTCTAAATATGATAAGCGGCTATATCTTGTATGATTTTTGCTCTCTTTAAATGTGATAAGTGGCTATATCTTGTATGATTTTTACTCACTTAAAATGTTATAATTGGCTATATCTTGTATGATTTTTGATCTCTCTAAATGTGATAAATGGCTATATCTTGTATGATTTTTGCTCTCTTTAAATGTGATAAGTGGCTATATCTTGTATGATGTTTGCTCTCTTTAAATGTGATAAGTGGCTATATCTTGTATGATTTTTGCTCTCTTTAAATGTGATAAGTGGCTATATGTTGTATGTCATGATCTCCTGAAAATCTGAATATTTAGTTAAATAGGAGCTTACCATTCTTTAGAGCTGTTCCTCTTACATCTTCCATCTTCTTACATCGTTCCTGTGTCATTAAATGTCACATAGGTCTCGCATGGTAGTTTGCCAAGTTTTCCCGTTTTCAGCGAGATGTTCAGCCTCATCAAGGGATTTTATACCTACTAATTCCTGATGTGTCACCCTTGACTCGTGTCACTTTTGACTCCCATATCTTGACTCGCGTCACTCTTGACTCCCATTCCTTGACTCGCATCACCCTTGACTCGCATCACCCTTGACTCAGTTTTGTTGCAGGTTTCCATAACAATTTCTATGAAAGTTGTTAGGTATTAGATGTAAGACTGTACAGCCTCAGGCAAAGTGACTTGAAACTGTTGGACTTTCTGTGTTAACAAATATAAACATTGACAGTTGTGTAACCAGATGTGTTCAGAACTTACTTAGTTTTTATATTTGCTCCTGTTTATATTCAGATACTGAATAATCAACAAGTACAAGTACACCAGGTGTACAGCATTTTGTTCACACCACCAGGTGTACAGCATTTTGTTCACACCACCAGGTGTACAACATTTTTTTCACACCACCAGGTGTACAGCACTTTTCTCACACCACCAGGTGTACAGCACTTTTCTCACACCACCAGGTGTACAGCACTTTGTTCACACCACCAGGTGTACAAAACTTTGTTCACACCACCAGATGTACAGCACTTTGTTCACACCACCAGATGTACAGCACTTTGTTCACACCACCAGATGTACAGCACTTTGTTCACACCACCAGGTGTACAGCAGTTTGCTTATAGAAAGAAACTTGAAACAGAAATTTTAGGATAAGAAAACAAAGCATTAAACTTGAAAAAAATAAGAGAACACAGTAACAAGTATTTGACAACAGAAATTGATTATGTACAGTCATCTTAATGAGCTACAAAGTGGTTATAGTCAGTGCGCAGTGTGGTGAAGAAAAGTGATATACATAGTTGTTACATAATCAAGCTATATTGTTTAAGACTGCTGGCCCTGTTCCTTCATTAAAATTGTGTAGGGATGTTTGCATGCATGAACTTTGCAGTGAGGTTTGCTATGTTCATTTCTTATTTCTTGCATGTTTGTATTTTATATCTGCATGATGTCAGTTTGTAGTGTTGGGGAATAGCTCGCTTATCTTCTTCTTCCTGTCTGGTGAGAGTTGATTATAGATGCTTTAAAATGTGTTGTTGTGTTTGGTGAAAGGTAAAAGTTATGCCTTTTAGAATGTGATTCTTTGTTTGATGAAAGATGGCAGTAATATGTATTAAAGTGCAAAGTTATATATGGTGAAAGGTAAAAGTTATGCCTTTTAGAATGTGATTCTTTGTTTGATGAAAGATGGCAGTAATATGTATTAAATTGCAAAGTTATATATGGTGAAAGGTGACAGTTACATGTTTGAAATTGGTTGTTTGGTAAAAGGGGACACATATATTTTAAACTGCAAAGTTTTGTTTGATGGAAGGTGACACTTATGTGCTTTAAAATGTGATTTCTTGTTTGGTGAAAGGTGACAAAATGAGATGTTTTACATTCATGGTGTATTGGTGTTATATCTTATGATATTAATTTTCATATTAATTATACATGAACAGTATAGTTTTTTAAATATAAATATAAAAAAGAATAAGCATTGTGTTTAAAACCCATATGGCATGTTTGATCAAAATGTGCTTTATACCCATAGGATAGACTTGATCATGTTCAAAAATGTGTTTAAAACACATAGAATAGACTTGATCATGTTCAAAAAATGTGTTTAAAACACATAGAATAGACTTGATCATGTTCAAAAAATGTGTTTAAAACTCATAGAATAGACTTGATCATGTTCAAAAATGTGCTTTATACCCATAGGATAGACTTGATCATGTTCAAAAATGTGTTAAAACCCATAGGATAGACTTGATCATGTTCAAAAATGTGTTTAAAACACATAGAATAGACTTGATCATGTTCAAAAAATGTGTTTAAAACACATAGAATAGACTTGATCATGTTCAAAAATGTGCTTTATACCCATAGGATAGACTTGATCATGTTCAAAAATGTGTTAAAACCCATAGGATAGACTTGATCATGTTCAAAAATGTGTTTAAAACCCATAGGATAGACTTGATCATGTTCAAAAATGTGTTTAAAACACATAGAATAGACTTGATCATGTTCAAAAATGTGTTTAAAACCCATAGGATAGACTTGATCATGTTCAAAAATGTGTTAAAACCCATAGGATAGACTTGATCATGTTCAAAAATGTGTTAAAACCCATAGGATAGACTTGATCATGTTCAAAAATGTGTTAAAACCCATAGGATAGACTTGATCATGTTCAAAAATGTGTTAAAACCCATAGGATAGACTTGATCATGTTCAAAAATGTGTTAAAACCCATAGGATAGACTTGATCATGTTCAAAAATGTGTTAAAACCCATAGGATAGACTTGATCATGTTCAAAAATGTGTTAAAACCCATAGGATAGACTTGATCATGTTCAAAAATGTGTTAAAACCCATAGGATAGACTTGATCATGTTCAAAAATGTGTTAAAACCCATAGGATAGACTTGATCATGTTCAAAAATGTGTTAAAACCCATAGGATAGACTTGATCATGTTCAAAAATGTGTTAAAACCCATAGGATAGACTTGATCATGTTCAAAAATGTGTTAAAACCCATAGGATAGACTTGATCATGTTCAAAAATGTGTTAAAACCCATAGGATAGACTTGATCATGTTCAAAAATGTGTTAAAACCCATAGGATAGACTTGATCATGTTAAATGTGCTTTATACCCATAGGATAGACTTGATCATGTTCAAAAATGTGTTTAAAACTCATAGGATAGACTTGATCATGTTAAAAATGTGTTTAAAACCCATAGGATAGACTTGATCATGTTCAAAAATGTGTTAAAAACCCATATCGTGTTCAGACATGTTTTTTTTTTTAAAAACCCTATAAGGTATATTTTGTCATGGTTGGTGCTTAATCCGTAGGATAAATTTGATGATGTTCTGTCTTCTTACTATCTGTGTTTTTTTTTCTCCTCTCTTCATTTCTCCACAGCTCGTCCTCCCCCCACAACCCTCTCCACTATACCCCCAACCCAGGCGGTGGCCGAAGTGAGACCACTTGTGGGCATGCAGGACCACGGCCCACCCTTCTTGTCAAGGGACTTACAAATTCTGGCATCTCTGCCCACAGATCAGCTCCTGGTGCACCATCTTCGCATCCACCGCCACCTTCGACAATACGATCATCATCATCATCATCATCTTCGTCTTCATCTGCCTCATGTACAGTCTGTTCTCACTCCCAGGTTCCTGTGCAGCAGAGTTTATGTCCATTCCATGCTCAGCAGGCCAAAGGGTTTGTGCATTCTCAGATTCGTAGTCGTTACTTTTGTTATATTAGTGTACTTCCCACCTCATCATTCTTTTCTCATTATAATCACGTGCACTCCTCGTTTTATAATAATTACTTTTCTCATGTCATTTAAGAGTCTTTTTTTCTTGCTTTTTTGTAGCTGTGTTTGTCATTTCACAAAATGACAATTGTTTTTTTCTGTAATGGTGTTTCTCATGTCACAAAGTGACAATTATTTCTTTTTTCCCTGTAGTTGTGTTTCTCATGTCACAAAGTAACTCATTTTCCTTGTTGCCTGCAGTTGCATTTATCATATCACAAAGTGATACATTTTTCTTGCCTGTAGTTGCATTTCTCGTATCAAAGAGTGACATATTTGTCTTGCTGTCTGTAGTCATATAACAAAGTGATATATTTGTCTTGCTGTCTGTAGTCATATAACAAAGTGATATATTTGTCTTGCTGTCTGTAGTCATATAACAAAGTGATATATTTGTCTTGCTGACTAATTGCGTTTCTTATATAACAAATGACACATTTCTCTTGCTGCCTGTAGTTGCATTTCTTATATAACAAATGACACATTTCTCTTGCTGCCTGTAGTTGCATTTCTTATATAACAAATGACACATTTCTCTTGCTGCCTGTAGTTGCATTTCTTATATAACAAAGTGACACACTTGTAAGCAAGTCTCAAGTCAAGTCTTAAGTCCTTGTAAAGTTCAAGACAAGTCTCAAGAATACAAATGAAAAAAAATGCGACTGAAGGTTAGCAGATCATCATGGAAATGATGTGTCATGGGCTAGTGATGTAAATCTTTTACATTGATGATGCCTGTTTACTTTGCATTAAGTGCATGCCTTTCTTGCCTGTGATACAAATACACTGTCTAAACTCAGCAGACTGTTGCATAATGTCTGGTTGCTCCTGGGGTAAAACTAGGTCAGACCATAGATCCAAATTACATTTATTGGACAGCACACAAGGGAATGACGTCAGTGAAGCATGTAATGTCATACTAATACTTGGGTGGCCATCAATGTGATTGGCTAAAAAAAAAACTGCAAGCAGAGTCGCAGTCATGATACTTCATCTTTCAAGTCAAGTCCAGGTCAGATGTTTAAAGTGATTGACTCAAGTCTGCAGCTCTGATTAATACAGTATCAAATTTGGATGATTAAAGAATCAGCAGATTTAGGTGATTACTGTAGGATGAAAAATTCCATGATTAATGCAGATTTTGCAAAGAAAGTGAAGTGATAAGAGTACAGTGTGCTTTAGAGGCAGATTATACTCTTGTGATCTTATCACTTGAGAGACTAATCATACAGTCTGTGATCTTATCACTTTAGAGACTAATCATACAGTCTGTGATCTTATCACTTTAGAGACTAATCATACAGTCTGTGATCTTATCACTTTAGAGACTAATCATACAGTCTGTAATCTTATCACTTTAGAGACTAATCATACAGTCTGTGATCTTACAGTTTAGAGATATACAGTCTATGATCTTATCAGTTTTGAGACTAATCATACAGTCTGTAATCTTATCACTTTAGAGACTAATCATACAGTCTGTGATCTTATCAGTTTAGAGACATACAGTCTATGATCTTATCAGTTTTGAGACTAATCATACATTATGTGATCTTATCAGTTTAGAGACTAATCATACAGTCTGTGATCTTATCACTTTAGAGACTAATCATACATTCTGTGATCTTATCACTTTAGAGACAAATCATACAGTCTGTGATCTTATCAGTTTAGAGACATACAGTCTGTGATCTTATCATACATTCTAATCATACATTCTAATCATAATTGTACACTCTGTGATCTGATCATTTTGGAGACTAATCATACACTGTGTGGTTTAATAACTTGACACTAGTAATACAATACCAAGCAAAAATTATTTGAAAGTGTTTTCTTATTTTCTGAAACCAAACATTTAATATCTTGTCCTCTTGGGTTATTGCACATGACATGGAGATGAAATAACAAGGTTGAAAAAAAAAATTAACTACAGAACACAGGCACCTAAAATCTCAGTCTTGTCTGTTAAATTGAGCAAAGTAAAAGAAAGAAAATCTGTCCCTGATTTCAGACATTTATCACAGAGAAACTGTGCTAGATACAGTCTTGTGGTACTTCAGGTTGATTTCTGAGGGCAGAGCTGTATGGCAGTACAAACAGTGTCAGCAGTCTCTTCATTCACACTAGATCCACTAACACCATATCCCTATCTGCCTCTAAGGCATGAGAGGATTGCCTTTACCTGACACTAGATCTAGCAGTTGGTTTGAGGTCACCAACACTGGCAGTCTCTTTCAGCCTCCCAACCTTTGATGTTTTTACTTAACATCTGGACTCCATACTCATTTCTGAACCTTCATTGAACTGTAGCTGGCAAATTTGTTTCCTGATACCACAAAATGCACTGAGCTTTCTCCTTCATGGGTGCCATCTTGACACTGGTGGTTGCAGGAAAGGGGGGGGGGGAAACAGCAACTTTATGAGTCAGTCTGTGTGGTGTCACAACATTGATGTTTCTGTGTAGCTTAGTTTTTAAGATGTGATGTTTCTTAATCAGGGAAAGATCATATGCAGTATATTTATACATGTTTGAATACTGGCTGGTCATGCTGTATCTTTTGCCCTGTTCAAATCTGCTGTCTTCTCCAGGCTTGTGTGGGAGCCCTGAGCTTTTCTTTCGGCTCCTCTCCCTCGGGCCTTGTCCTTGCTTAGATAAGTGCGGGTAGGTTGGACAGGCTTGCAGGCTATGTTCTTGTGTCTGAGCACCAAAGTCACAGGGGCTTTATCATCCAGCCTGTATATCTGGAGGTAGAGGAAAGTCTCTTGTCTCTAACAGCCATTCCACAGAGACGGTTATGTGGGCTGATTGTTTCCCATACAGCACTGTGTTCCTGCTGCTGGTGTTGCACACACATGATGATGATTTGAGAATCCATTAATTCTGAAATTTCCGCTTAAAACGGTGTCATTGTGAAGGTGGGTTTTAACTCAAGTTTCAGTTTTTGAGTAGTGTATTACCTGAAACATTATCATTGTGAAAGTAGGTTTTAACTCTAGTTTCAGTTTTTGAGTAGTGTATTACCTGAAACATTATCATTGTGAAAATAGGTTTTAACTCTAGTTTCAGTTTTTGAGTAGTGTATTACCTGAAACATTATCATTGTGAAAGTAGGTTTTAACTCTAGTTTCAGTTTTTGAGTAGTGAATTACCTAACACAAAACAAGCTTGCTCTGAAAACATATCTGCATTCGGTAAACTAAATATTAAATAATCATTTTTATCAGAATGCAGATTTGGTATTATTTTCTGAGGACATTTCACAAAGCATGAAATGTTCAGCAGTTGTTGAGCAGGATAGATGTTATAGTGGTTAGCAGGTCATACACCAGCAGTCAGTCTGTTTTGTTTCAGTTCATGATGTCTGCTTTGTTTCAGGTCGCTTGTCTGCTTTGTTTGTTTCAGGTCACTATGTTTGCTTTGTTTCAATACACTATTTCTGCTGCTTTTTTTTTTTTCAGAATATTGTGCCTGGTCTTTTTCAGTACATTATGTCTGTTTTGTTTATGTCAATACATTCTGTCTGTTTTGTTTATGTCAATACATTCTGTCTGTTTTGCTTATGTCAATACATTATGTCTGTTTTGCTTATGTCAATACATTATGTCTGTTTGTTTATGTCAGTAAATTATGTCTGTTTTGTTTATGTCAGTACATCATATCTGTTTTGTTTATGTCAGTACATTATGTCTGGTTATTTATTTCATTAAAGCATGTCTGTTTTGTTTATGTCAGTACATCATGTCTGTTTTGTTTATGTCAGTACATCATGTCTGTTTTGCTTAGGTCAGTACATCATATCTGTTTTGCTTAGGTCAGTACATCATGTCTGTTTTGTTTATGTCAGTACATCATGTCTGTTTTGTTTATGTCAGTACATTATGTCTGTTTTGTTTATGTCAGTACATTATGTCTGCTTATTTATTTCAGTACATCATGTCTGTTTTGTTTATGTCAGTATATTATGTCTGTTTTGTTTATGTGAGTACATCATGTGATTGGTTAATTTCAGTACATCATGTCTGTTTTGTTTATGTCAGTACATTATGTCTGTTTTGTTTATGTCAGTACATCATGTCTGTTTTGTTTATTTCAGTACATCATGCCTGTTTTGTTTATGTCAGTACATCATGTCTGTTTCATTTATTTCAGTACATCATGCCGGTTTTGTTTATTTCAGTACATCATGCCGGTTTTGTTTATTTCAGTACATCATGCCTGTTTTGTTTATTTCAGTACATCATGCCTGTTTTGTTTATGTCAGTACATCATGTCTGTTTTGTTTATGTCAGTACATTATGCCTGCATTGTTTATCTCAGTACATATGTCTGTCTGTTTATTTCAGTACATTAAGTCTGTTTTGTTTATTTCAGTACATTAAGTCTGTTTTGTTTATTTCAATACATTAAGTCTGTTTTGTTTATGTCAATACATTAAGTCTGTTTTCTTTATGTCAATACATTAAGTCTGTTTTGTTTATTTCAATACATTAAGTCTGTTTTGTTTATGTCAATACATTAAGTCTGTTTTGTCTGAGTTGGCTGTAAGATTTTTTGTGCTGAAAGATGCTGTGCTTTTGTGTTAAATACTTTTTTTAGGGGGAGGGGAAGGTTGTTTTTAGCATCAAATATTAGTCATGACCCTCACAGCATACCAGATCTTTGTAGTAACACATGGAATGTGACATGTCTCATCTAGAATATGGAATGTGGGTGTTTTACACATCTCATTTAGAATATGGAATGTGATGGTCTTGTCTTACACGTCTCATTTAGAATATGGAATGTGACGGTCTTACACATGGCTCATTTAGAATATGGAATGTGGGTGTCTTATGCATGCCTCATTTAGAGTATGGAATGTGGGTGTCTTTCACATGTCTCATTTAGAATATGGAATGTGGGTGTCTTTCACATGTCTCATTTAGAGTGTGGAATGTAGGTGTCTTTCACATGCCTCATTTAGAGTATGGAATGTGGATGTCTTTCACATGTCTCATTTAGAGTGTGGAATGTGGGTGGCTTTCACGTCTCATTTAGAGTATGGATTGTGGGTGTCTTTCACATGTCTCATTTAGAGCGTGGAATGTGGATGTCTTTCACATGTCTCATTTAGAGCATGTAATGTGGGTGTCTTTCACGTGTCTCATTTAGAGTGTGTAATGTGGGTGTCTTACACATGTCTCATTTAGAGTGTGGAATTTGGGTGTCTTGCACATGTCTCGCACATGTCTCATTTAGAGTATGGAATGTGGGTGTCTTTCACATGTCTCATTTAGAGTATGGAATGTGGGTGTCTTTCACATGTCTCATTTAGAGTGTGTAATGTAGGTGTCTTTCACATGTCTCATTTAGAGTGTGGAATGTGGGTGTCTTTCACATGTCTCATTTAGAGTGTGGAATGTGGGTGTCTTACACATGTCTCATTTAGAATATAGAATGTGACTGTCTTGGCACAAGCAGGTGACTCGCTATCATGTAGGCAGTATTGTACATGTTCTAATGCTTGATATTTGCTTGGTACACATGTACTAAGTTGAGTGTGTGGGTCATAGGTTGAATGTCAAAGTTTTGTTAGTTTAAACTTCTTTCTAATGCTTGATATTTGCTTGGTACACATGTACTAATTTGAATGTGAAAGTTGACAGATATAAGGGCTGAGTGTCTGGCTTGTGTACCTAATACTTAACTCTTTAAAAATAAAATGTCAACTGAGATATGGAATGTCACTTTCATGCCACTATCAGATCTCTGAGTCAGGTTATGAAATGTGACTGTCTTGTTACTGTCAGGTCTCATGGGGTAACAGACAATGATTTGAAATTAGTATTAGCTAATCAGACCTTGAACAGAACTAGGAAGAACTTACATCCTACAAAAATAACTCAGTTATTGGTGTGAGATGCTGCTGTTTCTCAGATGCTGCTTATAATCCACACACCGCTGTTGGTGTAAAAACATGAATTTTCAAGCAGAAAATATTTGACATATTCTCCACACAGGCAGATGTGGTCACTCAATTTTGTTTGATGTACTCATAATTTTGCTTGGCATACTCTTGTTTTTATTGCTTGACATACTCATATTTCTGCTTGACATACTCATATCTTGGTTTGACCTACTCATATTTTTGTTTGATGTACACAGATTTACATATTTGACATACACAGATTTACATTTTTGACGTACACAGATTTACATATTTGACATACACATTTACATGTTTTGCTTGTTCTTGTCTGCAGTGCAGACTCCTTGGAGAAAAACCAAGAGTTGGAGTTTGAGAGAAACCGGGAAAGATTCATGTTTATGAAGGTGAGTGTTAGTTTTCTGGTCAGTCATTGCTACCTGACTTGTTACTGTTGCTAGTCATTGCTACCTGCCTTGTTACTGTTGCCAGTCATTGCTACCTGACTTGATGCTATTGCCAGTTATTGCTACCTGACTTGTTAATGTTGCCAGTCATGCTACATGACTTGTTACTGTTGCCAGTCATTGCTACCTGACCTGTTGATGTTGCCAGTCATTGCTACCTGACTTGTTGATGTTGCCAGACATTGCTCTTTTTAAATCTTGCAGAGCATGCTACAGTTTTAACCATAAATAACTGTCACTGATTACAAAGAGGCTATAGAGAAGAACTACAGTAGAGAATGAAGGCAACAGAAAAGATTCACCAGGTAACAGTGGTTATACCGTGGAAAGTTCTTTTGGCGAAAAAGCGCTCTCGAGTTCCGTGCGTGGGGAGACAGGCTTTCGCTCCCTTCCCGGACGGCCAGAGTTAAGGTGTTTCAATGCAGAAGCAAGTGGTTTGTCTGTCGAGTGAAGCATGTAAACGGCTAGCCAGCCAGTTTCGTGCTAACGATGTAGTACGGTTTTGTCGACTGATGGTCTCGAAATTGGCCCATCTCTCGCAAAGAGTATCGGGTCTGCAGTATGTAATGTGCGTTTATTTGTGGGCGGCTGGGCTCTCTTCTCGTTCGCTAGAGCAGAGAGAGCCGCCAGCCGCCCCCGCTGGTTAAAGGAAGTGAAACGCCGCCGGGGTCGAAAAGGATCCGCTCTGAGCAGAGCGCTGTCTCCCCTGCCACGCGTCGGTCTGTCGGTAGATATCCGACTAAGGTTCGGTGAAGAAAGCTATCTGGTTGATCCTGCCAGTAGTCATATGCTTGTCTCAAAGATTAAGCCATGCATGTCTAAGTTAACACTGTCTCAATGTGAAACCTCGAATGGCTCATTAAATCAGTCGAGGTTCCTTAGATGACATGATCCTACTTGGATAACTGTGGCAATTCTAGAGCTAATACATGCTTACCAAGCTCCGACCCTCATGGAAAGAGTGCTTTTATTAGTTCAAAACCCGCTGTTGGCGAGATTCTTCAGCTGCCGTGCGTGGAGCGGTGTTCCTCCCGGCCAATGAAGAAAAGTGCAAATGGGGTTGCAGCGCAGCACCACTGCGGAAAAGATGGTAGAAATGATAAAGTGAAGCAAACAGTCAAATCATGGCACCTCTGGTCTGGAGGTCGGCCACGTCCTGATTGCAGTCATATCGGGTGAAATGCATGAATCAGCTTATCCCAGAGGTTAATACACTGTTGGCGAGACTCTTCGAATGCCGTGCGTGGAGTGATGCTCCTCCCGGTCAAGGAAGAAAATGCGGAAAAGAAATAAAGGTTGCTGTGTGGTGCCGACGTGAAAAGGTGGTGGAAAGGATAGTGTGAAATTTAATCGGTATGTCCAGTAGTATCGCTGCGAGAGCTACACATACCACGGCACCTCTGCTCTAGAGGCCGGCCACGTCCGAAATACACCTACACTGGTGAAATTTGCCTAAACCGACACACACTAGGGGTGGAACTTGATGGCTAGACATGTCATGCCACCTCCGCTCTAGAGGTCGGTCACACCTGATATACACCCATACTGGTGAATTATGCCTAAACCGGCTCACACCAGGGGTGAATCTTGAAGGCTACACATGTCACAGTACCTCTGCTGTAGAGGTCGGTCACGTCCCAAACACGCCCATACTGGGTTAATATGCCTAAACCGGCTCAACCCAGGGGTGGAAGTCACTAGTGGCGAGGATTCATCCTCCTGGACAAAAAGCTCCATCCTGGTCACAACTAGGAAGCGTAGCGGCCATGACCACAAAATGCTGAAGTCGGAGACACTGGACCAGGGCAGTCTAGATAGGCAACCACCTCTCACCTGGCGGGGATGTATGCGTATCCTAATCACGCTGAGGTTTTCTAGTGAGAAAGTCCAACTCTGGACTGGATGGGCAACCACCTCTCACCCGGCGGTGATACACGGGTATCTCAAAACACGTCGAGGTTTTCCAGTGAGAAGGTCCAACTCTAGCCTGGGTGGGCTACCATCTCTCACCCAGTGGGGATGCACTGATATCATAAACACGTCGAGGTCTTCCGGTGAGAAAGTCCAATTCTAGACGAAACTGGTGCAACGAAAACCACGGTGTCACACAATCTGCTTCAGAGACCCACCAAGAATACAGGCTAAAGCCCTGCGATACTCTGAACCTATTGTGGTCCTCTCAGGGATCTCGTGTGGTCCTTTTGGGCCACACAGGAGACCACAGGACCTAACGAAGACCACAGGCGTAAATTCAGTAGGATCACAGTGCGGTCTTCTTGGTAGAAGCGAACGAAGAAGAAGAAGATACCGTGGAAAAAAAACCACATGAGTTCCATATTCAAGTACATGGAACAACTTTGAAACAAGCACACAATTTCAAATATTTGGCCATGTTAGTATCATCAGATAAGTACATGGAACAACTTTGAAAGAAGCACACAATTTCAAATATTTCGCCGTGTTAGTATCATCAGATAAGTACATGGAACAACTCTGAAACAAGCACACAATTTCAAATATTTGGCTGCGTTAGTATCATCAGATAAGTACATGGAACAACTTTGAAACAAGCACACAATTTCAAATATTTGGCTGCGTTAGTATCATCAGATAAGTGCATGGAACAACTTTGAAACAAGCACACAATTTCAAATATTTGGCCGCGTTAGTATCATCAGATAAGTACATGGAACAACTTTGAAACAAGCACACAATTTCAAATATTTGGCCGCGTTAGTATCATCAGATAAGTACATGGAACAACTTTGAAACAAGCACACAATTTCAAATATTTGGCCGCGTTAGTATCATCAGATAAGTACATGGAACAACTTTGAAACAAGCACACAATTTCAAATATTTGGCTGCGTTAGTATCATCAGATAAGTACATGGAACAACTTTGAAACAAGCACACAATTTCAAATATTTGGCCGCGTTAGTATCATCAGATAAGTACATGGAACAACTTTGAAACAAGCACACAATTTCAAATATTTGGCCGCGTTAGTATCATCAGATAAGTACATGGAACAACTTTGAAACAAGCACACAGTTTCAAATACTTGGCCGCGTTAATACATCAGATGGATGGTACACCACTGAGATCAAGCTGTGCACATGCATGAACAAATCATGTCTGCATAATGAATTGTATTACAGGGAGTAATAAATATGCACTAAACCAGTACTTGAGCTGACCAGATCCACATTATGAATCCAGTTTAAATGCACAAAAGCAAACAGTCTTATTATTCTATGAACAAGCTATAAACTTGAAGCAAGACCCCAAACAGAATCAGCAGCCACAGTCACATCCCAGACTGTAGATACTGTCTCAGTGAGAAGGAACTCATTTTCCAGTTTTTAAACATCCCAGACTGTAGATACTGTCTCAGTGAGAAGGAACTCATTTTCCAATTTAAACATCCCAGACTGTAGATACTGTCTCAGTGAGAAGGAAATCATTTTCCAGTTTTTAAACATCCCAGACTGTAGATACTGTCTCAGTGAGAAGAAACTCATTTTCCAGTTTTTAAACATCCCAGACTGTAGATACTGTCTCAGTGAGAAGGAAATCATTTTCCAGTTTTTAAACATCCCAGACTGTAGATACTGTCTCAGTGAGAAGGAACTCTTTTTCCAGTTTAAACATCCCAGACTGTAGATACTGTCTCAGTGAGAAGGAAATCATTTTCCAGTTTTTAAACATCCCAGACTGTAGATACTGTCTCAGTGAGAAGGAACTCTTTTTCCAGTTTAAACATCCCAGACTGTAGATACTGTCTCAGTGAGAAGAAACTCATTTTCCAATTTAAACATCCTAGACTGTAGATACTGTCTCAGTGAGAAGGAAATCATTTTCCAGTTTTTAAACATCCCAGACTGTAGATACTGTCTCAGTGAGAAGGAAATCATTTTCCAGTTTTTAAACATCCCAGACTGTAGATACTGTCTCAGTGAGAAGGAACCCATTTTCCAGTTTTTAAACATCCCAGACTTTATATACTGTCTCAATGAGAAGGAACTCATTTTCCAATTTAAACATCCCAGACTGTACATACTGTCTCAGTGAGAAGGAACTCATTTTCCAGTTTTTAAACATCCCAGACTGTAGATACTGTCTCAGTGAGAAGGAACTCATTTTCCAGTTTTTAAACATCCCAGACTGTAGATACTGTCTCAGTGAGAAGGAACTCTTTTTCCAGTTTAAACATCCCAGACCTGATGAAAATAGAAGAAAAACAACTTGAAGATAGCCCAGAATTCAAAGCTGGCAAGTTACATGACCTGTGACCTGTGTTTCTGTCAACAGTGGGGAGCGCAAGCTCTACGTAACATGCTGATAGTCCCACCTGGCTCAGGTATTGTTCACCAGGTCAACCTGGAATATCTGGCCAGGGTTGTCTTCAGTGATGGTGATGTCCTGTATCCAGACAGCGTTGTTGGTACAGATTCTCATACAACAATGATCAATGGCCTCGGAGTTCTTGGATGGGGTAAGTGTTCTTGGATTGGGTAAGTTGTAGTTGGTATTCTTGGATGGGGTAAGTTGTAGTTGGTATTCTTGGATGGGGTAAGTTGTAGTTGGTATTCTTGGATGGGGTAAGTTGTAGTTGGTATTCTTGGATGGGGTAAGTTGTAGTTGGTATTCTTGGATGGGGTAAGTTGTAGTTGGTATTCTTTGACTATTGTTGATGTTCCTGGCATTAGTGGTAATATATGTTTTCAGATAACTGTTATTGATGTTCCAGGTGTTGGTTGTTTTGTAGGTTTTCAGATAACTGTTGTTGATATTTCAGATATTGATGATGTTACAGGTTTTCAGATAATTGTAGTTGATGTTCCAGGTGTTGGTGGTATTGTAGGTTTTCAGATAACTTGTTGATATTTCAGGTGTTGTTGATGATGTAGGTTTTCAGATAACTGTTGTTGATGTTCCAGGTGTTGGTGGTATAGAAGCAGAAGCAGTAATGCTAGGACAGGCTATATGTATGGTCCTACCTGAAGTTGTAGGCTACAAGATCACAGGAACATTGAACCCTCTGGTCACATCCACCGATGTTGTTCTGACCATTACCAAGGTGAGATGTCTTAGGATATTGTCATTTTTATGCCATTTTTGTAACATTTGTCATTTCTACCATTCATATTGCAGCATGATATATGCCTGTGATTTGTCATACAGGGTGGATCATAAAGACTTTCCCTGATAAGAAATATCACGCCTTTGAAAACTATGCTATACCTAAACATGAACAATGTGGCATTATGTAGGTGGATTCTTTTCCTGAGTCACAAGTATCAGAATGGTGTCTGTGATGGAGAAGGCCCAGCATGTTTTGTGGTATCACAAATGGACAGAGGCTGATGGTCCAGCACTATGGCCACCACTTTTACCAGATACTACCCTCTTGGATTTTTTTTTTTTTTCATGAAGGTATACTAAGAATTAGACTGGCATATGTCTGTCACTTGATGAGAAGAAACAATCAGAGAATCCCAAAACAAGCTGTTAATTAGAACACAACAGGCAGAAGAAAAAGAAGTCGACAAAGTGAAACTCTAAGGAGGACATTGTTAAGAGAGGCCAAGCTAGCAGGCATAAAATCCCGTGATGATGTTAAAGAGCTCGCCAAAACAAAAACAAGAAAGCTTGGCGAACTACCATGGGAAGGATGTAAGATGTAAAATACTAAGGACAGACTGTTCACCAGTTCCTGATACTGAAACTTAGAAGACAAGGATAATGGATGTTCTTGTGACAGTGACTAAAGAGATGTTGGAGAACACATGGCAAGAAATAGAGCATCATTTAGATGTTCTATGGGCAACAGATAGAGCACACGTTTAAGTATTGTTTAGATGTTCTTTGGGCAACAGATAGAGCACAGGTTTAAGTATCGCTTAGATGTTCTATGGGCAACAGATGAGCACATGTTTAAGTATCGCTTAGATGTTCTATTAGGCAGCAGATAAGCACATGTTTAAGTATCGCTTAGATGTTCTGTGGGCAACAGATAGAGCACAAGTTTAAGTATTGTTTAGATGTTCTTTGGGCAACAGATAGAGCACAAGTTTAAGTATCGCTTAGATGTTCTGTGGGCAACAGATAGATCACATGTTTAAGTATCGCTTAGATGTTCTATGGGCAACAGATAAGCACATGTTTAAGTATCACTTAGATGTTCTATGGGCAACAGATAAGCGCATGTTTAAGTATTGCTTAGATGTTCTATGGGCAACAGATAGAGCACATGTTTAACTCTTCCCGTGTGAGAGGAAAAACACGGACGTGTCATGGCGTGCGGGAGTAAAAACGCGGGTCTTGACTGTAAGGGGGTCTAGCTGTAAAATGGAATGGAAAACAGTATTTCCATGTACTTCCGTATACATAATATGTGTCAAAGTATAGCTAAATGAATGAAAATTTCATAAATGCAGAGTTTTTTAGGAAAAAAGAAGTAATGTGATGTTTTTAGACACTGATTGTGGCCAGCTCACCATCGGCTAGGTCTAGATTCACGCTACTTACCCCTACTTACCATCTAAGATGTGTAGATCTACTTGTCGATCTCGTATTGTGACTCTGTATTGCATTTCCGCTGAATGAATGTCTGAAATAACCTCCTAACTACTACTCCAGTCGTCTAAATATGTCTAAATCTACTTAGAAAACATTCAAGAGCAGCGGGGTGGCCATAGGCTATGTCCATACCCCTATCTACATCGTCAAAAATTGAAAAATTTCCATGCTTCGCGTCCTTGTTCTCACTCGGCATCGCTCGTAACTAGGCACGCATTCTCCATTTTGAAAGTGTCACTGGAATCGCGGACGAAATATGTACAATCTAAATGTTACACCGCTTGTTTTAATGAAACAATGTCGAATTTTCGACCATACGGTGGCTTGAGACCACCGGAAGTGTCGAAAATTTGACCATACGCACGGAAAGAGTTAAGTATCGCTTAGATGTTCTATGGGCAACAGATAGAGCACATGTTTAAGTATCAGTTAGCTGTTCTATAGGCAACAGATAAGCACATGTTTAAGTATCACTTAGATGTTCTATAGGCAACAGATAAGCACATGTTTAAGTATTGCTTAGATGTTCTATGGGCAACAGATAAGCACAAGTTTAAGTATTGCTTAGATGTTCTATGGGCAACAGATAGAGCACATGTTTAAGTATCGCTTAGATGTTCTATGGGCAACAGATAAGCACATGTTTAAGTATCGCTTAGATGTCCTATGGGCAACAGATAAGCACATATTCAAGTATCACTTAGATGTTCTGTGGGCAACAGATAGAGCACAAGTTTAAGTATTGTTTAGATGTTCTGTGGGCAACAGATAGAGCACAAGTTTAAGTATTGTTTAGATGTTCTCTGAGCAACAGATAGAGCACATATTCAAGTATCACTTAGATGTTCTCTGAGCAACAGATAGAGCACATATTCAAGTATCACTTAGATGTTCTCTGAGCAACAGATAGAGCACATATTCAAGTATCACTTAGATGTTCTCTGAGCAACAGATAGAGCACATATTCAAGTATCACTTAGATGTTCTGTGGACAACAGATAGAGCACATATTCAAGTATCACTTAGATGTTCTCTGAGCAACAGATAGAGCACATATTCAAGTATCACTTAGATGTTCTCTGAGCAACAGATAGAGCACATATTCAAGTATCACTTAGATGTTCTGTGGACAACAGATAGAGCACATATTCAAGTATCACTTAGATGTTCTCTGAGCAACAGATAGAGCACATATTCAAGTACAAATAATGTGAAGGGGAAAAAAATGCTTATTTCAGTTGAGGTAAAATCTACACACACAAAACAAAGAAACATGTCTGTAGCTAGCATAGATTTTGTTAATAAATGTAGCAGAGAAAGAGTTTATGCTGACACTGTAATTTGTTACTGAAACAGTTTTGAGGGTAATATCAAAAGTTGTGGGTAAAAAATTTTTAAAAATCAGAATTTATAGATCGAGAAAATATAAATGTATCACCTTTATCTGCATCCTTTGCATTTCATGTAGATGTCACGTGATGTCACTATCATGTGTCACGTGACCACACGGAACAGAAACAAAATGATTATTTCACTGTCTCATAATTGTAATTGAAAATAAATGAATGCGTTAAAACAAATGTACGCTTTGTTTAGTTTTGTAAATGAATGATTGCATAAAGAACTGTCAGCAACTAATAGTTGTGATTGTTACTGATGGTTGTGTAAAAAGTTGTGATTTGTGTTTTAATTATGATTGTAAAGTCTTGTGTGTTCATCTGTACATGAAGGATTGTGTCACTGTCTTGCGTATTCCTCTATTACATGAATAATTGTGTCATTCTCATATGTATTCATCTATTTGTGAGTGATTGTGTCACTTTCTTGTGTATCCATCCGTACATGAATGATTGTGTCACTCTCTTGCGTATCCATCTGTACATGAATGATTGTGTCACTCTCTTGTGTAGTCATCTGGTACATGAATGATGGAATAACTGTCTTGTGTATCTATCTGTATATGAATGATTGTGTCACTCTTGTGTATCCATCTGTACATGAATGATTGTGTCACTCTCTTGTGTAGTCATCTGGAACATGAATGATTGTGTAACTCTCTTGTGTATCCATCTGTACATGAATGATGGTGTAACTTTCTTGTGTATCCATCTGTACATGAATGATGGTGTAACTCTCTTGTGTATCTTGATAGCGAGTACATTGTTTTTGTTCTGTTATCCCCTCTTTGTACAAGCACAGCATCTACGCCAGGTGGGAGTGGTGGGCAAGTTTGTGGAGTTCTTTGGACCAGGTGTTGCTTCTCTGTCCATTGCTGACCGAGCCACCATCTCAAACATGTGTCCTGAGTATGGGGCCACGACTGGGTTCTTTCCTGTGGATGAGAAATCCCTGGAATATCTCAGGCAGACAGGTGAGATTCTAGAAACATAGGTCACATGTAGACAGGTGAGACTGTGGGAAAGCTGGTCACAGATAGCCAGGTGAGACTCTAGAAACATAGGTCACATGTAGACAGGTGAGATTCCAGAAACATAGGTCACAGGTAGACAGGTGAGATTCAAGAAACATGTAACAGGTAGATGGGTAACACTCAGAAAATAGGTCACATGTAGACAGATGAGAATCCAGAAATATAATCAGAGATATACAAGTGAGATGAAAGAAACAAGTCACAGGTAAACAGATGAAGTTTTAAAGATAAAAACAACTTTAAGCGGTTGGTAGACAGGGTATGTACAAAGAGTATGAGTCACAGGTAGTTGCAGAGAACAGTGGTCCAATTTGAACAAGAGAAACGTAACAAAGTGAGTTTCACAGATTTTAGAACTCAAACCTCCATCACATCAACAGCTGTCACCATCGTTACATGGTCAGCACATTTGTTGGTTGTCTCTCACACACTCGAAAAACAATGACAGTAATAACATACAGAAACATCCTTGTATGAGTGGAGTACTGAAGATATCTCACATAGAAACATTCTTTTATGAGTGGAGTACTGGAGATATCTCACAGAAACAGTTTTGAGGGTAATATCAAAAGTTGTGGGTAAAAAATTTTTAAAAATCAGAATTTATAGATCGAGAAAATATAAATGTATCACCTTTATCTGCATCCTTTGCATTTCATGTAGAGGTCACGTGATGTCACTATCATGTGTCACGTGACCACACGGAACAGAAACAAAATGATTATTTCACTGTCTCATAATTGTAATTGAAAATAAATGAATGCGTTAAAACAAATGTACGCTTTTTTTAGTTTTGTAAATGAATGATTGCATAAAGAACTGTCAGCAACTAATAGTTGTGATTGTTACTGATGGTTGTGTAAAAAGTTGTGATTTGTGTTTTAATTATGATTGTAAAGTCTTGTGTGTTCATCTGTACATGAAGGATTGTGTCACTGTCTTGCGTATTCCTCTATTACATGAATAATTGTGTCATTCTCATATGTATTCATCTATTTGTGAGTGATTGTGTCACTTTCTTGTGTATCCATCCGTACATGAATGATTGTGTCACTCTCTTGCGTATCCATCTGTACATGAATGATTGTGTCACTCTCTTGTGTAGTCATCTGGTACATGAATGATGGAATAACTGTCTTGTGTATCTATCTGTATATGAATGATTGTGTCACTCTTGTGTATCCATCTGTACATGAATGATTGTGTCACTCTCTTGTGTAGTCATCTGGAACATGAATGATTGTGTAACTCTCTTGTGTATCCATCTGTACATGAATGATGGTGTAACTTTCTTGTGTATCCATCTGTACATGAATGATGGTGTAACTCTCTTGTGTATCTTGATAGCGAGTACATTGTTTTTGTTCTGTTATCCCCTCTTTGTACAAGCACAGCATCTACGCCAGGTGGGAGTGGTGGGCAAGTTTGTGGAGTTCTTTGGACCAGGTGTTGCTTCTCTGTCCATTGCTGACCGAGCCACCATCTCAAACATGTGTCCTGAGTATGGGGCCACGACTGGGTTCTTTCCTGTGGATGAGAAATCCCTGGAATATCTCAGGCAGACAGGTGAGATTCTAGAAACATAGGTCACATGTAGACAGGTGAGACTGTGGGAAAGCTGGTCACAGATAGCCAGGTGAGATTCTAGAAACATAGGTCACATGTAGACAGGTGAGATTCCAGAAACATAGGTCACAGGTAGACAGGTGAGATTCAAGAAACATGTAACAGGTAGATGGGTAACACTCAGAAAATAGGTCACATGTAGACAGGTGAGAATTCAGAAACATAATCAGAGATATACAAGTGAGATGAAAGAAACAAGTCACAGGTAAACAGATGAAGTTTTAAAGATAAAAACAACTTTAAGCGGTTGGTAGACAGGGTATGTACAAAGAATATGAGTCACAGGTAGCTGCAGAGAACAGTGGTCCAATTTGAACAAGAGAAACATAACAAAGTGAGTTTCACAGATTTTAGAACTCAAACCTCCATCACATCAACAGCTGTCACCATCGTTACATGGTCAGCACATTTGTTGGTTGTCTCTCACACACTCGGAAAAACAATGACAGTAATAACATACAGAAACATCCTTGTATGAGTGGAGTACTGAAGATATCTCACATAGTAACATTCTTTTATGAGTGGAGTACTGGAGATATCTCATATAGAAACATTCTTTTATGAGTGGAGTACTGGAGATATCTAACATGGAAACATCCTTGTATGGGTGGAGTACTGAAGATATCTCACATAGAAACATTCTTTTATGAGTGGAGTACTGGAGATATGAAATGTTTAGTGAATGAGGAAATCTATCATGAAATGTTTAGTGAATGAGGAAATCTAACATGAAATGTTTAGCGAATGAGGAATCTGGTATGAATGAGGAAATCTAGTATGAAATGTTTAGTGAATGAGGAATCTGGCGTGAATGAGGAAATCTAACATGAAATGTTTAGTGAATGAGGAATCTGGCGTGAATGAGGAAATCTAACATGAAATGTTTATTGAATGAGAAAATTTAGCATGAATGTTGAATGAATGAGGAAATCTAGCATGAAATGTTTAGTGAATGAGAAATCTAGTATGAATGTTGAGTGAATGAGGAAATCAAGTGTGAATGTTGAGTGAATGAGGAAATCAAGTGTGAATGTTGAGCGAATGAGGAAATCAAGTGTGAATATTGAGTGAATGAGGAAATCGAATGTGAATGTTGAGTGAATGAGGAAAATAAGTGTGAATGTTGAGTGAATGAGGAAATCACAACAGTGCCTCGATTTCAAATGCCATGTGAGATTGATGGAATGATGAAAGTTTCTGATTGGTTTAAATTCTGACTAATGAAATAAACTTTATAAATGTTACAAACAGGTAGTGGAGCTGGATCTTTCTACTGTAGTACCATGCTGTTCAGGGCCGAAGCGACCTCATGACAGAGTCTCTGTGACTGACATGAAGAATGACTTTAACGCATGTCTCACCAACAAAATGGGTTTCAAGGTCAGTCAAGGCTATGTGTGTCTGAGAGAAGGTAACTGATATTTACCTGGAGGGTGCACCTCACATTTCCTGCACAAACTCTAACAATGTTAGTTGCTGGTTTACATTAATTGAAACTCATACAGGCTTAACCCTTGCTCTCTACTCTACCATATGTCTTAGCCATCACAACAGCCAGGTGAGCATGCATGTTAGGGTTTATGTGCTGTCATGACAGCCAGGTGAGCATGCATGTTTCCATCAGTTACCATTGTTTTAATCATGTTCTCTCAACATCATTGGTTGTAACCCACTTCATACAGTGAAGCTAAAACAATAATCAGAATTCAGTGCAGGAAGGAATAGACTAACCAGCACAATCTATAGTTTAAAGACCAAAGAGCCACACTGGAAGATAAACTATGGGGCTAGAAGGAGCCACACTGGAAGATAAAATCTGAGGCTAGAAGGAGCCACACTGGAAGATAAACTCTGAGCCTAAATGCATGATCTCCAAAAGATGACGCAAGGAAGAAATAGTCTCTGAGACCAGAACCATGGAACACACAAATATTAATGTTCTTATTTTGATGTCTTCGTTCATGACATTTTAGAATTTGATGGGCAGTTTTGATACATCATGTATTTGTTTTTTTTTAATCTATATTTTAAACATTTTATAGCGAAGTATTTGTGTACTTTCTCTCATTGTCTACAACGATAGCCACAGTTGGTGATTCCAGCATTCCCCAGTTGTTGTGTTTGAGTGCTCATTGATTTCTGCTGCAGGTTTAGAAACATGGTTATCTTAGTTGTCAGTTTTTCTGTTCCCAGGGTTATGCCATTCCTGCAGAAAAACTGAGCACAACTGTTTCGTTCTTGTATGAGGGGCAAGAGTACCAGCTTCGACATGGCAGTGTGGTCATCGCAGCCATCACCAGCTGTACTAATACCAGCAACCCATCAGTCATGTTAGGAGCAGGTAGGTAGGGTCTTGTTTGTCTATTGCTGTGCTGTAAACTTACTACACACCTCTCCACACACATCACACACATAAAAACAACTACACGGCTACACAGGGTTCAGGTGTCGTAAAGTAGTAAAAAGTCTTATTATTCCAGATGTTTTATTTCTCTGGCCGTGAACTGATGTCATTGTTGTCTGATTGTCATGTATCCAGGTCTGCTGGCCAAGAATGCGGTGGAGGCTGGGCTGACTGTCCCAGCGTACATCAAAACCTCCCTGTCACCAGGTAGTGGAGTGGTTACTTACTACTTGAAGGAGAGTGGAGTTATCCCATATCTGGAAAAACTTGGGTATTCAGCTCATGTTTCTTCACATGTTAACATGTTTGTTCAGTTATTTAGATGTTTGTTTACTTGTTTTTGTTAGATGTTTGCATGTTTGTTTAGCGAATGAGGAATCTGGTATGAATGAGGAAATCTAGTATGAAATGTTTAGTGAATGAGGAATCTGGCGTGAATGAGGAAATCTAACATGAAATGTTTAGTGAATGAGGAATCTGGCGTGAATGAGGAAATCTAACATGAAATGTTTATTGAATGAGAAAATTTAGCATGAATGTTGAATGAATGAGGAAATCTAGCATGAAATGTTTAGTGAATGAGAAATCTAGTATGAATGTTGAGTGAATGAGGAAATCAAGTGTGAATGTTGAGTGAATGAGGAAATCAAGTGTGAATGTTGAGCGAATGAGGAAATCAAGTGTGAATATTGAGTGAATGAGGAAATCGAATGTGAATGTTGAGTGAATGAGGAAAATAAGTGTGAATGTTGAGTGAATGAGGAAATCACAACAGTGCCTCGATTTCAAATGCCATGTGAGATTGATGGAATGATGAAAGTTTCTGATTGGTTTAAATTCTGACTAATGAAATAAACTTTATAAATGTTACAAACAGGTAGTGGAGCTGGATCTTTCTACTGTAGTACCATGCTGTTCAGGGCCGAAGCGACCTCATGACAGAGTCTCTGTGACTGACATGAAGAATGACTTTAACGCATGTCTCACCAACAAAATGGGTTTCAAGGTCAGTCAAGGCTATGTGTGTCTGAGAGAAGGTAACTGATATTTACCTGGAGGGTGCACCTCACATTTCCTGCACAAACTCTAACAATGTTAGTTGCTGGTTTACATTAATTGAAACTCATACAGGCTTAACCCTTGCTCTCTACTCTACCATATGTCTTAGCCATCACAACAGCCAGGTGAGCATGCATGTTAGGGTTTATGTGCTGTCATGACAGCCAGGTGAGCATGCATGTTTCCATCAGTTACCATTGTTTTAATCATGTTCTCTCAACATCATTGGTTGTAACCCACTTCATACAGTGAAGCTAAAACAATAATCAGAATTCAGTGCAGGAAGGAATAGACTAACCAGCACAATCTATAGTTTAAAGACCAAAGAGCCACACTGGAAGATAAACTATGGGGCTAGAAGGAGCCACACTGGAAGATAAAATCTGAGGCTAGAAGGAGCCACACTGGAAGATAAACTCTGAGCCTAAATGCATGATCTCCAAAAGATGACGCAAGGAAGAAATAGTCTCTGAGACCAGAACCATGGAACACACAAATATTAATGTTCTTATTTTGATGTCTTCGTTCATGACATTTTAGAATTTGATGGGCAGTTTTGATACATCATGTATTTGTTTTTTTTTAATCTATATTTTAAACATTTTATAGCGAAGTATTTGTGTACTTTCTCTCATTGTCTACAACGATAGCCACAGTTGGTGATTCCAGCATTCCCCAGTTGTTGTGTTTGAGTGCTCATTGATTTCTGCTGCAGGTTTAGAAACATGGTTATCTTAGTTGTCAGTTTTTCTGTTCCCAGGGTTATGCCATTCCTGCAGAAAAACTGAGCACAACTGTTTCGTTCTTGTATGAGGGGCAAGAGTACCAGCTTCGACATGGCAGTGTGGTCATCGCAGCCATCACCAGCTGTACTAATACCAGCAACCCATCAGTCATGTTAGGAGCAGGTAGGTAGGGTCTTGTTTGTCTATTGCTGTGCTGTAAACTTACTACACACCTCTCCACACACATCACACACATAAAAACAACTACACGGCTACACAGGGTTCAGGTGTCGTAAAGTAGTAAAAAGTCTTATTATTCCAGATGTTTTATTTCTCTGGCCGTGAACTGATGTCATTGTTGTCTGATTGTCATGTATCCAGGTCTGCTGGCCAAGAATGCGGTGGAGGCTGGGCTGACTGTCCCAGCGTACATCAAAACCTCCCTGTCACCAGGTAGTGGAGTGGTTACTTACTACTTGAAGGAGAGCGGAGTTATCCCATATCTGGAAAAACTTGGGTATTCAGCTCATGTTTCTTCACATGTTAACATGTTTGTTCAGTTATTTAGATGTTTGTTTACTTGTTTTTGTTAGATGTTTGCATGTTTGTTTATGTGTTTGTTTATATGTTTGTTCATATGTTTATATGTTTTGTGTTTATTCACGTTTCATGTTTGTTAGATGTTTACATGTTTCATGTTTGTTAGATGTTTACATGTTTGTTAGATATTTACATGTTTCATGTTTGTTAGATGTTTACATGTTTCATGTTTGTTAGATATTTACATGTTTCATGTTTGTTAGATGTTTACATGTTTCATGTTTGGTTTCATGTTTCTTCATATGTTTACACATTTTATGTTTGTTCAGATGTTTGTTTGTTGACATGTTTACACATTTTATGTTTTTTTTCCACATGTTTGTATGTGTGTTCACATGTTTACACCTTTCATGTCTGTTTATATGTTTCATTATATTTGTTCAAATGTTTACTGATGTTTTATGTTTATTAAATTGTTTATACATATTTCATATTTTCCACATGTTTGCTGCTTCATGTTTGTTTTGATATTTATAAATGTTTCACATTAATGGTGGTATTCTCTGAGTGGTCAAGCTAACCACTATAACCTGCTCTTAGTTTGACACAAAGCTTGTGTTCACAGCCATCTTCACTCTGTCATTTGCCAAGAACATGCACACGAACTTAATAAATTTGTATTTTCTAAAATGTTTCTTCTTTATTAAAATATTTACTGTGTTATGTTTACTAAAATGTTTAATAAATGTTTGTTCGTCCAAATGTTCATTAAATGTTCTGTTTGTTAAAGTGTTTAGTAAATGTTTCATGTTTGTTAAAATGTTCAGTAAATGTTTATGGTGATCTACTCCAGGTTTCATATTGTGGGTTATGGGTGCATGACTTGTATTGGCAATAGTGGACCTTTGCCTGATGAAGTGGGAGAGGCCATAGAAAAGGTAGTACATTGTTTGTGTGTCTGAATTAAGGAACCTTGTGTTTATGTGCCTGAATTAAGGAACCTTGTGTTTGTGTGCCTGAATTAAGGAACCTTGTGTTTGTGTGCCTGAATTAAGGAACCTTGTGTTTGTGTGTCTCAATTAAGGAACCTTGTGTTTGTGTGTCTCAATTAAGGAACCTTGTGTTTGTGTGCCTGAATTAACAAAGGTAGAACATGTTTGTTTGTTGTTTGTTTGTCTGAGTGAAGGAAGGTAGAACATTATGTTTGTTTGTTTGTCTGAGTGAAGGAAGGTAGAACATTATGTTTGTTTGTTTGTCTGAGTGAAGGAAGGTAGAACATTATGTTTGTTTGTTTGTCTGAGTGAAGGAAGGTAGAACATTATGTTTGTTTGTTTGTCTGAGTGAAGGAAGGTAGAACATTATGTTTGTTTGTTTGTCTGAATGAAGATAAGGTAGAACATTGTGTTTATGAATGAATGAATGAAGGCAGGTATAATCTTATGTTTGTGTGTGTATGTGAACGAAGGAAAGTATAATCTTTTTTGTGTTTGTGGACAGCAAAAATAACTAATGAAGAATGTATGAGAAGAGCTGGAGAGACAAAAAAATCTTGTTAAAAAAAGATAAGAGAGAGACAGTGTACTTTCATAGGACATGCAATGAGAAGAGGGGGCATTGAAAATATTATAACAACAGGAAAAATAGAAGGAAGAAGATCAAGAGGAAGACCAAGAGAAATGATACTGGACAGTCTGACGGGATGGTGTGAGAGGAGATCACAAACTGAACTGATGGCCTGCATGAAGGATCGGGTACTCTGGAGAAGCATAATAGCCAACACCAGTCGGCATGGCACATGATGATGATGATGATGCGCACATGCAAATGAAGAAAGTATAATCTTGGGTGTGTGTGTGTGTGTGTATGCAAATAAAGAAAGATATAATCTTATGTATTGTGTCTGAGAATGAAACTATTTCCATATCTTATGTGTCTGCCATCTTAGAGTTTGTGCACAATAGATGTATATTTGCTTTGCACAGGGTGAACTGGTTGCATGTGGTGTCCTGTCTGGCAACAGGAACTTTGAGGGTCGTATCCATCCTCTAACAAGAGCTAACTACCTGGCCTCTCCGTCGCTGGTCATTGCCTATGCTTTGGTTGGGACAGTGGACATTGATTTTGAGAAGGAACCACTAGGTCAGTTCACTCTCTTTCTCTGAATTGATTGATAAAGGTCAATCTATCTCTCTCTCTCTCTCTCTCTTTTCTTTACAAGAAAAGCTTTAGTTATTCTGCTGCTCATCTTTGGAATACCCTCCCATCCTATATAAAAAATATAAATTATACTCCTTCCTACAACTACAAGTTTTCCCAATATCTATTTGATATTGACTACATGCCTCCATGAATTATAAAACTTAAAAGTTATCTTAAACTGCTCTTACAGACACCGAATACAATTAATTGTTTTCTGAATAGTCCCGAAAATTTTGTTTAGTAGATAGTCATTTATAATGTATGTAGTTACTTCTGTACTGAGTGAATGTTTAAGAGCGAAACGTAAATGTTTTATTTTATGTCTCTCAGCTTCAATGTTAGTTATGTTTGTTATATGAACAGCTTATTTGTAGAATGTCTGGAATAGAGTGAAAGATGTATGATAAAGGGCAGAATGTCAGACGGGCCTGGGTGCCCAATTCTTAACTCTTTTGAAATAAAGATCAATCAGTCAATCAATCTCTCACACACACATGCACACTACACACATGCACACACACAGAGTGAAGAACAGAAAGCTGTTGAGAGATAAAGGGCAAGTGGACATTAGTAGGTTGAAGGTTGGCTACTATTAGCAGGTTGAAGATTGGGTACTATTACAGGTTGAAAGTTGGCTACTGTTAGTAGATTGAAGGTTGGCTACTATTAGCAGGTTGAAGGTTGGCTACTATTAGCAGGTTGAAGGTTGGCTACCAACACTAGAACATAATGAAAGCCTCAACCACTAACATTTATCATCCTAAGATTTTATGCAACCTGAATTTGGAAAGCTGAACATGTGAATACAGATGATGATGACTTCTTCTATGTCTTTCTGATGAATGTTTTCAAAATGTGCCATTTTCAGCTGTGTTTAATATCTCTTTCATTCTCTGACCATGTTTTCTGTTTCTCTGACTTCATGCCATTTATTAAAAATTACTCAATTGTTCATTTTTATTCATTTTCTTCTAATGCTTGAGTACTTCAAGATCTGTTTGTCATATATTGTAAATGTTTGCCTAGCAAAACTGTGGTATAATAAGTTTTTTCCATTTAAGGCACCAGCCCGGATGGTAAACCTGTATTCCTGAGAGACATATGGCCAACCCGAGATGAGATCCAGGCAGTGGAGAAGGAGTATGTTGTGCCAGCCATGTTCCAGGATGTGTACTCACGTGTTACAGTAAGTTTGTCCTAGATAATACTTGCAAGCAACAACTTTCAATGAAATGTATATTTCTTATGACACTCACAGGGCATTCACACATATGTATATATATGTGTTGGTTGTCTGTAGAGTAGTCACATGTATATGTTGCTTATGTGTAGAGTACTCACACATATAATTGGTGTGTCCAGTTAGTAATGAGACTGATTCCATAAAATTCATTTTGTTCAAGATATATACTCATGGAAAAAAGTAAGTGTGCAGTGCTTTAAAAAGCACCATGAACATGCTCAGGTGATGATTGAAATAAAATTTGGCACACATTATGTTTGATTATCCAATAACAGATAAAATGATAACTTTCAGGCCAGTCACATGTCACAAAAAAAGTGGAAAAAAACTCACCCAATGTGGCTCACCACCCCAAGAAAAGAAAATCAGGGTTTCAATATCGTGTGTCCTACTTGGGCAGTTATCACTGCTTGGCACCGCCTTCTCATCGAACCAGTGACACATATCAGTTGTTGAGACATGTTATTCCATTCTTCTTGCAACACTTGGGCTAATTCTTGGCAATTTCCAAGACGATTATGTGGTCTTCACAACCTGCGGTCCAGTTCATCTCAAATGTGCTCGATAGGTGAAGGCCCGGTACTCTGGAGAAGCATAATAGCCAACACCAGTCGGCATGGCACATGATGATGATGATGATGCGCACATGCAAATGAAGAAAGTATAATCTTGGGTGTGTGTGTGTGTGTGTATGCAAATAAAGAAAGATATAATCTTATGTATTGTGTCTGAGAATGAAACTATTTCCATATCTTATGTGTCTGCCATCTTAGAGTTTGTGCACAATAGATGTATATTTGCTTTGCACAGGGTGAACTGGTTGCATGTGGTGTCCTGTCTGGCAACAGGAACTTTGAGGGTCGTATCCATCCTCTAACAAGAGCTAACTACCTGGCCTCTCCGTCGCTGGTCATTGCCTATGCTTTGGTTGGGACAGTGGACATTGATTTTGAGAAGGAACCACTAGGTCAGTTCACTCTCTTTCTCTGAATTGATTGATAAAGGTCAATCTATCTCTCTCTCTCTCTCTCTCTCTTTTCTTTACAAGAAAAGCTTTAGTTATTCTGCTGCTCATCTTTGGAATACCCTCCCATCCTATATAAAAAATATAAATTATACTCCTTCCTACAACTACAAGTTTTCCCAATATCTATTTGATATTGACTACATGCCTCCATGAATTATAAAACTTAAAAGTTATCTTAAACTGCTCTTACAGACACCGAATACAATTAATTGTTTTCTGAATAGTCCCGAAAATTTTGTTTAGTAGATAGTCATTTATAATGTATGTAGTTACTTCTGTACTGAGTGAATGTTTAAGAGCGAAACGTAAATGTTTTATTTTATGTCTCTCAGCTTCAATGTTAGTTATGTTTGTTATATGAACAGCTTATTTGTAGAATGTCTGGAATAGAGTGAAAGATGTATGATAAAGGGCAGAATGTCAGACGGGCCTGGGTGCCCAATTCTTAACTCTTTTGAAATAAAGATCAATCAGTCAATCAATCTCTCACACACACATGCACACTACACACATGCACACACACAGAGTGAAGAACAGAAAGCTGTTGAGAGATAAAGGGCAAGTGGACATTAGTAGGTTGAAGGTTGGCTACTATTAGCAGGTTGAAGATTGGGTACTATTACAGGTTGAAAGTTGGCTACTGTTAGTAGATTGAAGGTTGGCTACTATTAGCAGGTTGAAGGTTGGCTACTATTAGCAGGTTGAAGGTTGGCTACCAACACTAGAACATAATGAAAGCCTCAACCACTAACATTTATCATCCTAAGATTTTATGCAACCTGAATTTGGAAAGCTGAACATGTGAATACAGATGATGATGACTTCTTCTATGTCTTTCTGATGAATGTTTTCAAAATGTGCCATTTTCAGCTGTGTGTTTAATATCTCTTTCATTCTCTGACCATGTTTTCTGTTTCTCTGACTTCATGCCATTTATTAAAAATTACTCAATTGTTCATTTTTATTCATTTTCTTCTAATGCTTGAGTACTTCAAGATCTGTTTGTCATATATTGTAAATGTTTGCCTAGCAAAACTGTGGTATAATAAGTTTTTTCCATTTAAGGCACCAGCCCGGATGGTAAACCTGTATTCCTGAGAGACATATGGCCAACCCGAGATGAGATCCAGGCAGTGGAGAAGGAGTATGTTGTGCCAGCCATGTTCCAGGATGTGTACTCACGTGTTACAGTAAGTTTGTCCTAGATAATACTTGCAAGCAACAACTTTCAATGAAATGTATATTTCTTATGACACTCACAGGGCATTCACACATATGTATATATATGTGTTGGTTGTCTGTAGAGTAGTCACATGTATATGTTGCTTATGTGTAGAGTACTCACACATATAATTGGTGTGTCCAGTTAGTAATGAGACTGATTCCATAAAATTCATTTTGTTCATGGAAAAAAGTAAGTGTGCAGTGCTTTAAAAAGCACCATGAACATGCTCAGGTGATGATTGAAATAAAATTTGGCACACATTATGTTTGATTATCCAATAACAGATAAAATGATAACTTTCAGGCCAGTCACATGTCACAAAAAAAGTGGAAAAAAAACTCACCCAATGTGGCTCACCACCCCAAGAAAAGAAAATCAGGGTTTCAATATCGTGTGTCCTACTTGGGCAGTTATCACTGCTTGGCACCGCCTTCTCATCGAACCAGTGACACATATCAGTTGTTGAGACATGTTATTCCATTCTTCTTGCAACACTTGGGCTAATTCTTGGCAATTTCCAAGACGATTATGTGGTCTTCACAACCTGCGGTCCAGTTCATCTCAAATGTGCTCGATAGGTGAAGGCCCGGTGAAACTGCTTGCCATGGCAAGACAGTAATCTGATGTTGTTGAAAGTGGTCCCTGACCACAAAGTAGGAGGAAGTCATGTCAGTCATCACAAGGTAGGAAAAAAGTCATGCTAGCCATCACAAGGTAGGAGGAAAGTCATGCTAACCATCACAAGGTAGGAGGAAAGTCATGCTAGCCATCACAAGGTAGGAGGAAAGTCATGGTAGCCATCACAAGGTAGGAGGAAAGTCATGATAGCCATCACAAGGTAGGAAGAAAGTCATGGTAGCCATCACAAGGTAGGAAAAAAGTCATCACAAGGTAGGAGGAAAGTCATGCTAACCATCACAAGGTAGGAAGAAAGTCATGGTAGCCATCACAAGGTAGGAGGAAAGTCATGATAGCCATCACAAGGTAGGAGGAAAGTCATGATAGCCATCACAAGGTAGGAGGAAAGTCATGCTAACCATCACAGGGTAGGAGGAAAGTCATGGTAGCCATCACAAGGTAGGAGGAAAGTCATGCTAACCATCACAGGGTAGGAGGAAAGTCATGGTAGCCATCACAAGGTAGGAGGAAAGTCATGCTAACCATCACAAGGTAGGAGGAAGTCATGGTAGCCATCACAAGGTAGGAGGAAAGTCATGTCAGTCATCACAAGGTAGGAGGAAAGTCATGATAGCCATCACAAGGTAGGAGGAAAGTCATGTCAGTCATCAGAAGGTAGGAGGAAAGTCATGATAGCCATCACAAGGTAGGAGGAAAGTCATGCTAACCATCACAAGGTAGGAGGAAAGTCATGCTAACCATCACAAGGTAGGAGGAAAGTCATGCTAACCATCACAAGGTAGGAAGAAAGTCATGGTAGCCATCACAAGGTAGGAAGAAAGTCATGGTAGCCATCACAAGGTAGGAGGAAAGTCATGGTAGCCATCACAACAGCACCTAACAGAGCCAGGTTTATGCTTGTTTAGAGGTGATTTGAAAACATCAGTGTTTTGTATAGAGACTATCTTAACAGTGAAAATGTTTCCTCTGTCCCACAGAAAGGAAACAAGAGATGGAATGAACTGGAAGCACCATGCAGTAATCTCTACCCTTGGGATGACAAGTCAACATACATCAAGTCTCCTCCATTTTTTCATGATATGGTAAGGGAACAGGTTTCCTCTGGTTTCATTTTCTTGCTTACATATGGAGACATATCAGCCTCTAGTGTGCTGACAGGTCAAGCAAAATATGGGCACTAACACCATATCCCTATGTGCCTCCAAGGCATGACAGGGTTACCTTTACCTTTACCTATATGGAGACATTAACATTGTATTCTGTTTTCTCTAGTGCTTATAAAATATTCTGTTTTCTATAGTGGTTACAGAATATTCTGTTCTCTGTAGTGGTTACAGAATATTCTATTTTCTGTAGTGTTTATAAAATATTATATTTTCTATAGTGGTTATAAAATATTCTGTTTTATCTGGTGGTTACAGAAATTCTGTTTTATCTGGTGGTTATAAAATATTCTGTTTTCTCTTGCGGTTACAAAATATTCTGTTTTCCCCCCTCAAATTATATCATAGTTTTTTTGTCTTTCAACTTGTAAGAAATTTTTTTTTCCTGATAGTCACAGATAATTGTTCATTGCCTGTTTTTTTTTTTTTGTCTTTAGGATTCTATTTTCTCTAATGTGACTTGGCAGAAAGCATGTTGATCTCATCAGTTAGAGCACAGATTGTGTAGAGTGTGAACTAGAACATCAGTTAGAGCACAGATTGTGTAGAGTGTGAACTAGAACATCAGTTAGAGCACAGCTTGTGTAGAGTGTGAGCTAGAACATCAGTTAGAGCACAGCTTGTGTAGAGTATGAACTAGAACATCAGTTAGAGCACAGCTTGTGTAGAGTATGAACTAGAACATCAGTTAGAGCACAGCTTGTGTAGAGTGTGAACTAGAACATCAGTTAGAGCACAGCTTGTGTAGAGTGTGAACTAGAACATCAGTTAGAGCACAGCTTGTGTAGAGTGTGAACTAGAACATCAGTTAGAGCACAGATTGTGTAGAGTATGAGCTAGAACATCAGTTAGAGCACAGATTGTGTAGAGTGTGAGCTAGAACATCAGTTAGAGCACAGATTGTGTAAGGTGTTAACTAGAACATCAGTTAGAGCATAGATTGTATGAAGGTCAGCAATATTTCACAAAGAAATGAATATCATGGGACCAGTATGTAAACTGGCAAGAGTACACAACTCTGAATGTGAGAGAGACTGAACATGTGTTCTAGGTGATTAATGTACATCATGTAGACTAGTTTTGAGTTGAGTAAAGAACATGTGATAGGTGAATGTAGTAGTTGAGTAAAGAACATGTGATCGTGAATGTAGTAGTTGAGTAAAGAACATGTGATAGGTGAATGTAGTAGTTGAGTAAAGAATAGGTGAATGTAGTGGTAGGAGACCTTCTTGTGAGGCTGGCAGAAGAGAGACTGATGTTCCAGCAGGATTGTGGGAAGGTTTGCAAGGCAGCAACAGGGACTGCGGCAGACCTAGGCAGCGCATCCAGGACAGAGAGTGCGTGTTCAAGACCAGAAATGCTTTATGTACATGTGTCCGGTTCTGTAGCTCTCATTGTTCTCGTTGTCTGACAGGAAGGAAACAAGAGATGGAATGAACTGGAAGCACCATGCAGTAATCTCTACCCTTGGGATGACAAGTCAACATACATCAAGTCTCCTCCATTTTTTCATGATATGGTAAGGGAACAGGTTTCCTCTGGTTTCATTTTCTTGCTTATATATGGAGACATATCACCCTCTAGTGTGCTGACAGGTCAAGCAAAATATGGGCACTAACACCATATCCCTATGTGCCTCCAAGGCATGACAGGGTTACCTTTACCTATATGGAGACATTAACATTGTATTCTGTTTTCTCTAGTGCTTATAAAATATTCTGTTTTCTATAGTGGTTACAGAATATTCTGTTCTCTGTAGTGGTTACAGAATATTCTATTTTCTGTAGTGTTTATAAAATATTATATTTTCTATAGTGGTTATAAAATATTCTGTTTTATCTGGTGGTTACAGAAATTCTGTTTTATCTGGTGGTTATAAAATATTCTGTTTTCTCTTGCGGTTACAAAATATTCTGTTTTCCCCCCTCAAATTATATCATAGTTTTTTTGTCTTTCAACTTGTAAGAAATTTTTTTTTCCTGATAGTCACAGATAATTGTTCATTGCCTGTTTTTTTTTTTTTTGTCTTTAGGATTCTATTTTCTCTAATGTGACTTGGCAGAAAGCATGTTCATCTCAACAGTTAGAGCACAGATTGTGTAGAGTGTGAACTAGAACATCAGTTAGAGCACAGATTGTGTAGGGTGTGAACTAGAACATCAGTTAGAGCACAGCTTGTGTAGAGTGTGAGCTAGAACATCAGTTAGAGCACAGCTTGTGTAGAGTATGAACTAGAACATCAGTTAGAGCACAGCTTGTGTAGAGTATGAACTAGAACATCAGTTAGAGCACAGCTTGTGTAGAGTGTGAACTAGAACATCAGTTAGAGCACAGCTTGTGTAGAGTGTGAACTAGAACATCAGTTAGAGCACAGCTTGTGTAGAGTGTGAACTAGAACATCAGTTAGAGCACAGATTGTGTAGAGTATGAGCTAGAACATCAGTTAGAGCACAGATTGTGTAGAGTGTGAGCTAGAACATCAGTTAGAGCACAGATTGTGTAAGGTGTTAACTAGAACATCAGTTAGAGCATAGATTGTATGAAGGTCAGCAATATTTCACAAAGAAATGAATATCATGGGACCAGTATGTAAACTGGCAAGAGTACACAACTCTGAATGTGAGAGAGACTGAACATGTGTTCTAGGTGATTAATGTACATCATGTAGACTAGTTTTGAGTTGAGTAAAGAACATGTTATAAATGAATGTAGTAGTTGAGTAAAGAACATGTGATCGTGAATGTAGTAGTTGAGTAAAGAACATGTGATAGGTGAATGTAGTAGTTGAGTAAAGAACATGTGATAGGTGAATCTAGTGGTAGGAGACCTTCTTGTGAGGCTGGCAGAAGAGAGACTGATGTTCCAGCAGGATTGTGGGAAGGTTTGCAAGGCAGCAACAGGGACTGCGGCAGACCTAGGCAGCGCATCCAGGACAGAGAGTGCGTGTTCAAGACCAGAAATGCTTTATGTACATGTGTCCGGTTCTGTAGCTCTCATTGTTCTCGTTGTCTGACAGGAAGTGCAAGTCCCAGAAGTGAAGTCGGTAAAAAATGCTGCTGTCCTCCTAAAACTTGGAGATTCTGTCACCACGGACCACATCTCTCCTGCCGGAAGTATTGCCAGGAACAGTCCCGCGGCCAGGTACCTGGCATCTAAAGGGTGAGTGTAGCCATTGTTACAGTAACACCAGACATAAGTGGGATGCATTTTTACAGTAACATTTACTGTAATGTTCCAAGCGTATCTTTGTAATAGAAGTTGTATCTGACTTTTAAATGTAAAGAATCTGTAATTAGAGACTGGCGTCCCAGCAATCCAGACATTGCCTTATGTGTAAATAATGTCTTGATCTAACATATGTAGACAAATCTAGTTGAGACAGTGTCTCAACAGGGCAAACATTATTTTAAGTGTCTCTATCACAAGATGTGAGGAATGCTGTGCTAGTCATCTGTTGTCTCTATCACAAGATGTGAGGAATGCTGTGCTAGTCATCTGTTGTCTCTATCACAAGATGTGAGGAGAGCAGTGCTAGTCATCTGTTGTCTCTATCACAAGATGTGAGGAATGCTGTGCTAGTCATCTGTTGTCTGTATCACAAGATGTGAGGAGAGCAGTGCTAGTCATCTGTTGTCTCTATCACAAGATGTGAGGAGAGCAGTGCTAGTCATCTGTTGTCTCTATCACAAGATGTGAGGAGAGCAGTGCTAGTCATCTGTTGTCTCTATCACAAGATGTGAGGAGAGCAGTGCTAGTCATCTGTTGTCTCTATCACAAGATGTGAGGAGAGCAGTGCTAGTCATCTGTTGTCTCTATCACAAGATGTGAGGAGAGCAGTGCTAGTCATCTGTTGTCTCTATCACAAGATGTGAGGAGAGCAGTGCTAGTCATCTGTTGTCTCTATCACAAGATGTGAGGAGAGCAATGCTAGTCATCTGTTGTCTCTATCACAAGATGTGAGGAGAGCAGTGCTAGTCATCTGTTGTCTCTATCACAAGATGTGAGGAGAGCAGTGCTAGTCATCTGTTGTCTCTATCACAAGATGTGAGGAGAGCAGTGCTAGTCATCTGTTGTCTCTATCACAAGATGTGAGGAGAGCAGTGCTAGTCATCTGTTGTCTCTATCACAAGATGTGAGGAGAGCAGTGCTAGTCATCTGTTGTCTCTATCACAGGCTTGTTCTCTCACAGGTTGGTGCCTCGAGAATTCAATTCCTATGGATCTCGACGAGGACATGATGAAGTTATGGCCCGCAGCACCTTTGCAAACATCCATTTAATCAACAAGTTTGTCAGCAAGCCTGGCCCAAGAACTGTCTACCATATAACAGGAGAAGAGGTGAGGAGATGTGTGTGTGTGTAGAACTAAGGCCTAGAACTATCTACCATATAACAGGAGAAGAGGTGAGTAGATATAGTGTGTGTGTGTGTGTAGATTGACAAGACTGATGTTAGATGGGGCATGTTTATTTTGTTTAGTTCATTGACATGACTTTATTTTGTTTAGTTCATTGACATGACTTTATTTTGTTTAGTTCATTGACATGACTTTATTTTGTTTAGTTCATTGACGTTAGTTAACAGATGTATTTACATGTTTCACATGTGTGTGTACTGGCTGACCATGTTACATGTGTGTGTACTGGCTGACCAAGTTACATGTGTGTGTACTGGCTGACCAAGTTACATGTGCGTGTACTGGCTGACCAAGTTACATGTGCGTGTACTGGCTGACCAAGTTACACGTGCGTGTACTGGCTGACCAAGTTACACGTGCGTGTACTGGCTGACCAAGTTACACGTGCGTGTACTGGCTGACAGGAAGTGCAAGTCCCAGAAGTGAAGTCGGTAAAAAATGCTGCTGTCCTCCTAAAACTTGGAGATTCTGTCACCACGGATCACATCTCTCCTGCCGGAAGTATTGCCAGGAACAGTCCCGCAGCCAGGTACCTGGCATCTAAAGGGTGAGTGTAGACATTGTTACAGTAACACCAGACATAAGTGGGATGCATTTTTACAGTAACATTTACTGTAATGTTCCAAGCGTATCTTTGTAATAGAAGTTGTATCTGACTTTTAAATGTAAAGAATCTGTAATTAGAGACTGGCTTCCCAGCAATCCAGACATTGCCTTATGTGTAAATAATGTCTTGATCTAACATATGTAGACAAATCTAGTTGAGACAGTGTCTCAACAGGGCAAACATTATTTTAAGTGTCTCTATCACAAGATGTGAGGAATGCTGTGCTAGTCATCTGTTGTCTCTATCACAAGATGTGAGGACAGCTGTGCTAGTCATCTGTTGTCTCTATCACAAGATGTGAGGAGAGCAGTGCTAGTCATCTGTTGTCTCTATCACAGGCTTGTTCTCTTACAGGTTGGTGCCCCGAGAATTCAATTCCTATGGATCTCGACGAGGACATGATGAAGTTATGGCCCGCAGCACCTTTGCAAACATCCATTTAATCAACAAGTTTGTCAGCAAGCCTGGCCCAAGAACTGTCTACCATATAACAGGAGAAGAGGTGAGGAGATGTGTGTGTGTGTGTGTGTGGGGGGGTGGGTGGGTGTGTGTGTGTGTGTGTAGAACCAAGGCCTAGAACTATCTACCATCTAACAGAAGAAGAGGTGAGGAGATGTGTGTGTGTGTGTGTGTGTAGAACCAAGGCCTAGAACTGTCTACCATATAACAGGAGAAGAGGTGAGGAGAGATGTGTGGGTGTGTGTGTAGAACCAAGGCCTAGAACTATCTACCATCTAACAGAAGAAGAGGTGAGGAGATGTGTGTGTGTGTGTGTGTGTGTGTGTGTAGAACCAAGGCCTAGAACTATCTACCATCTAACAGAAGAAGAGGTGAGGAGATGTGTGTGTGTGTGTGTGTGTAGAACCAAGGCCTAGAACTATCTACCATATAACAGGAGAAGAGGTGAGGAGATGTGTGGGTGTGTGTGTAGAACCAAGGCCTAGAACTATCTACCATCTAACAGAAGAAGAGGTGAGGAGATGTGTGGTGTGTGTGTGTGTGTATAGAACCAAGGCCTAGAACTATCTACCATCTAACAGAAGAAGAGGTGAGGAGATGTGTGTGTGTGTGTGTGTAGAACCAAGGCCTAGAACTATCTACCACATAACAGGAGAAGAGGTGAGGAGATGTGTGGGTGTGTGTGTAGAACCAAGGCCTAGAACTATCTACCATCTAACAGAAGAAGAGGTGAGGAGATGTGTGTGTGTGTGTGTGTGTGTGTATAGAACCAAGGCCTAGAACTATCTACCATCTAACAGAAGAAGAGGTGAGGAGATGTGTGTGTGTGTGTGTGTGTAGAACCAAGGCCTAGAACTATCTACCACATAACAGGAGAAGAGGTGAGGAGATGTGTGTGTGTGTGTGTAGAACCAAGGCCTAGAACTATCTACCATCTAACAGAAGAAGAGGTGAGGAGATATGTGTGTGTGTGTGTGTGTGTGTAGATTGACAAGACTGATGTTAGATGGGGCATGTTTATTTTGTTTAGTTCATTGACATGACTTTATTTTGTTTAGTTCATTGACGTTAGTTAACAGATGTATTTACATGTTTGTTTCACATGTGTGTGTACTGGCTGACCATGTTACATGTGTGTGTACTGGCTGACCAAGTTACATGTGTGTGTACTGGCTGACCATGTTACATGTGTGTGTACTGGCTGACCAAGTTACATGTGTGTGTACTGGTTGACCAAGTTACATGTGTGTGTACTGGCTGACCATGTTACATGTGTGTGTACTGGCTGACCAAGTTACATGTGTGTGTACTGGCTGACCATGTTACATGTGTGTGTACTGGCAGACCATGTTACATGTGTGTGTACTGGCAGACCATGTTACATGTGTGTGTACTGGCTGACCATGTTACATGTGTGTGTACTGGCTGACCAAGTTACATGTGTGTGTACTGGCAGACCATGTTACATGTGTGTGTACTGGCTGACCAAGTTACATGTGTGTGTACTGGCTGACCAAGTTACATGTGTGTGTACTGGTTGACCAAGTTACATGTGTGTGTACTGATTGACCAAGTTACATGTGTGTGTACTGGCAGACCATGTTACATGTGTGTGTACTGGCTGACCAAGTTACATGTGTGTGTACTGGCTGACCAAGTTACATGTGTGTGTACTGGTTGACCAAGTTACATGTGTGTGTACTGATTGACCAAGTTACATGTGTGTGTACTGGTTGACCGTGTTACATGTGTGTGTACTGGTTGACCGTGTTACATGTGTGTGTACTGGTTGACCATGTTACATGTGTGTGTACTGGCTGACCAAGTTACATGCGTGTGTACTGGTTGACCATGTTACATGTGTGTGTACTGGTTGACCAAGTTACATGTGTGTGTACTGGTTGACCATGTTACATGTGTGTGTACTGGCTGACCAAGTTACATGTGTGTGTACTAGCTGACCATGTTACATGTGTGTGTACTGGCTGACCAAGTTACATGTGTGTGTACTGGCAGACCATGTTACATGTGTGTGTACTGGCAGACCATGTTACATGTGTGTGTACTGACTGACCAAGTTATATGTGTGTGTACTGGTTGACCAAGTTACATGTGTTGACACTTTTGCTTCATTGACATCTTCAGATGGACATTTACGACGCTGCCCAGCTGTACAAGAAAGATGGTCGTACTCTAGTCATTCTTGCCGGTAAAGAATATGGGTCGGGCTCATCCCGTGACTGGGCAGCCAAAGGTCCCTGGATTCTGGTAAGTAGGTCATATCTCCCTTGTCATCTGTTTTGAAGGAGCTCATGCTCTGATGAGTAGCTGTAGGCATTTTTGTTAGAATGTTCAGTTGACTGTGGCCTTTTGCTGTCAAGTTCAGTCCTTGGCTGAATGGCTGAGACATACATCAAAGTTCAGTCCTTGGCTGAATGGCTGAGACATACTTCAAAGTTCAGTCCTTGGCTGAATGGTTGAGACATACTTCAAAGTTCAGTCCTTGGCTGAATGGCTGAGACATACATCAAAGTTCAGTCCTTGGCTGAATGGTTGAGACATACTTCAAAGTTCAGTCCTTGGCTGAATGGTTGAGACATACATCAAAGTTCAGTCCTTGGCTGAATGGTTGAGACATACATCAAAGTTCAGTCCTTGGCTGAATGGTTGAGACATACATCAAAGTTCAGTCCTTGGCTGAATGGTTGAGACATACATCAAAGTTCAGTCCTTGGCTGAATGGTTGAGACATACATCAAAGTTCAGTCCTTGGCTGAATGGTTGAGACATACTTCAAAGTTCAGTCCTTGGCTGAATGGTTGAGACATACATCAAAGTTCAGTCCTTGGCTGAATGGCTGAGACATACATCAAAGTTCAGTCCTTGGCTGAATGGCTGAGACATACATCAAAGTTCAGTCCTTGGCTGAATGGTTGAGACATACTTCAAAGTTCAGTCCTTGGCTGAATGGTTGAGACATACATCAAAGTTCAGTCCTTGGCTGAATGGTTGAGACATACTTCAAAGTTCAGTCCTTGGCTGAATGGTTGAGACATACATCAAAGTTCAGTCCTTGGCTGAATGGTTGAGACATACTTCAAAGTTCAGTCCTTGGCTGAATGGTTGAGACATACATCAAAGTTCAGTCCTTGGCTGAATGGTTGAGACATACATCAAAGTTCAGTCTTTGGCTGAATGGTTGAGACATACTTCAAAGTTCAGTCCTTGGCTGAATGGTTGAGACATACATCAAAGTTCAGTCCTTGGCTGAATGGTTGAGACATACATCAAAGTTCAGTCCTTGGCTGAATGGTTGAGACATACATCAAAGTTCAGTCCTTGGCTGAATGGTTGAGACATACATCAAAGTTCAGTCCTTGGCTGAATGGCTGAGACATACATCAAAGTTCAGTCCTTGGCTGAATGGCTGAGACATACATCAAAGTTCAGTCCTTGGCTGAATGGCTGAGACATACATCAAAGTTCAGTCCTTGGCTGAATGGTTGAGACATACATCAAAGTTCAGTCCTTTGCTGAATGGTTGAGACATACATCAAAGTTCAGTCTTTGGCTGAATGGTTGAGACATACTTCAAAGTTCAGTCCTTGGCTGAATGGTTGAGACATACTTCAAAGTTCAGTCCTTGGCTGAATGGTTGAGACATACATCAAAGTTCAGTCCTTGGCTGAATGGTTGAGACATACATCAAAGTTCAGTCCTTGGCTGAATGGTTGAGACATACATCAAAGTTCAGTCCTTGGCTGAATGGTTGAGACATACATCAAAGTTCAGTCCTTGGCTGAATGGTTGAGACATACTTCAAAGTTCAGTCCTTGGCTGAATGGTTGAGACATACATCAAAGTTCAGTCCTTGGCTGAATGGTTGAGACATACATCAAAGTTCAGTCCTTGGCTGAATGGCTGAGACATACATCAAAGTTCAGTCCTTGGCTGAATGGCTGAGACATACATCAAAGTTCAGTCCTTGGCTGAATGGCTGAGACATACTTCAAAGTTCAGTCCTTGGCTGAATGGCTGAGACATACATCAAAGTTCAGTCCTTGGTTGAAAGATCATTGGTTCAGTTCCAGGGTGGGACAAAATAATAATAGCAACAACAAACAAGACCTCTGGGAGTCATGACGGGGGGTGGGGGGGGGGTGGTGGGTGTGTGGCACCCCCCACTTAAAGTGTCAGGAGTTTAATAAGGCTGAAACACTTGTTGCTTGAGGGGGGGGGGGTGGGTGCGTGGGGTACTTCCTCTGATGATCTGAAGGAATTGTGTTGTTGCTCTGCTCTCTATAGCAGAGAGTTTCCTGCGTGCTGATTGTTCGTGCCTGCTATGCCATGCTCATTTTTCTCTTGCTGTTTCTGATGCTCAGTCTCGTCTCCTGCAGGGAGTGCGTGCGGTGATAGCAGAGAGCTATGAGAGAATCCATCGCAGCAACTTGATCGGGATGGGCCTGATACCGCTGCAGTACCTGGAGGGTGAGACGGCCGAGAGCCTGGGGTTGACGGGACGTGAGAGTTTCAGCATTAATCTCCCATCAGCTATCCAACCTGGCCAGATTGTTACAGTGGAGGTAGGCCTGTCTTATGTTGTCTGTGTGGAGGTAGGCCTGTCTTATGTTGTCTGTTGTTACAGTGGAGGTAGGCCTGTCTTATGTTGTCTGTGTTGAGGTAGGCCTGTCTTATGTTGTCTGTTGTTACAGTGGAGGTAGGCCTGTCTTATGTTGTCTGTGTGGAGGTAAGCCTGTCTTATGTTGTCTGTTGTTACAGTGGAGGTAGGCCTGTCTTATGTTGTCTGTGTGGAGGTAGGCCTGTCTTATGTTGTCTGTGTTGAGGTAGGCCTGTCTTATGTTGTCTGTTGTTACAGTGGAGGTAGGCCTGTCTTATGTTGTCCGTGTGGAGGTAGGCCTGTCTTATGTTGTCTGTTGTTACAGTGGAGGTAGGCCTGTCTTATGTTGTCTGTTGTTACAGTGGAGGTAGGCCTGTCTTATGTTGTCCGTGTGGAGGTAGGCCTGTCTTATGTTGTCTGTTGTTACAGTGGAGGTAGGCATGTCTTATGTTGTCCGTGTGGAGGTAGGCCTGTCTTATGTTGTCTGTTGTTACAATGGAGGTAGGCCTGTCTTATGTTGTCCGTGTGGAGGTAGGCCTGTCTTATATTGTCTGTTGTTACAGTGGAGGTAGGCCTGTCTTATGTTGTCCGTGTGGAGGTAGGCCTGTCTTATGTTGTCCGTGTGGAGGTAGGCCTGTCTTATGTTGTATGTTGTTACAGTGGAGGTAGGCCTGTCTTTCCATGTGGAGGTAGGCCTGTCTTATGTTGTCTGTGTGGAGGTAGGCCTGTCTTATGTTGTCCGTGTGGAGGTAGGCCTGTCTTATGTTGTCTGTGTGGAGGTAAGCCTGTCTTATGTTGTCTGTGTGGAGGTAGGCCTGTCTTATGATCTGTTCTTACCGTGGAGGCAGTAATGTCTGTTGTTACAGGGGAAGTATTCCTGTCTTATGTTGTTTGTTGCTAAAGTGAAGGTAGTCCTGTCTTATGCTGTCTGTTGTTACAGTGGAGGCAGTCCTTTTGTTTTCTGTTGTTACAGTAGAGTTAGTTCTTAGCTTATTTTGTATTGTCCCTTGTTACAGCAGAGATAAACCATGACTTGTTTTATATTGTTTGTTGTTGCAGAGATAAACCATGACTTGTTTTATATTGTTTGTTGTTGCAGAGATAAACCATGACTTGTTTTATATTGTTTGTTGTTGTAGAGAAAAACCATGACTTGTTTTATATTGTTTGTTGTTGCAGAGATAAACCATGACTTTTTTTCTATTGTTTGTTGTTGTAGAGAGAACAGAACATAACCAACCTATATATATATATTGCCCGGTTTTGAAATCGTTGTTGAATTATGTAAGCACCAGCGTACAGTAACATAATGTTTTAAATACAAAAACATAATTCATAAAATTTTACATTTAGGACAAACAGAATCAAATGTAAAAGTAAGTTATTATGTGTTGCTAGTTTTCATGTTTTCATGTGGGTTTTGTTCTCTGCAACAGCTGAGCGATGGCCGGAGCTTCCAAGCCAAACTGAGATTTGACACAGAGGTTGAGTTGACCTACTTTAAGCATGGCGGAATCTTGAACTACATGATCCGTCGAACACTTGGGGCCTGCTGACGACTTCACAATAACAAGAGAGTTGAAAATCTGCCAGTCCACAACAGTTTAGATCATCAGTACCTGTCTGGAACTCTTACATTTGCATATTACATAGTCAGGTCAAGGCCTGTCTTAGCCTTTTCTAGTTGCCTCCCATAAAATCAGTTCAGGGTCAACAGTTTTGCTTCCAACAAAATTCATCTTCATGTGTACTCTCAGACAGCCACTGCACACACCAGAATTTGTGTATCTCAACATCATCTGCCCAGGGTTTCATAGTGGCCACATGTCAGTGCTTTTGTTCAGAATGTGGTGGTTGTTTCAGAGCTTATGGGACATACAGAAAGGAGACAAGACCATATTGTCAAGCATTTTCTTTGTTTTAGATTGATAAATGTGTCATACTCATACGTCATCTTATTTATGTCTCTGACGTTGTACCAGATTGAACTCTTTGACATTTTTTTTTTTAAAGTAAAACAGACTTTCTGCTAGGTTAACCTCATGTCAGGTTACACACAAACTTTACGTCAGGTGTCACTCGCACAACTTATTTATATGTTAGGTTTCACATAATCTGTATGATAAGTTACATACACTGAAATTACACAGAAACTATATGTTGGGTTTCACACAACCTGTATATCATGTTACATCAAATATTGTGCTAAACTCAAACATCAAGTTATACTTCATTCAGTTACGGCTGGAAGATTAACAAGAGTTTTTTCTCTGATGTCACTTTAGGTTTTATGTCGGATTTCACAGTAGGTTTAATTCAAGCTGCATTTTACATTTAACTCAAGACGTGACAGGTTTAATTCGGCACATTTAACCTGAACCTTGTTAGGGAATCAAATTCTCCTTTTTTTTTTTTCCTCTTCAAGCAAGGGCTGAGTTTTGTAAGTTGTGTATGGTTTCTCTTGAATTGTTTCATTTTTCATCTTGACTTTGAATATTTCCCAGGACGGTGAGATTTATCCCGGTCAGGTTTGTCCTGGTTAGATTTTTACTTATGATAATAAAAGTCGGGTCATTGCAAAAGTTTATGTTTTTCTTACAGTATCTCACCATTTTGTTCCCGCTAGCGCGACATGGCCCCTGATTTGACTGCCAGATTTTTTAAATTCTGAAGTTTATGATTTTTGTTATGTCTCTAAATTGTCATGGGAAACTAATCTATTTTTTGTTACGTCTCTAAAATTGTCATGGGAAGCTAATCTATTTTTGTTTTGTCCCTGTTTTTAACTTCTTCTTGTGATTGGAAATAAAAAGATGAGGCGATCTGGGTGAAGATCTTGGCCCATAAGAGTGAGAGTTGATATAATGTCAGTGCTTTCAGCTGGTCACGATATAATGTCCGTGCTTTCATCTGGTCATGATATAATGTCTGTGCTTTCAGCTGGTCACAATATAATGTCCATGCTTTCAGCTGGTCATGATTCACACACACGTGCTGCATATACTAGAATTTGTGTATCTCAACATCATCTGTCCAGGGTTTCATAGTGGCCACATGTCAGTGCTTTTGTTCAGAATGTGGTGGTTGTTTCAGAGCTTATGGGACATACAGAAAGGAGACAAGACCATATTGTCAAGCATTTTCTTTGTTTCAGATTGATAAATGTGTCATACTCATACATCATCTTATTTATATCTTTGTAGCAGATTTAACTCTTTGACATTTTTTTTTTAAAGTAAAACAGACTTTCTGCTAGGTTACACACAAACTTTACGTCAGGTGTCACTCGCACAACTTATTTATATGTTAGGTTTCACATAATCTGTACGTCAAGTTTCATACATTGAAATTACACAGAAGCTATACGTTGGGTTTTTCAAATATTGTGCTAAACTCAAACTTCAAGTTATACTTCATTCAGTTACGGCTGGCAGATTAACAAGAGTTTTTTTTCTGATGTCACTTTAGGTTTTATGTCGGATTTCACAGTAGGTTTAATTCAAGCTGCATTTTACATTTAACTCAAGACGTGACAGGTTTAATTCGGCACATTTAACCTGAACCTTGTTAGGGAATCAAATTCTCCTTTTTTTTTTTTTTTCCCTCTGCAAGCAAGGGCAGAGTTTTGTAAGTTGTGTATGGTTTCTCTTGAATTGTTTCATTTTTCATCTTGACTTTGAATATTTCCCAGGATGGTGAGATTTATCCCAGTCAGGTTTGTCCTGGTTAGATTTTTACTTATGATAATAAAAGTGGGGTCATTGCAAAAGTTTGTGTCTTTCTTACAGTATCTCACCATTTTGTTCCCGCTAGCGTGACATGGCCCCTGACTTGACTGCCAGATTTTTTAAATTCTGAAGTTTATGATTTTTATGTCTCTAAATTGTCATGGGAAACTAATCTATTTTTATGTCACTAAATTGTCATGGGAAGCTAATCTATTTTTTGTTACGTCTCTAAAATTGTCATGGGAAACTAATCTATTTTTGTTTTGTCCCTGTTTTTAACTTCTTCTTGTGATTGGAAATAAAAAGATGAGGCGATCTGGGTGAAGATCTTGGCCCATAAGAGTGAGAGTTGATATAATGTCGGTGCTTTCAGCTGGTCACGATATAATGTCCGTGCTTTCATCTGGTCATGATATAATGTCCGTGCTTTCAGCTGGTCATGATATAATGTCTGTGCTTTCAGCTGGTCACAATATAATGTCCATGCTTTCAGCTGGTCATAATATAATATCGGTGCTTTCAGCTTGTCATGATTCACACACACGTGCTGCATATACTAGAATCTTGCATTTACTACATTTCACTGTTACTGGAGTGTCTGATTGGCTGTCACCAAATGTGCATGTCTGTGTTCCCAGTCTGAGCTGAATTCTTGTATCAGTTGAAGTTAGTAACCAGTAGGAGTAGCGCTGTAGTTTCTTCATGTTAATGAGAGTGATCAAGTGATTGTTGTAGTCATTATTTGGAATAAATATTTCATTTTCATTTTGTTATGTCTTTATCTATTTAATTTGCCCAGTTGGGTGGGTGGGAGTAAGAGAGAAACAGGCAGTCATTGGTGCTAGATGTGTGGGAGTAAGAGAGAAACAGACAGTCATTGGTGCTAGGTGTGTGGGAGTAAGAGAGAAACAGGCAGTCATTGGTGCTAGGTGTGTGGGGGTGATAGAGAAACAGGTGGTTAGTACCGGGTATGTGGGAGTGCGAGAAATGGGCAGTCAGTGGTGCTGGGTGTGTAGGAGAGAGAAACAAGTAGTCACTGATGCTAGGTGTGTGGGGATGAGAGAGAAACAGGTAGTCACTGATGCTAGGTGTGTGGGGATGAGAGAGAAACAGGCAGTCACTGATGCTAGGTGTGTGGGGATGAGAGAGAAACAGGCAGTCACTGATGCTAGGTGTGTGGGGATGAGAGAGAAACAGGCAGTCACTGATGCTAGGTGTGTGGGGATGAGAGAGAAACAGGCAGTCACTGATGCTAGGTGTGTGGGGATGAGAGAGAAACAGGCAGTCACTGATGCTAGGTGTGTGGGGATGAGAGAGAAACAGGCAGTCACTGATGCTAGGTGTGTGGGGATGAGAGAGAACAGGCAGTCACTGATGCTAGTGTGTGGGGATGAGAGAGAAACAGGCAGTCACTGATGCTAGGTGTGTGGGGATGAGAGAAACAGGCAGTCACTGATGCTAGGTGTGTGGGGATGAGAGAGAAACAGGCAGTCACTGATGCTAGGTGTGTGGGGATGAGAGAGAAACAGGCAGTCACTGATGCTAGGTGTGTGGGGATGAGAGAGAAACAGGCAGTCACTGATGCTAGGTGTGTGGGGATGAGAGAGAAACAGGCAGTCACTGATGCTAGGTGTGTGGGGATGAGAGAAACAGGCAGTCACTGATGCTAGTGTGGGGATGAGAGAGAAACAGGCAGTCACTGATGCTAGGTGTGTGGGGATGAGAGAGAAACAGGCAGTCACTGATGCTAGGTGTGTGGGGATGAGAGAGAAACAGGCAGTCACTGATGCTAGGTGTGTGGGGATGAGAGAGAAACAAGTAGTCACTGATGCTAGGTGTGTGGGGATGAGAGAGAAACAGGCAGTCACTGATGCTAGGTGTGTGGGGATGAGAGAGAAACAGGCAGTCACTGATGCTAGGTGTGTGGGGATGAGAGAGAAACAGGCAGTCACTGATGCTAGGTGTGTGGGAGTGAGAGAGAAAAACAGGCAGTCACTGATGCTAGGTGTGTGGGGATGAGAGAGAAACAGGCAGTCACTGATGCTAGGTGTGTGGGAGTGAGAGAGAAACAGGCAGTCACTGATGCTAGGTGTAAGACTAACAAATGATTGATGGACAAGTTCATTTACTGTCACCGTGCTGACAAACATAAATAAGACATGATGTGTTGCTGGCTAATTTATTGATCCCATAAAACATACAACTCCCAGTTTTCTATAAATACTTTAACACAGGCAACCTCCCTCAAGCTTTCTATAAATATGAGGGTCATGCCAAAAGTTGTGAGCCAAAGTTTTTTTAACAATCAGAATTTAGAGAAAATATAAATGTATCACCTTAATCTGCATCCTTTGCACTTCATGTAGAGGTCACATGACCACAAGGAGCATAAACAAAATGGCAGATGCTGAAGTTTCGTTTGGGTGATACATTTATATTTTGTCTATAAATTCTGATTTTTTAAAAATTTGTGCTCAAGACTTTCAGTATAACTCTGATATATTAACACAGGCAACCTCCCTCAAACTTTCTATAAATATGTTAGCACATGCAACCTTCCACTGTTGTATTAATACATTAATAAATGCAACCTCCCCAGCCTTATTTAAATATGAACAAGTGCAACATTCCAGCGTGTACATGAACAACTGAGCTGTCTGCAACATAAAACATGAGAAATATCTCAGTGACCACTACTACCTCAAGCTATCGCAACAGTGTTCCTCATTCCTTGGCATATCTGCATTAAACAATGGATAATATATGACACATGATAAATAATGTAAATTTGCATTAAACAGAGGATTATGTAACATGTGATAAACTAGGCATATCTGCATTAAACCAAGGATAATATGATGTGGTAAACAGTGCAAATTTGCATTAAAAGATAATGTGACATGGGATAATCTAGGAATATTTCCATTAAACCAAGGATAATGTGGCACATGATAAACTAGGCAGATTTGCATTAAACAAAGGATAATATGATGCATGATAAACTGGGCAGATTTGCATTAAACAAAGGATAATATGATGCATGATAAACTGGGCAGATTTGCATTAAACTAAGGATAATATGATGCATGATAAACTGGGCAGATTTGCATTAAAGGATAATATGATGCATGATAAACTGGGCAGATTTGCATTAAACAAAGGATAATATGATGCATGATAAACTAGGCAGATTTGCATTAAACAAAGGATAATATGATGCATGATAAACTAGGCAGATTTGCATTAAACAAAGGATAATATGATGCATGATAAACGAGTTTAAAATTCCTGGTTTCAGAAATTTTTTATTATATATTTCAAAATAAAGAAAATGTCTGCTTATATGAATCAACTGCCATTTTCTACACAACAATATACTGTGGCTAAAAACGGCCAGCCTCACAGTGTTCTACACATACATCAACACAGACAGCCTCACAGTGTTCTTAACAATCAGAATTTAGAGAAAATATAAATGTATCACCTTAATCTGCATCCTTTGCACTTCATGTAGAGGTCACATGACCACAAGGAGCATAAACAAAATGGCAGATGCTGAAGTTTCGTTTGGGTGATACATTTATATTTTGTCTATAAATTCTGATTTTTTAAAAATTTGTGCTCAAGACTTTCAGTATAACTCTGATATATTAACACAGGCAACCTCCCTCAAACTTTCTATAAATATGTTAGCACATGCAACCTTCCACTGTTGTATTAATACATTAATAAATGCAACCTCCCCAGCCTTATTTAAATATGAACAAGTGCAACATTCCAGCGTGTACATGAACAACTGAGCTGTCTGCAACATAAAACATGAGAAATATCTCAGTGACCACTACTACCTCAAGCTATCGCAACAGTGTTCCTCATTCCTTGGCATATCTGCATTAAACAATGGATAATATATGACACATGATAAATAATGTAAATTTGCATTAAACAGAGGATTATGTAACATGTGATAAACTAGGCATATCTGCATTAAACCAAGGATAATATGATGCATGATAAACTAGGCAGATTTGCATTAAACAAAGGATAATATGATGCATGATAAACTAGGCAGATTTGCATTAAACAAAGGATAATATGATGCATGATAAACTAGGCAGATTTGCATTAAACAAAGGATAATATGATGCATGATAAACTAGGCAGATTTGCATTAAACAAAGGATAATATGATGCATGATAAACGAGTTTAAAATTCCTGGTTTCAGAAATTTTTTATTATATATTTCAAAATAAAGAAAATATCTGCTTAGATGAATCAACTGCCATTTTCTACACAACAATATACTGTGGCTAAAAACGGCCAGCCTCACAGTGTTCTACACATACATCAACGCAGACAGCCTCACAGTGTTCTACACATACATCAACACAGACAGCCTCACAGTGTTCTACACATACATCAACACAGACAGCCTCACAGTGTTCTACACATACATCAACGCAGACAGCCTCACAGTGTTCTACACATACATCAACACAGACAGCCTCACAGTGTTCTACACATACATCAACGCAGACAGCCTCACAGTGTTCTACACATACATCAACGCAGACAGCCTCACAGTGTTCTACACATACATCAACACAGACAGCCTCACAGTGTTCTACACATACATCAACACAGACAGCCTCACAGTGTTCTACACATACATCAACGCAGACAGCCTCACAGTGTTCTACACATACATCAACACAGACAGCCTCACAGTGTTCTACACATACATCAACACAGACAGCCTCACAGTGTTCTATAAATACATTAACACAGACAGCCTCACAGTGTTCTACAAATACATTAACACAGACAGCCTCACAGTGTTCTACATACATCAACGCAGACAGCCTCACAGTGTTCTACACATACATCAACACAGACAGCCTCACAGTGTTCTACACATACATCAACGCAGACAGCCTCACAGTGTTCTACACATACATCAACGCAGACAGCCTCACAGTGTTCTACACATACATCAACACAGACAGCTCACAGTGTTCTACACATACATCAACACAGACAGCCTCACAGTGTTCTACACATACATCAACGCAGACAGCCTCACAGTGTTCTACACATACATCAACACAGACAGCCTCACAGTGTTCTACACATACATCAACACAGACAGCCTCACAGTGTTCTACTAAATACATTAACACAGACAGCCTCACAGTGTTCTACAAATACATTAACACAGACAGCCTCACAGTGTTCTACAAATACATTAACACAGACAGCCTCACAGTGTTCTAAACATACATCAACGCAGACATACATCAACACAGACAGCCTCACAGTGTTCTACACATACATCAACGCAGACAGCCTCACAGTGTTCTACACATACATCAACACAGACAGCCTCACAGTGTTCTACACATACATCAACACAGACAGCCTCACAGTGTTCTACACATACATCAACGCAGACAGCCTCACAGTGTTCTACACATACATCAACGCAGACATACATCAACACAGACAGCCTCACAGTGTTCTACACATACATCAACACAGACAGCCTCACAGTGTTCTACACATACATCAACACAGACAGCCTCACAGTGTTCTACACATACATCAACACAGACAGCCTCACAGTGTTCTACACATACATCAACACAGACAGCCTCACAGTGTTCTACACATACATCAACACAGACAGCCTCACAGTGTTCTACACATACATCAACACAGACAGCCTCACAGTGTTCTACACATACATCAACACAGACAGCCTCACAGTGTTCTACACATACATCAACACAGACAGCCTCACAGCATTCTATAAATAAAGTAACACCTGCAATTCTGAGAGGTACAAACTTCCTCTCTCTTCAACCAACTGTGCCACTCCTGGAACAGTCAAGCTGGGTAAAGTTGCACTTGAATATTGACATACACATTGCAGGTCATGTCACTTGTGTTCATGGTCATGTACACATCACAGGTCATGTCACCTGTGTTCATGGTCATGTACACATCACAGGTCATGCCACTTGTGTTCATGGTCATGTACACATCACAGGTCATGCCACTTGTGTTCATGGTCATGTACACATCACAGGTCATGCCACTTGTGTTCATGGTCATGTACACATCACAGGTCATGCCACTTGTGTTCATGGTCATGTACACATCACAGGTCATGCCACCTGTGTTCATGGTCATGTATACATCACAGGTCATGCCACTTGTGTTCATGGTCATGTACACATCACAGGTCATGCCACTTGTGTTCATGGTCATGTACACATCACAGGTCATGCCACTTGTGTTCATGGTCATGTACACATCACAGGTCATGCCACCTGTGTTCATGGTCATGTACACATCACAGGTCATGCCACTTGTGTTCATGGTCATGTACACATCACAGGTCATGCCACCTGTGTTCATGGTCATGTACACATCACAGGTATATCACTTATTTTCTCACAGTTATGTACACATTACCACTATTTACTCATATACCCACAAACTGATGCAAATATCACTACCACATATTACTTGTATGTCCACAATCTTATGTGCATATCACCATACATTGCTCTTATATCCACAAAGCCACATCTCCCACACCAATGTGGCTAACAAACACATGAAAGTATTACTTGCAGTAAATGATACAATAATGCTTGACCTAACAATGTGATAATATCAAATAAGTGACTACAGTAATACTTGATCTAATAATAAGATAATATCAAATATGTGAAGATAATACTATTTACATACAACATTTAACTTTGTATTGCAACATTTACGTGATCGTTTTAAATGCACTGGACCAAGCAACTGGTTCTTGTGTTCTGGTCATTTATGCCCAGTTCATGATATATTCTGGTCAGTTATGTCCAGTTAATGATGAGATGTTCTGGTCAGTTATGTCCAGTTAATGATGAGATGTTGTGGTCAGTTATGTCCAATTAATTATATTCTGGTCAGTTATGTCCAGTTAATGATGAGATGTTCTAGTCAGTTATGTCCAATTTATGATATATTCTGGTCAGTTATGTCCAGTTAATGATGAGATGTTCTGGTCAGTTATGTCCAGTTCATGATAAAAGGGATGGCAACTGCAGTAAAAGTGGTTCAGATAATAAAGGTAGATAGAGGTGTATGGTGTCGCTTTACAAAGCTGGAGTGAGAAAAATGAATAGAAAGTATGAGAGTAAGATGAGAATGTATAAATGATATCCAATATTTCAGCAAGAGCCTTTTTCGAGGATTACATACACAGACAAAATGACATATAACTTAATCTTAGAGGCGTCCTCCTGAATAGGAAACAACACAAGAATGCATGTCCCTTTGACTAGGCATAGAGACGGGGGGGGGGGGGGGGGGGGAGACAAAGGGAAGCAGAAGCCAAAAGAAAATAGTAGGCAGGGAAAAGGAGAGACGGCAGGCAGGGGAGAAGAGAGATATTGAAAGAACTAGGAACGAACAGAAAGTGCCATAAACACCTGTAGGACACTAGAGATACAAATAGCAGGGAGATAATAAAACCGATGAATAGGACCAGACCCAGAGGAGCAATAAACACCTATAAGCCAAAGAGAGGGTGGCAGTGTGAAGCTAGGAGAAAGAAACAAGAAAGTTGAGTATAAATAGCAGAGAAAAAAAAATGTGGAAAACTAAAGAAGTTAAAGGAAGATGAAGACATTGTTAATTCCAGCTGGGTGGAGACAGCCAGCCTGGAAAATAAGGCGCTGTTCTAGGACCCTTCGAGATAGTACATAAGCAGAACAAGAGTGGATCGTACTAACAGAAATGTCCTGCTTTCCCCTGTGGTTGCTAAGGCATAAATGTTTAGCCACAGGTGTCCAAGCCCTCTTAGAAATGTCGTTAAGATGTTGACGAAAATGATCTCCTAAGCGTAAACCGGTCTCCTCTATATACTTCATATCACAACATTTGTACATAATTGCATAAATAGCACTGCATGAAGTCATATACCCACAAACTGATGCAAATATCACTACCACATATTACTTGTATGTCCACAATCTTATGTGCATATCACCATACATTGCTCTTATATCCACAAAGCCACATCTCCCACACCAATGTGGCTAACAAACACATGAAAGTATTACTTGCAGTAAATGATACAATAATGCTTGACCTAACAATGTGATAATATCAAATAAGTGACTACAGTAATACTTGATCTAATAATAAGATAATATCAAATATGTGAAGATAATACTATTTACATACAACATTTAACTTTGTATTGCAACATTTACGTGATCGTTTTAAATGCACTGGACCAAGCAACTGGTTCTTGTGTTCTGGTCATTTATGCCCAGTTCATGATATATTCTGGTCAGTTATGTCCAGTTAATGATGAGATGTTCTGGTCAGTTATGTCCAGTTAATGATGAGATGTTGTGGTCAGTTATGTCCAATTAATTATATATTCTGGTCAGTTATGTCCAGTTAATGATGAGATGTTCTAGTCAGTTATGTCCAATTTATGATATATTCTGGTCAGTTATGTCCAGTTAATGATGAGATGTTCTGGTCAGTTATGTCCAGTTCATGATAAAAGGGATGGCAACTGCAGTAAAAGTGGTTCAGATAATAAAGGTAGATAGAGGTGTATGGTGTCGCTTTACAAAGCTGGAGTGAGAAAAATGAATAGAAAGTATGAGAGTAAGATGAGAATGTATAAATGATATCCAATATTTCAGCAAGAGCCTTTTTCGAGGATTACATACACAGACAAAATGACATATAACTTAATCTTAGAGGCGTCCTCCTGAATAGGAAACAACACAAGAATGCATGTCCCTTTGACTAGGCATAGAGACCGGGGGGGGGGGGGGGGGGGGAGACAAAGGGAAGCAGAAGCCAAAAGAAAATAGTAGGCAGGGAAAAGGAGAGACGGCAGGCGGGGGAGAAGAGAGATATTGAAAGAACTAGGAACGAACAGAAAGTGCCATAAACACCTGTAGGACACTAGAGATACAAATAGCAGGGAGATAATAAAACCGATGAATAGGACCAGACCCAGAGGAGCAATAAACACCTATAAGCCAAAGAGAGGGTGGCAGTGTGAAGCTAGGAGAAAGAAACAAGAAAGTTGAGTATAAATAGCAGAGAAAAAAAAATGTGGAAAACTAAAGAAGTTAAAGGAAGATGAAGACATTGTTAATTCCAGCTGGGTGGAGACAGCCAGCCTGGAAAATAAGGCGCTGTTCTAGGACCCTTCGAGATAGTACATAAGCAGAACAAGAGTGGATCGTACTAACAGAAATGTCCTGCTTTCCCCTGTGGTTGCTAAGGCATAAATGTTTAGCCACAGGTGTCCAAGCCCTCTTAGAAATGTCGTTAAGATGTTGACGAAAATGATCTCCTAAGCGTAAACCGGTCTCCTCTATATACTTCATATCACAACATTTGTACATAATTGCATAAATAGCACTGCATGAAGTGCAGGTGAAACCCTCCTGAACTGATAACGTGGACTTAGGGAAGGAGATCTGGCTAGCCTCAACAACAAACGGGCAAGTGTTGCATCTAGGACATCTGCAACGTCTGGTATCATAAAAAGTATCACCTGTATTAAGGCAGCTCCAAACTAAAAGGTCCCTGAGGTTCTTGTCCCGTCTGTAGGCCACCAATGGAGGTTCCCCAAAGAGTTCGCATGTATCAGGCTCAGTCTGGAGGAGGTGGAGATGGCGAAGCAGTATGTTTTTAACTGCCAAGCTATGCTTTGCAGTACAACTACACCATACACCTCCAGTTCATGATGAAATGTTCTGGTCAGTTATGTCCAGTTCATGACGAGATGTTCTGGTCAGTTATGTCCAGTTCATGATGAGATGTTCTGGTCAGTTATGCCAAGGTGATAGAAAATAAAACTACATCCAGTCAGTTAACTACAGATGTGGAGGGAACATGTTTTATGTGTGTGATGACAGAGAGAAATGGAAAGATAAGGAAGATGTGATGACAGAGAGAAATGGAAAGATAAGGAAGATGTGATGACAGAGAGAAAGATAAGGAAGATGTGATGACAGAGAGAAATGGAAAGATAAGGAAGATGTGATGACAGAGAGAAATGGAAAGATAAGGAAGATGTGATGACAGAGAAATGGAAAGATAAGGAAGATGTGATGACAGAGAGAAATGGAAAGATAAGGAAGATGTGATGACAGAGAGAAAGATAAGGAAGATGTGATGACAGAGAGAAATGGAAAGATAAGGAAGATGTGATGACAGAGAGAAATGGAAAGATAAGGAAGATGTGATGACAGAGAGAAATGGAAAGATAAGGAAGATGTGATGACAGAGAGAAATGGAAAGATAAGGGAGATGTGATGACAGAGAGAAAGATAAGGAAGATATGACGACAGAAAGATAAGGAAGATGTATGACAGAAAGAAAGATAAGGAAGATGTGATGACAGAGAGAAAGACAAGGAAGGTGTACAGTCAAAAAGACAAAGTAACTGATAAATAATTTTCAAACCTGACAAGGACACTACAACATACAAAGAACATGTATGAAGTAACTTGTGACAATAACTGTACACCATACAAAGAACACGTATGAAGTAACCAACATACAAAGAACACATATGAAGTAACCAACATACAAATAACACATATGAAGTAACCAACATACAAAGAACACATAAAGTAATTTCTGACCAAGAACACTACAACATACAAAGAACACATATGAAGTAACTTCTGACAAGAACTTACAACATACAAAGAACACGTATGAAGTAACTTCTGACAAGAACTTACAACATACAAAGAACACGTATGAAGTAACTTCTGCATTCCTGGCACAGAGAGAAAACATGGCTGACACTTGTGTCTTATTCCAATGTAGGAACAACTTTTTTAAACAGATTAAAACCACACAGCGAGAACATGCTGGGAGACTATCAAACTGGTTTCAGGAAGAATAGATCAACCATAGACCACATATTTTATCTATGTCAAAGAACTTGGAATATGGAAAAGTACATAATATCTTCAAAAAAGCTTATGACAGCATAGCTAGGAGCAACTTACGGAAAATTAAGAAAGAATGTGAAATACTCAATAAATTATTCTCATGAACAGAAGTGTCACAAGCTAAAGCCAAAAGAAGACTCAACTTTGGAATTGTGCTGACGGCCAGGTAAACCATGCGTCCATGAAAATATAACAGGCAACATCATTACATTCTTGTCTCTGTCTACACACAAAGATGACAAGCTGAATTTCCTCAAACTATATGTAGATGACTGAATGAAATAAGTCAAACCATATGCAAAAACTATATGTAGATTGAATGAAACCATATGCAGATTGAATGAAACCATATGCAAAAACTATATGTTGATGACTGAATAAGTGAAATCATATACAAAAACTATATGAATAAAACAAGTCAAACCATATGCAGGCAACCCATTTACAAATAACTGCATGAAATACATCAAACCACAGGTAAAAGGGCAGCCCAAAACTAAGTTCATAAGGCATGTAATGTCCATAAAAGTCATGTCAGACTAATGGCCATGCTCGAAGAATTTTCCATAATTGTCATTCGGCAGTGCCATGCCAGATAGCAGCACTGTGTAGTACCATCTAGGCGGCATCCACCAGCACTGTGTAGTACCATCTAAGCGGTATCCACCAGATAGCAGCACTGTGTAGTACCATCTAGGCAGCATCCACCAGACAGCAGCACTGTGTAGTACCATCTAGGCGGTATCCACCAGATAGCAGCACTGTGTAGTACCATCTAGGCGGCATCCACCAGCACTGTGTAGTACCATCTAGGCGGCATCCACCAGATAGCAGCACTGTGTAGTACCATCTAGGCGGCATCCACCAGCACTGTGTAGTACCATCTAGGCGGCATCCACCAGATAGCAGCACTGTGTAGTACCATCTAGGCGGCATCCACCAGCACTGTGTAGTACCATCTAGGCGGCATCCACCAGATAGCAGCACTGTGTAGTACCATCTAGGCGGCATCCACCAGACAGCAGCACTGTGTAGTACCATCTAGGCGGCATCCACCAGACACCAGCACTGTGTAGTACCATCTAGGCGGCATCCACCAGATAGCAGCACTGTGTAGTACCATCTAGGCGGCATCCACCAGACACCAGCACTGTGTAGTACCATCTAGGCGGCATCCACCAGATAAAGATGGAGTTGACCAGAGCAATGGTCCAAACAGATGGGTCATGCTGTGATACTATTTCTGAACATGAAGCAGACGCCAGCTGGTGGCAAGTATAAGGAGACAGTGTGATGAGCTGACAGCATGTGGGAAAATGGCGCGCAGAATCTCAAACTGGGTGAGTGACAACAAGTGACATAATATGGAGTGGCAGACCCATGACAGCAGGCATGGCAGTGAACAAAATGTGCATCGAATGTGATACTGGAGAACGGATGAGTGAATGTGAACTGACACAAGACTTCCGTCTGTCACACAGAACAGTGTCCATAAGGATTGTGCAGTTTGGGATTTCTTAAGCCATGCCCATGATGGGTCCCGTCAGCCCTTTCTAAGGGTCACAAGGGAATGGCATATGGGCTGTCATACCTGCAACAATATGCCAATCACAGTGAAGACTTTCTGAAAGGTACTGTCACTGGTGCCGAGGTGTGGATTCACCGCAGCAGCCCCAGAAATGTGCAAGCTCCTGGTTCCCCACAGAACAGGATATTCAAGGTCAAGCCTTCTGTTGGCAAACTGATGGCTACCATGTTTTAGGATCAGAAAGGCGTGCTGCTGGTTGGTTTCCCGAAAATGGGACCAAACATTAACACAACTGTGTATGGTGCAACACTGGAACGTTTATTAGCTGCCATCAGACGTTGTCGTCCTAGGATGTTAACAAAAGGTGTGCTTGCTCCTCCACAACAACTAGTGCCCACAAACGAATGCTTCGACTCGGAAAATCTTGCAACACTTTCAGTGGAAGAACTCTGACCGCCTGCCATATAGTCCTGATCTGAGACCAAGTGATTTTCACCTCTTCCCAGCTGTCAGGGAAGTCTTGGCCAGAGACTTCAGAGTTAGGAGGATGTCACAGCAGCGGTGATACCTTGGCTCTATGTCCAGTACAACACATGTTAGGAGGATGTCACAGCAGCGGCGATACCTTGGCTCTATGTCCAGGACAACACATGCTAGGAGATGGCCACTGAAAAGCTTGTTCTACACTCTGACAAATGCTGCAGTTGCCATGGCAACCATGTGGAAAATAAGCTGTCCATCATGAAACTCAGCATACAGTATGTGTGTGTTATATACTGATAAATTTTGCTCACCAAGTAATAACCCTTGTAAACTTTCTTTTAGGGTGACCCTTGCAGATGATGAATTGTATGCCAAACTATGAAATACATCAAACCACGTGTATATGTGTGTGTATATAATATATGTATATACACACAAGGCTCATACCGAATCATGAGCAAAATTTTTACAAAATCAGAATTTACAGATAAAGAAAATATAAATGTATCACCTTAACTGCATCCTTTGCACTTTATGCGGAGCATAAACAAAATGGCAGGTGCTGTTATTGAGTTCCTCATTAAAAAGGAAATCCCCATTGCTGAAATTCACCAAAGACTTCAACTTGCTTATGAAGATGTGTGTATGGGTGCTAACAGTGTTAGGAGGTGGGTGAAAGATTTCAAAGATGGAAACACTAGCATCCAAAATATGCCTCGAACAGCATTCGCCCTCGAACTGCCTCCACTGAACGCAATGTGGAAAGGGTTGATGACATCATTAAAGAAGACAGACGTGTCACAGTGTCTGAAATAGCTGTAAATCTTGGAATAGGACACAATGCAGTACAGGAAATGATTGAAATCCGAGGCTATAGAAAAGTTTGTGCCCGCTGGGTGCGATAAATGCCCTGGAAAGAAAATCATCCTGCACCACGAAACCGTTCGGCCTCACTCTGTTGCCAGACAAGTGAGGAAATTCAGAAAATAAGTAGGGAAATTCTTCCACGCCCTGCCTATAGCCCTGACCTGTCACCTAGTGCTTGCCATCTTTTTGGTTTTGTGAAAGAGCAAATGTGAGGCCATCACTACGACACAGGAGAGAACGTCCAGAAATAAATGTGTCTGTGCCTTCGGTCAGCTGGAACGGAATTCTACCGGGAGGGTATTTTCAAACTTGCAGAACGATGGGGAAAATGTGTGCAGAGAAATGGAGATTATGTTGAAAAGTGAAGAAAAGGATGTAGATTAAGGATGTATTTATATTTTCTCAATCTATAAATTCTGATTTTTAAAAAAATGTTTGCTCACAAATTTCAGTATGAAGCTCATTTGTTTGTTTATATATATATATATATATATATATATATATATATATATGACTAGATGAAATACATCAAACTATATGCTATATGTAGACAAATTACAAACCATGTATACTGGTAACTGAATAAAATATATCAAACTATAAATATGTAACAATGAATTACATCAACCAATATGTAGATGACTAGATGAATTATATAAAAGCATATATTTAGGTAAATTAATGAAATACATCAGATCACATATATGTTACTGAATTAGTGACATGAGACCACATATATGTTACTGAATTAGTGACATGAGACCACATATAGGTTACTGCATTAGCTACATCAGAAAGCATAAATTGACAGAGAGAGAGAGAGAGAGAGAGAGAGAGAGAGAGAGACTAACAAAATGTTTAGCATAAACTGACAGAGAGAGAGAGAGAGAGACTAACAAAATGTTTAGCATAAACTGATGGAGAGAGAGAGAGACCAACAAAATGTTTAGCATAAACTGATGGAGAGAGAGAGACTAACAAAATGTTTAGCATAAATTAACCTCTCTAGAGAGAGACTAACAAAATGTTTAGCATAAACTAACAGAGAGAAAGACTAACAAAATGTTTAGCATAAACTGACAGAGAGAAATGACAACAAAAACACACGGTTAAAACAACAAATGAAGTGCAGCACATGACAGCATCAAGCTGACAGACAAATAAAAGCATAATGACAATACAAAACTGACAGATGTAGAGTAGCACATGACAAAACATCAAATTACATATAAAGAAAAGCATGTGACATCAGAAAACTGATAGAAGCGGAGGAAGACACTAGGACAATATAATGGCCATCTTTTTATATCCTTTATACCAAATAAATGTATGTGATCATATGGTCCATCAGGATGATGATGGTGACTGCACCAAGTAGAACAAATGTCACTTATAAACACATGACTGGATCACACAAGTGAAACATATATCACTTCTAAACACATGACAGAATCACACAAGCGAAACATATATCACTTCTAAACACATGAAAGGATCACACACAAGTGAAACATATATCACTTATAGACACATGACAGGATCACACACAAGTGAAACATATATCACTTATAGACACATGACAGGATCACACACAAGTGAAACATACATCACTTATAGACACATGACAGGATCACACACAAGTGAAACATATATCACTTATAAACACATGAAAGGATCACACACAAGTGAAATATATAAACACATGACAAGATCACACATAAATGATGATTGCCATCAAAGTGATTTCAATTTTGTTTGGCACAGTGACATTCTTGAATCTTCTTTAGTATCTCAACAATAACTTGAGCTATGAATAAATACAACAGCAACATTAGCCTAGCAACCACAACAACAACAACAACAACAACAACGTCTGTCATTTTTCTCATAGACTGAGAGACAAGTGAACACAGATCTAGAACTTGAGGTTGCCAATGCTGGGAAGATCTGGGAGTTTCATGTCCTTGATCTTCTGCGGGATGTTCATCTCCTTGACAACTGACACTGCCCTGGCTGGAGCTGCAGATATTCCTGCCTGGAGAGAGAGAGAAGATGAGTGCCAGGTTAGAGCAAGCAAAACTCTGCAACTTCACACATGAGAACAGGTAACTAAGATAACAGACAAGGATAAGACAAGACAGGGGAGTGGTGGAGGTCAGCACATATAAGAATCAAGAATCAAGAATGTGTGTTGGGGTGAGCACATATAAGAATGTGTGTTGGGGTAAGCACATATAAGAATGTGTGTTGGGGTAAGCACATATAAGAATGTGTGTTGGGGTGAGCACATATAAGAATCAGGAACGTGTGTGGGGGTGAGCACATATAAGAATCAGGAACGTGTGTTGGGGTGAGCACATATAAGAATCAGGAATGTGTGTTGGGGTGAGCACATATAAGAATCAGGAACATGTGTTGGAGTGAGCACATATAAGAATCAGGAACGTGTGTTGGGGTAAGCACATATAAGAATCAAGAATGTGTGTGGGGGTGAGCACATATAAGAATCAAGAATGTGTGTGGGGGTGAGCACATATAAGAATCAAGAATGTGTGTTGGGGTGAGCACATATAAGAATCAGGAACACAAAATACATAACATACAGAGCCAAGACATACAAAATACATAACATACAGAGCCAAGACATACAAAATACATAACATACAGAGCCAAGACATACAAAATACATAACATACAGAGTCAAGACATACAAACACATCACATACAGAGTCAAGCAACACAAACACATCACATACAGAGTCAAGCAATACAAACACATCACATACAGAGTCAAGCAATACAAACACATCACATACAGAGCCAAGCAACACAAACACATCACATACAGAGTCAAGCAACACAAACATATCACATACAGAGTCAAGCAACACAAACACATCACATACAGAGTCAAGCAACACAAAAACATCAGAGTCAAGTCACTAAACACAAAATGTAGAAATAAGTCTTGGAAATTTGTAAAATACACAACCAAGCTATACAAATATTATACATGCAAGGCTAAGGCATACAAATATTATATATAACATGCAAGCCAAGGCATACAAATATTACATATAACATGCAAAGCCAAGGCATACATATATTATATATAACATGCAAGGCCAAACCATACAAAATTAATAAATAAAATACAAAGCTTCCACATGTCTCAAACTAAAGCTTTGATGTTAACAACAACAACAAAATATTACACACTTACATGTATGTAAAGCTCCTATTACAAACCCACATTTTACATCCTTCCTGTGCTGTTAAACATCACATAGGGCTCGTAGTTGTTTGCCAAGTTTTCCTGTTCTCAGCAAGTCTTTCAACTTCATCAAGGGATGTTATGCCCACTAAACTGGCTTCTCTTAACAATGTCCTTTTTAGAGTTTCATGTGGCTGACCTCTTTTTCTTTGGTCTGTTGTGCCCCACTTGATAGCTTGTTTTGGTATTTTCTGATTGCTTCTTCTCATCACATGGCCTACATATGCCCATCTTCTTTTTCTGATCGCCCAAAAGACAGGTTGTTGTTTGCTCATCTGTCTTATATCTGCATTGTTCTTGAATTTGTTCCACTTTATACCAAGTAATTTCCTTAGGTATTTGTTTACAAAAGAGTCTAATTTCTTGTCTATTTCTTTAGTTGATTTTCAGCTTGGGTGGATATCACATTTGGTGAGCATTCCATGCCTTCTGTCTTGGATCAACCTCCAAAGCTTATTTAGCATTTCAAACTTCTAATGTTATTGTGATCCAAAACACACCATGGACCTCACTGTGGCAACAATGGCATTCACAAGGTCCATATTTGCTCATTCATTACTCATGCACAACAAAATGGAGTGTGGATTTGCAATTAGTGAGATACAACTTTACTAGCTGTTACAGGAAATGTGCTGTATCACATAAATGGTTTATTTTTACTGGCAAATTGGATGTTGATTTTGGAAATGCCCACATACATTAAATCCTTGGACTAATATGCCACAGTCAGGTATAGCTGCTCAATGTGAAACACAAAAAGACCTATGCTCACTTCAGAAAGAAGTAGTAGATCTTACTAGTCAGAAACATCCAGCATAGACAGTTCAGAATTATTCCTCTCAAAAATAGATTTACATTTAATAAAGGTAAGTTTGAAGCAGGTCAAAGTCTACATGAACAGATAAGCACACCGATACTACAAATATGGAGAGAAGAAAAACTCCCTAGTGAATGAGGAGAATCATTACTGATCCCAGTATTCAAGAAAGGCAATAAGAGTAAGCACCCCTACACCAATAAGTGGCAGGCAACTACAGCACCCATACACCAATAAGTGGCAGACAACTACAGCATCTCCACACCAATAAATGGCAGACAACTACAGCATCTCCACACCAATAAGTGGCAGACAACTACAGCACCCCTACATCAATAAGTGGTAGACAACTACAGCACCCCTACACCAATGACTCACATGTCAAGTTATTACTGCAAATGCTTTTTTCTTCTTGTAAACATACAACACAACTTTCCTGTCTGATAAATCAAAACCCCACAGAATATCACAACTTTCCTGTCTGATAAATCAAAACCCCACAGAATATCACAACTTTCCTGTCTGATAAATCAAAACCCCACAGAATATCACAACTTTGTGTCTGAAAGTACAATTTTCATTGTAGTTGAACTACTTTACAAAAGTCAAAGGTGCACAATCTAACCTTGCTGCAGCAGAATTTATTACAAGCAAGATAAAACTAGGCACACAAAAAAAAGCTAATTTTATTAAGTTCTGACCCATAAAATGTGAATTTTATCATTTATTAAGTTCTGACCCATAAAATGTGAATTTTATCATTTATTAAGTTCTGACCCATAAAATGTGAATTTTATCATTTACTGAGTTCTACAAGAACTTAATATTGAAGAAGGCTGACTAGTAAAGAGGATTAAAGAGAGAAAACTTAAATATTTTGGACACATTAAACGTCGTGATAATTTAGAGAAGACTATATTGGAAAGATACATAATGGGAAAAAGAAAGAGAGGAAGACCAAAACGAAGATGGCTGCAAGAAATCGCTGATGATCTGCAAATGGTTGCAGCAGTAGCAGGCTATCTTGCTCACAACCGAGGGGCCTACAGGAGTGCTGTTTAGGAGGCAAAGTTCCGCAAGGGACATGCAAATGAATGAATGAATGAATGAATGGAGTTCTGGCCCATAAAGTAAGAATTTTATCATTTACTGAGTTCTGACCCATAAAGTGTGAATGTTATCATTTTCAAAGCCAACTAATGTCCAAGTCCTTTCAAAAAAAAAGAAAAAAAAAGTGTGGATATTTTTTGCTTAAAGTCTCACACATGGACACTAACTTGTCCGATACACTAGCATAATTTTTGTTTAAAGTCTCACACATGGACACTAACTTGTCTGATACACTAGCATAATTTTTGTTTAAAGACTCACACATGGACACTAACTTGTATGATACACTAGCATAATTTTTGTTTAAAGACACACATGGACACTAACTTGTATGATACACTAGCATAATTTTTGTTTAAAGACACACATGGACACTAACTTGTATGATACACTAGCATAATTTTTGTTTAAAGACTCACACATGGACACTAACTTGTATGATACACTAGCATAATTTTTGTTTAAAGACTCACACATGGACACTAACTTGTATGATACACTAGCACAATTTTTGTTTAAAGACACACATGGATACTAACTTGTCTGATACACTAGCATAATTTTTGTTTAAAGGCTCACACATGGACACTAACTTGTATGATACACTAGCATAATTTTTGTTTAAAGACACACATGGATACTAACTTGTATGATACACTAGCATAATTTTTGTTTAAAGACTCACACATGGATACTAACTTGTCTGATACACTAGCATAATTTTTGTTTAAAGTCTCACACATGGACACTAACTTGTATGATACACTAGCATAATTTATTCTTGCTTTACATTACAAAGGCATACTTGCACAGAAGCAGCCAATGCTGAGGTATGTTCTTGTTCTGTCAAGCCAGGTTCAGTAGAAAACAGAAGAAAAAGTAGAGGAGCATGTTATAAGATGATGGTGGCAGGATCTGACAAGAATTGCTCCTCTTCCCTATATTAAGCTTGGCGTGTAGGGATTGAAAATAAAAAGATTTATGCACAAAAAAATTACTTCACAATCATATTCCTGGCTGCTCTTCTGCTCTGTGATGTATCACATTCGAACTCCCAGTGGAAGGAAGCGTGACTGATGTACTTCCTGCGTCTGAATTCCGTCCAACTCTGGTCTATCTGCTTTTCCATACACGCCTGCATTTCCCCCTATTCTGTGGATTGCTCCGAGTAACCTATCTCTGGCCTAGTCAATTTTTGGGTCATTCATTTCATTTCATGATTGGAAGAAAGAAAAGTAAAATCTTGAGAGATTTACAGTCAACAAAGTTACAACATTCAGAGATATACAGTTAACAGAATTACAACACTTAGAGATTTACAGAAAACATAGCTACAACTCTCAGAGATTTACAGACAAAAGAGTTACAACACTCAGAGATTTAAAGTGAACAAAAGGACAACTCACTGAAAATTAAAACAAAAATTAAAAAATAGCAAGACTGGCATATTTTAAAAAAGACTAAAATGTTAGCACTGGGAGATTTAAAGTGAGAAACAAATGTATACCTAACACCACATACCAGCAATAAATAGAAAACATAATGTGTAATATATGGTTATTTATACAGATCATTTCCACACCAACAATCTGTGAACTACCACAATATACAGACACATACACTAGATATATCAGACACATACACTAGATACAAACAATCATCAAACACGTACACTAGATACAAACCATCATCAAACACAAACACTAGATACAAACAATCATCAGCTACATATATAAGAAACCAATTCATCATCATAATATGTATACATAAATAAATCATCAAACATACATAGAAATCAACAATAATCAGACTACACATATACCTGAAATCAACAATAATCAGACTACACATATACCTGAAATCAACAACATGCACTAAAAATCAACTATCATCAGACAACATGTACACATACATTAGAAATCAACTATCATCAGACAACATGTACTAAAAATCAACTATCATCAGACAACATGTACACATACATTAGAAATCAACTATCATCAGACAACATGTACATTAAAAATCAACTATCATCAGACTACATGTACATTAAAAATCAACTATCATCAGACAACATGTACACTAAAAATCAACTATCATCAGATAAAATGTACACCAAAAATCAACTATCATCAGACAACATGTACACTAAAAATCAACTATCATCAGACAACATGTACACTAAAAATCAACTATCATCAGATAAAATGTACACCAAAAATCAACTATCATCAGACAACATGTACACTAAAAATCAACTATCATCAGACAACATGTACACTAAAAATCATGCACTAAAACTGTGCTGCTGTATTAGCTCCCAGCCACAGCCTGTGTTTTCTGATGGAAGTCCAGACAGCAGGGACACTACTATGATTTATCTTCTTACATCTTACATTCTTTCCGTGCTGCTAAATGTCACATAGAGCCGCATGGTAGTTTGCCAAGATTTCCTGTCTTCAGTGAGTTTTTCAATCTCATCAAGGGATGTTATGCCCACTGAACTGGCCTCTCTTAACAATGTCCTCTTTAGAGTTTTACATGGTTGACCTCTTTTTCTTTGGCCTTTTGTGTTCCACCTGATAACTTCTTTGGGGATTCTCTGATTGTTTCCTCTCAGCACATGATCAACATATGTCCATCTTCTTTTTCATACACGCCTGCATTTCCCCCTATTCTGTGGATTGCTCCGAGTAACCTATCTCTGGCCTAGTCAATTTTTGGGTCATTCATTTCATTTCATGATTGGAAGAAAGAAAAGTAAAATCTTGAGAGATTTACAGTCAACAAAGTTACAACATTCAGAGATATACAGTTAACAGAATTACAACACTTAGAGATTTACAGAAAACATAGCTACAACTCTCAGAGATTTACAGACAAAAGAGTTACAACACTCAGAGATTTAAAGTGAACAAAAGGACAACTCACTGAAAATTAAAACAAAAATTAAAAAATAGCAAGACTGGCATATTTTAAAAAAGACTAAAATGTTAGCACTGGGAGATTTAAAGTGAGAAACAAATGTATACCTAACACCACATACCAGCAATAAATAGAAAACATAATGTGTAATATATGGTTATTTATACAGATCATTTCCACACCAACAATCTGTGAACTACCACAATATACAGACACATACACTAGATATATCAGACACATACACTAGATACAAACAATCATCAAACACGTACACTAGATACAAACCATCATCAAACACAAACACTAGATACAAACAATCATCAGCTACATATATAAGAAACCAATTCATCATCATAATATGTATACATAAATAAATCATCAAACATACATAGAAATCAACAATAATCAGACTACACATATACCTGAAATCAACAATAATCAGACTACACATATACCTGAAATCAACAACATGCACTAAAAATCAACTATCATCAGACAACATGTACACATACATTAGAAATCAACTATCATCAGACAACATGTACTAAAAATCAACTATCATCAGACAACATGTACACATACATTAGAAATCAACTATCATCAGACAACATGTACATTAAAAATCAACTATCATCAGACTACATGTACATTAAAAATCAACTATCATCAGACAACATGTACACTAAAAATCAACTATCATCAGATAAAATGTACACCAAAAATCAACTATCATCAGACAACATGTACACTAAAAATCAACTATCATCAGACAACATGTACACTAAAAATCAACTATCATCAGATAAAATGTACACCAAAAATCAACTATCATCAGACAACATGTACACTAAAAATCAACTATCATCAGACAACATGTACACTAAAAATCATGCACTAAAACTGTGCTGCTGTATTAGCTCCCAGCCACAGCCTGTGTTTTCTGATGGAAGTCCAGACAGCAGGGACACTACTATGATTTATCTTCTTACATCTTACATTCTTTCCGTGCTGCTAAATGTCACATAGAGCCGCATGGTAGTTTGCCAAGATTTCCTGTCTTCAGTGAGTTTTTCAATCTCATCAAGGGATGTTATGCCCACTGAACTGGCCTCTCTTAACAATGTCCTCTTTAGAGTTTTACATGGTTGACCTCTTTTTCTTTGGCCTTTTGTGTTCCACCTGATAACTTCTTTGGGGATTCTCTGATTGTTTCCTCTCAGCACATGATCAACATATGTCCATCTTCTTTTTCTGATCACCCATGAGACAGACTGTTGTTTGCTCATCTGTCTTATCTCTACGTTGTTTTTGAATTTGTTCCACTTTATACCGAGTATTTTCCTGAGGCATTTGTTTTAAAAAAAAGTCTATTTCTTGTCTATTTCTTTAGTTGTTTTCCAGCTTTTGCATCCATAAATGAACATTTGAATTGAATAATCTTATCTTTGTTTTTGTGCTTATAACTTTGAATGCCATATGTTCTCAAGATTCTTGAAGGTCAAGGCTGCTTTTGCAGTTAGAATTCTAGCTTCCTTTCTGGTGTCACCATCCTGGTCTATGTAGCTGCCGAGATATGCAAATTGGTTTACTTCATCAACAACTGTTCCTTCTATGTATATTTGTCCTTCGTGGTTAATGAGAAGTTTCACTATTTTTGTTTTATCCTATTTTACTAGCAATTGAAGACAGGGTATCTGTTTTTTCTTGCATTAATTTCACATTGAATATCACTGAGATATCACTAGGGAAAAAAATCTCTTTTTTATCTATTCAGTCTGAATGTAGATAATGATGATAAGTAATCTGATTTTTAAAAAAATCTGTTTCGAAATTATGTTCTCATTCTGTCATTATTTCTCTTCATCAACAATCTCAGAGACATCTGACACTTGAGTTTAAGAATGTCTGTCACTGCCTGCACGAGATGTTATATAGTTATAACATTAACTTGGGACCAATAAAGCTGTTGTATCTCAGAATAAACTAGTAAGGTTGCTGTATCTCAAAATAAACTAGTAAAGCTGTTGTATCTCAGAATAAACTAGTAAAGCTGTTGTATCTCAGAACAAACTAGTAAAGCTGTTGTATCTCAGAATAAACTAGTAAAGCTGTTGTATCTCAGAATAAACTAGTAAAGCTGTTGTATCTCAGAATAAACTAGTAAAGCTGTTGTATCTCAGAATAAACTAGTAAAGCTGTTGTATCTCAGAATAAACTAGTAAAGCTGTTGTATCTCAGAATAAACTAGTAAGGCTGTTGTATCTCAGAATAAACTAGTAAGGCTGTTGTATCTCAGAATAAACTACTAAGGCTGTTGTATCTCAGAATAAACTATCTCAACAGAAATGTCATTGACAAGTTACAACATCATGTCTGCCAATGTCATATGTGGCATATATTACATAAACATATGTGATACATATTACATTAACATCATATACAGTTCATATTATAACAACAAAGAAACATCAACACCATAAACAGCATAAATTATAACAATACTATTATTATAATAAATTTGCTTGGAAAAGAACGGGCTCAACTGTTAAGTGAGTCAGCTGTGAGGAGCCTAACTGTCCAGGGAATGTGGGAGCACATGGCAGTGATGTGGCAGACAGACTTGCTGGACAGGCTAAAATGGCAGACTGTCAATGGACAACGGAGACATTGCTAAGGCTGTAGTGGACAGACTATGGAAGAATGAAGAGCAGGAATGGAAGAAGAATGTGGCTGTGAAGAGAATGCTGGAGCTAGGACAAATTAAAGGTGCTGGCAGGACATCTGAACTGTGTGGCAGGAAATGCATCATAAACAACCAGCATTTCACGGGAACTATCAGCAAACTTACTCTTCAACGGATGCTGTGGCATATGGCTGAGTATAAATGGGGCTGTCCCGAACGCAGTGAAGCCGGGGGCTGAATTTTTAACTCGGAATAAACTAGTAAGGCTGTTGTATCTCAGAATAAACTACTAAGGCTGTTGTATCTCAGAATAAACTATCTCAACAGAAATGTCATTGACAAGTTACAACATCATGTCTGCCAATGTCATATGTGGCATATATTACATAAACATATGTGATACATATTACATTAACATCATATACAGTTCATATTATAACAACAAAGAAACATCAACACCATAAACAGCATAAATTATAACAATACTATTATTATAATAAATTTGCTTGGAAAAGAACGGGCTCAACTGTTAAGTGAGTCAGCTGTGAGGAGCCTAACTGTCCAGGGAATGTGGGAGCACATGGCAGTGATGTGGCAGACAGACTTGCTGGACAGGCTAAAATGGCAGACTGTCAATGGACAACGGAGACATTGCTAAGGCTGTAGTGGACAGACTATGGAAGAATGAAGAGCAGGAATGGAAGAAGAATGTGGCTGTGAAGAGAATGCTGGAGCTAGGACAAATTAAAGGTGCTGGCAGGACATCTGAACTGTGTGGCAGGAAATGCATCATAAACAACCAGCATTTCACGGGAACTATCAGCAAACTTACTCTTCAACGGATGCTGTGGCATATGGCTGAGTATAAATGGGGCTGTCCCGAACGCAGTGAAGCCGGGGGCTGAATTTTTAACTCGGAACTTTATAATAATACATCATCCTGCACAGTATATCAACACCATATGCAAATCACATATGATACATCAACATCATACACAGCAAAGATCACAAAAACACAGATACATCAACATTAAACACAACATATATTATGGCAGCTTATGTTAAGATGTAATATATATGTAAAATACAGAAAGCAAGCAATGCCATCATCCTGAGAACTAGATCTACAGAGACCATTACCATATCCAAAGTGAAAGAAAGATATTTCTACAATACACTGCAAAACACATGCAACAACTAACATGTAAGCCAACATATTTATATATGTGGAACAATGTTTCCCTATAACAGATACTATGCAGTACAAATACAGATAATCAGCTACATACATCAGAAAATGACTCGGGTAAATGGTTAGAGATGGCCTAAGAGAGTTTAGTCATTTTAAAACTTGGGTATTCCCCCCCTCCTCCAACTAGAACCTGGCATGTCTGTGGATTCTTCTGGTTTCTGACACAAGAGAGTGATATAACATAACTAAAAACATTATTTTATAACATTTAATATCTTCTGACACGAGAAAATGATATAACACAAGTAAAAACATGTTATTACATTTAATGTTTTCTTAAAAGCAAACAAAACAGAAAACTACTTCTGGTACAGGGGTGACACTAGAACTGGTAGATCACAGACAAGTGTTAAGTGACTGAAAACTGTTACATGACTGAAACTGTTAAGTGACTGAAAACTGTTAAATGACTGAAACTGTTAAGTGATAAATATTCAGCACTGACAAGTGTTAAATGACTGACCTCTTGTTTTTCCAGCCTGTTCTGCTCCTCGATTGTTGAAATAATTTCTGTCATGTTTGTTTCTAGAACCATACCTCCCATCACAAGCTCTGACAGGATATAGTGTACCTGTGGATATCAGTGACAGGATATAGTGTACCTGTGGATATCAGTGACAGGATATAGTGTACCTGTGGATATCAGTGACAGGATATAGTGTACCTGTGGATATCAGTGACAGGATATAGTGTACCTGTGGATATCAGTGACAGGATATAGTGTACCTGTGGATATCAGTGACAGGATATAGTGTACCTGTGGATATCAGTGACAGGATATAGTGTACCTGTGGATATCAGTGACAGGATATAGTGTACCTGTGGATATCAGTGACAGGATATAGTGTACCTGTGGATATCAGTGACAGGATATAGTGTACCTGTGGATATCAGTGACAGGATATAGTGTACCTGTGGATATCAGTGACAGGATATAGTGTACCTGTGGATATCAGTGACAGGATATAGTGCACCTGTGGATATCAGTGACAGGATATAGTGTACCTGTGGATATCAGTGACAGGATATAGTATACCTGTGGATATCAGTGACAGGATATAGTGCACCTGTGGATATCAGTGACAGGATATAGTGCACCTGTGGATATCAATGACAGGATACAGTGTTCATGTGGATATCAATGACAGGATATAGTGTTCTTGTGGATATTAGTGACAGGATATAGTGCACCTGTGTATATCAGTGACAGGATATAGTGTACCTGCAGATATCAGTGACAGGATATAGTGTACCTGTGGATATCAGTGACAGGATATAGTGCATCTGTGGATATCAGTGACAGGATATAGTGTACCTGTGGATATCAGTGACAGGATATAGTGCATCTGTGGATATCAGTGACAGGATATAGTGTACCTGTGGATATCAGTGACAGGATAATGTAACTGTGGGTTTACTGACAAATATAATTCATATGCAGGTTATCATGGGAACACTAGTATCACATGAACAACATTAAAACTAAGAGACAAACTATGATACACTAGTATCATAAGAACAACATTAAAACTAAGAGACAAACTATGATACACTAGTATCATGAGAAAAACACTAAAACAAAGAGACAATCTAAGATACACCTGTATCATGTGAACAACATTAAAACTAAGAGACAAACTGTGACACATCAGTACCATGCAGACAGTATTCAGACACACCAGTATAGTGCAGACAGTACTAAGATATACCAGTATCATGCAGACAGTACTAAGATATACCAGTATCATGCAGACAGTATTAAGATATACCAGTATCACACAGACAGTATTAAGATGTATCATGCAGACAGTATTAAGATATATCAGTATCATGTAGACAGTATTAAGATACACCAGCATCATGCAGACAGTATTAAAATATACCAGTATCATGCAGACAGTACTAAGATATACCAGTATCATGCAGACAGTATTAAGATACACCAGCATCATTCAGACAGTATTAAGATATACCAGTATCATGCAGAAAGTATTAAGATATACCAGTATCATGCAGACAGTATTAAGATATACCAGTATCATGCAGACAGTATTAAGATATACCAGTATCATGCAGACAGTATTAAGATATACCAGTATCATGCAGACAGTATTAAGATATACCAGTATCATACAGACAGTACTCAGACACACCAGTATTGTGCAGACAGTACTAAGATACTCCAGTACTGTGCAGACAGTACTAAGATATACCAGTATCGTGCAGTCAGTACTAAGATATACCAGTTTTGTGCAGACAGTACAAGATATACCTACTAAGATATACCAGTATCATGAAGACAGTATTAAGATACACCAGGATCATGCAGATAAGAACTGAATTATCATGCAGATAAGAACTGAAGCCAGTTTAGTGGGCATAACATCCCTTGATGAAGTTGAAAAACTCACCAAAAAAAAGGAAAACTTTGCAAACAACTACGCAAGCCCTATGTGACATTTAACAGCACAAGAAAGATGTAAGTATCATGCAGATAAGACTATAAGACCAGGACTACCTTGTCCACATGAAATATGAGATCTAGTTCACAAACGTTCTCAAAGCACTTGTCAAGTGTCTCCACAAACACCTGCAGGAAGAAACAAGTACATGTTTACATCTGTGTTCTGACGGCAAGAAGTAACAAGTTCATGTTCTGTGTTCTGATGGCAAGAAGTAACAAGTACATGTTCTATGTCTGTGTTCTGATGGCAAGAAGTAACAAGTACATGTTCTGTGACTGTGTTCTGATGGCAAGAAGTAACAAGTACATGTTCTATGTCTGTGTTCTGATGACAAGAAGTAACAAGTACATGTTCTGTGTCTGTGTTCTGATGGCAAGAAGTAACAAGTACATGTTCCGTGTCTGTGTTCTGATGGCAAGAAGTAACAAGTACATGTTCTGTGTCTGTGTTCTGACGGCAAGAAGTAACAAGTACATGTTCTGTGTCTGTGTTCTGACGGCAAGAAGTAACAAGTACATGTTCTGAGTCTGTGTTAAGATATACCAGTATCATGCAGACAGTATTAAGATATACCAGTATCATGCAGACAGTATTAAGATATACCAGTATCATGCAGACAGTATTAAGATATACCAGTATCATACAGACAGTACTCAGACACACCAGTATTGTGCAGACAGTACTAAGATACTCCAGTACTGTGCAGACAGTACTAAGATATACCAGTATCGTGCAGTCAGTACTAAGATATACCAGTTTTGTGCAGACAGTACAAGATATACCTACTAAGATATACCAGTATCATGAAGACAGTATTAAGATACACCAGGATCATGCAGATAAGAACTGAATTATCATGCAGATAAGAACTGAAGCCAGTTTAGTGGGCATAACATCCCTTGATGAAGTTGAAAAACTCACCAAAAAAAAGGAAAACTTTGCAAACAACTACGCAAGCCCTATGTGACATTTAACAGCACAAGAAAGATGTAAGTATCATGCAGATAAGACTATAAGACCAGGACTACCTTGTCCACATGAAATATGAGATCTAGTTCACAAACGTTCTCAAAGCACTTGTCAAGTGTCTCCACAAACACCTGCAGGAAGAAACAAGTACATGTTTACATCTGTGTTCTGACGGCAAGAAGTAACAAGTTCATGTTCTGTGTTCTGATGGCAAGAAGTAACAAGTACATGTTCTATGTCTGTGTTCTGATGGCAAGAAGTAACAAGTACATGTTCTGTGACTGTGTTCTGATGGCAAGAAGTAACAAGTACATGTTCTATGTCTGTGTTCTGATGACAAGAAGTAACAAGTACATGTTCTGTGTCTGTGTTCTGATGGCAAGAAGTAACAAGTACATGTTCCGTGTCTGTGTTCTGATGGCAAGAAGTAACAAGTACATGTTCTGTGTCTGTGTTCTGACGGCAAGAAGTAACAAGTACATGTTCTGTGTCTGTGTTCTGACGGCAAGAAGTAACAAGTACATGTTCTGAGTCTGTGTTCTGATGGCAAGAAGTAACAAGTACATGTTCTGTGTCTGTGTTCTGATGGTAAGAAGTAACAAGTACATGTTCCGTGTCTGTGTTCTGATGGCAAGAAGTAACAAGTTCATATTCTGTGTCTGTGTTGTGATGACAAGAAGTAACAAGTTCATGTTCTGTGTCTGTGTTCTGATGACAAGAAGTGACAAGTTAATGTTCTGTGTTCTGTTGACAAGAAGTAACAAGTTTATGTTCTGTGTCTGTGTTCTGATGACAAGAAGTAACAAGTTCATGTTCTGTGTTCTGTTGACAAGAAGTAATAAGTTCATGTTCTGTGTCTGTGTTCTGATGACAAGAAGTAACAAGTTTATGTTCTGTGTTCTGTTGACAAGAAGTAATAAGTTCATGTTCTGTGTCTGTGTTCTGTTGACAAGAAGTAACAAGTTCATGTTCTGTGTCCTGTTGACAAGAAGTAATAAAGTTCATGTTCTGTGTCTGTGTTCTGTTGACAAGAAGTAATAAGTTCATGTTCTGTGTCTGTGTTCTGTTGACAAGAAATAACAAGTTCATGTTCTGTGTTCTGTTGACAAGAAATAACAAGTTCATGTTCTGTGTTGTGATGACAAGAAGTAACAAGTTCATGTTCTGTGTTGTGATGACAAGAAGTAACAAGTTCATGTTCTGTGTCTGTGTTGTGATGACAAGAAGTAACAAGTTCATGTTCTGTGTCTGTGTTCTGATGACAAGAAGTGACAAGTTAATGTTCTGTGTTCTGTTGACAAGAAGTAACAAGTTTATGTTCTGTGTCTGTGTTGTGATGACAAGAAGTAACAAGTTCATGTTCTGTGTTCTGTTGACAAGAAGTAATAAGTTCATGTTCTGTGTCTGTGTTCTGTTGACAAGAAGTAACAAGTTCATGTTCTGTGTCCTGTTGACAAGAAGTAATAAAGTTCATGTTCTGTGTCTGTGTTCTGTTGACAAGAAGTAATAAGTTCATGTTCTGTGTCTGTGTTCTGTTGACAAGAAATAACAAGTTCATGTTCTGTGTTCTGTTGACAAGAAGTAACAAGTTCATGTTCTGTGTTGTGATGACAAGAAGTAACAAGTTCATGTTCTGTGTCTGTGTTGTGATGACAAGAAGTAACAAGTTCATGTTCTGTGTCTGTGTTCTGATGACAAGAAGTGACAAGTTAATGTTCTGTGTTCTGTTGACAAGAAGTAACAAGTTTATGTTCTGTGTCTGTGTTGTGATGACAAGAAGTAACAAGTTCATGTTCTGTGTTCTGTTGACAAGAAGTAATAAGTTCATGTTCTGTGTCTGTGTTCTGTTGACAAGAAGTAACAAGTTCATGTTCTGTGTCCTGTTGACAAGAAGTAATAAGTTCATGTTCTGTGTCTGTGTTCTGTGACAAGAAGTAATAAGTTCATGTTCTGTGTCTGTGTTCTGTTGACAAGAAATAACAAGTTCATGTTCTGTGTTCTGTTGACAAGAAATAACAAGTTCATGTTCTGTGTTGTGATGACAAGAAGTAACAAGTTCATGTTCTGTGTTGTGATGACAAGAAGTAACAAGTTCATGTTCTGTGTCTGTGTTGTGATGACAAGAAGTAACAAGTTCATGTTCTGTGTCTGTGTTCTGATGACAAGAAGTGACAAGTTAATGTTCTGTGTTCTGTTGACAAGAAGTAACAAGTTTATGTTCTGTGTCTGTGTTGTGATGACAAGAAGTAACAAGTTCATGTTCTGTGTTCTGTGACAAGAAGTAATAAGTTCATGTTCTGTGTCTGTGTTCTGTTGACAAGAAGTAACAAGTTCATGTTCTGTGTCCTGTTGACAAGAAGTAATAAAGTTCATGTTCTGTGTCTGTGTTCTGTTGACAAGAAGTAATAAGTTCATGTTCTGTGTCTGTGTTCTGTTGACAAGAAATAACAAGTTCATGTTCTGTGTTCTGTTGACAAGAAGTAACAAGTTCATGTTCTGTGTTGTGATGACAAGAAGTAACAAGTTCATGTTCTGTGTCTGTGTTGTGATGACAAGAAGTAACAAGTTCATGTTCTGTGTCTGTGTTCTGATGACAAGAAGTGACAAGTTAATGTTCTGTGTTCTGTTGACAAGAAGTAACAAGTTTATGTTCTGTGTCTGTGTTGTGATGACAAGAAGTAACAAGTTCATGTTCTGTGTTCTGTTGACAAGAAGTAATAAGTTCATGTTCTGTGTCTGTGTTCTGTTGACAAGAAGTAACAAGTTCATGTTCTGTGTCCTGTTGACAAGAAGTAATAAAGTTCATGTTCTGTGTCTGTGTTCTGTTGACAAGAAGTAATAAGTTCATGTTCTGTGTCTGTGTTCTGTTGACAAGAAATAACAAGTTCATGTTCTGTGTTCTGTTGACAAGAAGTAACAAGTTCATGTTCTGTGTTGTGATGACAAGAAGTAACAAGTTCATGTTCTGTGTTCTGTGTTGTGATGACAAGAAGTAACAAGTTCATGTTCTGTGTTCTGATGGAAGAAAGTGGTTTACAAATCTGTTCAGGGAAAGTGTTTATAACATTAGATAAGATGGGGATCAGAGAAAGTGTTTATAACATTAGATAAGATGGGGATCAGAGAAAGTGTTTATAACATTAGATAAGATGGGGATCAGAGAAAGTGTTTATAACATTAGATAAGATGGGGATCAGAGAAAGTGTTTATAACATTAGATAAGATGGGGATCAGAGAAAGTGTTTATAACATTAGATAAGATGGGGATCAGAGAAAGTGTTTATAACATTAGATAATATGGGAATCAGAGAAAGTGTTATAACATTAGATAAGATGGGGATCAGATAAAGTGTTTATAACATTAGATAATATGGGAATCAGAGAAAGTGTTATAACATTAGATAAGATGTTGATCAGATAAAGTGTTATAACATTAGATAAGATGTTGATCAGAGAAAGTGTTTATAACATTAGATAAGATGGGGATCAGATAAAGTGTTATAACATTAGATAAGATGGAGTCAGGGAAAGTGTTTATAACATTAGATAAGATGGGGGTCAGATAAAGTGTTTATAACATTAGATAAGATGGGGATCAGAGAAAGTATTATAACATTAGAAAAGAGAAAAGTGTAATAACATTGAAAAGATGGAGGTCAGAGAAAAGTGTAATAACATGAAAAAATGTAGGTTAGAGAAATTGTAATAACATAGAAAAGATGTAGGTCAGAGAAAGTGTAATACCATGAAAAAGATGGAGGTCAGAGAAAGTGTAATAACATGACTAGATACAGGTCAGATAATGAGAGAGTGTAATAATATGACAAAATGGAGGTCAGAGAATGTGTTCTAACATGACAAGGTATAGATCAGAGAATGTGTTCTAACATGACAAGGTACAGATGAGAGAATGTGTTCTAACATGACAAGGTATAGATCAGAGAATGTGTTCTAACATGACAAGGTATAGATCAGAGAATGTGTTCTAACATGACAAGGTATAGATCAGAGAATGTGTTCTAACATGACAAGGTACAGATGAGAGAATGTGTTCTAACATGACAAGGTACAGATGAGAGAATGTGTTCTAACATGACAAGGTACAGATGAGAGAATGTAAGAATATGCCAAGATGTAAGTAAGGAAAAGTATTCTAGAGTTACTGAGAGATTTGCTTCATTATTAAGCAAAAATGTTTTTCACCATCATCAGTGTCATCATCATCATTATAATCATCATCAAATGCCATGTCAGAGTGTGAATTATCTTTGTGGCAGCTTATATTATATGGCTGTGATGTGTGTCAAGATGAGGCAAGCAACTGACTAGATGAAAAAATGCCACATTCTTGACGGAGGACATCAATCTCCTGTTCGATGGGCTCAGGTTTAGACAGAGCAACATAATAATGACACCAGGGGCAGTAACACATATTTACAAGTTCAAACAAAACTACATCAATACTGGCATATGATGATGATGATGATGATGATGATAGTGGTGAAAATCTTGATGGTTGCAGATGATGATGATGGTGAAAATCTTGATGGTTACAGATCATGATGATGATGGTGAAAATCTTGATGACTGCGCATGATGGTGAAAATCTTGATGACTGCACATGATGAAAAATGGTGAAAATTTTGATGGTTGCAGATGATGATGAAAATCTTGATGGTTACTCATGCTGATGGTGAAAATCTTGATGGTTGTTCATGATGATAGTGAAAAATTTGATGATTGCGCATGATGATGGTGATGATGATGAAAATCTTGCTGGTTACTCATGATGATGGTGAAAAACTTGATGACTGCACATGATGATGATGATGGTGAAAATCTTGATGGTTCCAGATGATTATGATGGTGAAAATCTTGAATGCTACTCATGATGATGGTGAACATCTTGATGACTGAGCATGATGATGATGATGGTGAAAATCATGAAGGTTGCAAATAATGATGGCGAAAATCTTAATGGTTACTCATGACCACGGTGGTGAAAATCTTGATAGTTGCAGATGATTATGATGGTGAAAATCTTGATGGTTACTTATGCTGATGGTGAACATCTTGATTTCGCATGATGATGATGATGAAAATCTTGATTTCTACTCATGATGATGGTGGTGAAAATCTTGATGGCTACTCATGATGATGATGGTGGTGAAAATCTTGATGGTTACTCATGATGATGGCGGTGGTGAAAATCTTGATGGTTACAGATGATGATGATGATGATGATGAAAATCTTGATGGTTGCAGGTGATGATGATGGTGAAAATCTTGATGGTTGCAGATGATGATGATGGTGAAAATCTTGATGGTTGCAGATGATGATGATGATGGTTAAATTCCTGATGATTGCACATGATGATGATGACAATCTTGATGGTTACTCATGATAATGGTGAAAATCTTGATGATTACTCAAGACGATGATGGTGAAAATCTTGATGGTTACTCATGATGAAAATCTTAACGATCACTCATGATGATAATGGTGAAAGTCTTGATGGCTACTCATGATGATGATGAAAATCTTGATGGTTGCAGATGATGATGATGTTGATGGTGAAAATCTTTATGATTGCAGATGATGATGGTGAAAATCGTGATGGTTACAGATCATGATGATGGTGTAAATCTTGATGGTTACAGATCATGATGATGGTGAAAATCCTGATGGTTACAGATCATGATGAGGATGATGATGATGGTGAAAATCATGATGGTGAAAATCTTGATGGTTGCAGATGATGATGGTGAAAATCTTGATGGTTACAGATCATGATAGTGAAAATCTTGACGGTTACAGATCATGATGATGGTGAAAATCTTGATGGTTACAGATCATGATGATGGTGAAAGTCTTGATGGTTACAGATGATGGTGAAAGTCTTGACGGTTACAGATCATGATGATGGTGAAAATCTTGATGGTTACAGATCATGCTGATGGTGAAAATCTTGATGGTTACAGATCATGATGATGGTGAAAATCTTGATGGTTACAGATCATGATGATGGTGGAAATCTTGATGGTTACAGATCATGATGATGGTGAAAGTCTTGATGACTGCACATGATTATGATGATGGTGGTGAAAATCTTGATGGTTGTGCATGATGATAACGATGGTGACTATTTTGATGGTTACAGATGATGACGATGATGAAAATCTTAATGGTTGCGCATGATGATGATGAATGCTAACTTGAAAGCATTCAAACTGCCCACAGAACGAGGAAGAACAAACACACTGGCAAACAATGACAAAGGCCAGCAGAACAAGGAAGAACAAACACACTGGCAAACAATGACAAAGGCCAGCAGAACAAGGAAGAACAAACACACTGGCAAACAATGACAAAGGCCAGCAGAACAAGGAAGAACAAACACACTGGCAAACAATGACAAAGGCCAGCAGAACAAGAAAGAACAAACACATTGGCAAACAATGACAAAGGCCAGCAGAACAAGGAAGAACAAACACACTAGCAAACAATGACAAAGGCCAGCAGAACAAGGAAGAACAAACACACTGGCAAACAATGACAAAGGCCACTCAGACAAAACAACCTCCCTCTCTTATGATCCAGTCACACCATGACGAAAACCATACGCACTGCCCTTCTTCCATGGGTCAGACACACACTCCCAGAAACCATACTTTCATACAGCCAAAACTTTCATACAGCCAAAAACCATACTTTTACACAGCCAAAACCATACTTTCATACAGCCAAAACCATACTTTCATACAACCAAAACCATACTTTCATACAGCCAGAACCATATTTTCATACAACCAAAACCATACTTTCATATAGCCAGAACCATACTCTCATACAACCAGAACCACCCCTCAAACTTTCGTCACAGTTCCCACGCTGTGTGAAAACACTCACAACACGTGAATCTGTGAACCCCAAAGCTTCTGCATGCTTAATCAACTCAGGAGGAGATCACCCACTAAACCTTAACTATGAAAATTAAGAGTGGGTTAACCTTTTACAATTAATCCCAGTGGAAGCAACCCCTTAAAAGATCAATACATTGTTACAACTAATGTTTGCCCACAGATCTCAATCTGTTACATCTTTCAGTCAGTTATCTCCCCTCCATGCCTACCTCTGTCTCGCTACATGTCAAATAAATGCTGACTGTTGCTTCTTTTAGTCTTGAGTAAATTCATTTTTGAGTGACTTACAATTAGATATCTCTTGTTTGATTTTGTCTGGTCTGTATCATGTTATGTTTGTGTCTGAAAAATGGAAGGAAGTGACAGAGAAGATAAAACATTAAGCATTAATACTTATCTACTCTCACTTCTTCTTCTTCTTCTTCTCCCTCTTCACATTTATGTACATAATTCACTGTTTGTCATCTCAAAGATATTTTATGTACATATTTCACTTTTTGTCATCTCAAAGATATTTTATATACATATTTCACTTTTTGTCATCTCAAAGATATTTTATGTACATATTTCATTTTTTGTCATCTCAAAGATATTTTATGTACATATTTCACTTTTTGTCATCTCAAAGATATTTTATGTACACATTTCACTGTTTGTCATCTCAGATATCAAAGACATTCTTCCAAGTCACCACATATGATCTCTGCAATGGTCTGATTCACTTTCTTACAGTAAGACGGACTTGGTGCAGTATTTTAGATCTCATGCTCTTGATTAAGATGCTTTCACATGGCATATTTTGTTATTCATTTCTGACGTGTATTTTCCTTGTTATGTTATTAGTGTGTGCCCAAGTATTTGAATGTTTCCTCTCACTGCAAGGTCTTACAATCATTTGTGTTATTAGTGTGTGCCCAAGTATATGAATGTTTCCTCTCACTGCAAGGTCTTACAATCATTTATGTTATTAGTGTGTGCCCACGTATTTGAATACTTCCTCTCACTGCAAGGTCTTACAATCATTTATGTTATTAGTGTGTGCCCAAGTATTTGAATACTTCCTCTCACTGCAAGGTCTTACAATCATTTATGTTATTAGTGTGTGCCCAAGTATATGAATGTTTCCTCTCACTGCAAGGTCTTACAATCATTTATGTTATTAGTGTGTGCCCAAGTATTTGAATGTTTCCTCTCACTGCAAGGTCTTACAATCATTTATGTTACAGATGATGGATACTGAAAAGTTCTCCACACAAGATGTGCAGCTAGTGGAGTTCCCAGACTTGGAGGATACATGCATGTCACAGCTGGTGGAGTTCTCAGACTTGGAGGATACATGCATGTCACAGCTGGTGGAGTTCTCAGACTTGGAGGATACATGCATGTCACAGCTGGTGGAGTTCTCAGACTTGGAGGATACATGCATGTCACAGCTGGTGGAGTTCTCAGACTTGGAGGATACATGCATGTCACAGCTGGTGGAGTTCCCAGACTTGGAGGATACATGCATGTCACAGCTGGTGGAGTTCCCAGACATGGAGGATATATGCATGTCACAGCTGGTGGAGTTCTCAGACTTGGAGGATACATGCATGTCACAGCTGGTGGAGTTCCCAGACATGGAGGATATATGCATGTCACAAGTGGTGGTAAAATCCACCAAATATGCTGAAAACCTGTGAATAAAGGCTTACAGATGAGTGGCAGACACACACTCCCAGTATATTATTTGTTTGTTGGGTGAAGTAGATGAGTGGCAGACACACGCTCCCAGTATATTATTTGTTTGTTGGGTGAAGTAGATGAGTGGCAGACACACGCTCCCAGTATATTAATTGTTTGTTGGGTGAAGTAGATGAGTGGCAGACACACGCTCCCAGTATATTATCTGTTTGTTGGGTGAAGTAGATGAGTGGCAGACACACGCTCCCAGTATATTATTTGTTTGTCGGGTGAACTGGGGGCATTTTAAAACCTTTATACTCTCACTGCCTGACTTGTAAGACATGCCCCACAAGTAGCTGAAACAAGGTCAACCACAAAAGGAAACCACTCTCCTGGAATGGCCATATCAATATACAGAATTCAACTCCAGGCAGCTATCAGATAGAACAACCATGCAACTAGCACTTCACAGACAGAACAACCACACAACCAGCATTTCACAGATAGAACAACCACACAACCAGCACTTCACAGGTAGAACAACCACACAACCAGCACAGATAGAACAACCACACAACCAGCACTTCACAGACAGAACAACCACACAACCAGCACAGATAGAACAACCACACAACCAACACTTCACAGATAGAACAACCACGCAACCAGCACTTCACAGATATAAATAATCAATACAAATTCTAAATTGCAACTTCAGACACGCACAGCAGACTGAAAGCCATCACGCTGTTTGAGCGAGAGAATGAAAGAGAGAGAAGAAAATAGAGGGAATCTGGCAACCCTCACCTGAATGAGGTCAAGGATTCCAAGTTCACTCTCTGATGAGTCCACATAGAAAACAAAGTAGAGCGTGGCATAGTGGCGGTAGATGAGCCTGCAGTCTGAGCCACCGATCAGGCTTCAGGTAATAAATGAGAACTTTGTTAATATTTTTACAAGCTGAATGAAGGTGATAAGTAAAACATCACATGGTAACTGAGGTTAATTATGCAACACACTACATGATAAATGGTATTAATTCTGGAAAATGATATGCTAACTGAGGTTAATTATGCAACACACTACTTGGTAAATGATGTTAATTATATAACACATTACATGATAGACAATGCTAATTATGTAACATTATATGGCAATTGATGTTAATTATGTAAGATATAAGATGTACCACATCATATGGCAAATGAGTTTAATTATGTGCCACTTATACTTACTTACATTCTTCCCGTGCCACTAAATGTCACATAGGGCTCACAAGGTAGTTCACCAATCCCTCCTATCTCCGGCGAGCCCCTCAACCTCACCAAGGGACTCCATGCCCATTAATTTGGCCTCTCTTAACAATGTCCTCTTTTGAGTTTCCCATGGTCTGCCTCTTTTTCTTTGGCCTGCTGTGTTCCACTTTATAGCTTGTTTTGGGATTCTCTGATCGTTTCTTCTCATCATGTGACCAACATATGTCCATCTCCTTTTCCTGATCACCAATGAGACAGGTTGTTGTTCGCTCATCTGTCTTATCTCTGCATTGTTCTTAAATTCATTCCACTTGATGCCGAGTATTTTCCTTAGAGATTTGTTTTCAAAAGAGCCTAATTTATTGTCTAAAAGAGTCTAATTTATTGTCTATTTCTTTAGTTGTTTTCCAGCTTTTGCATGCATAAATGAGGGTAGATATTACATTTGAATTGAATAGTCTTAACTTGGTTTTTGTGCTTATAACTTTTGAATGCCTTATGTTCTCAAGATTACTGAAGATCAATGCTGCTTTTGCAATTCTAATTCTAACTTCCTTTCCGGTGTCACCATCCTCGTCTATGTACCTGCCTAGGTACGCAAATTGATTGACTTCTTCAACAGCTGTCCCTTCTACGTGTATTTTTCCATTTTAATTAATTAATTCATTCATTCATTTGCATGTCCCTTGCGGAAGTTTGCCTCCCTAACAGCACTCCTGTAGGCCTCTCGGTTGTGAGCAAGATGGCCTGCTGCTGCTGCATCCATCTGCAGATCGTCAACGATTTCTTGCAGCCATCTTCGTTTTGGTCTTCCTCTTTTTCTTTTTCCCATTATGTAACCTTCCAAAATGGTCTTCTCTAAATTATCATGATGTTTAATGTGTCCAAAATATTTAAGTTTTCTCTCTTTAATCAACTTTACTAGCCAGCCTTCTTCAATGTTAAGTTCTTGTAGTACAGATATATTTGTTCTTTTTTGTGTCCATGATATTTAAAGGACTCTTCTGTAGCATTTACATTTAAAGGCATCTATGTGTTTCTCAGCTGTTTTGTTAAGTGTCCAGGTCTCACAGGCATATGCTGCGATGGGAAAGATGCATGCCCTTAAAAATCTTAATTTTGTAGTTCTGTCTGCTCCTCTCCACAGATTCTTTAGTTGTTTTACTTTCTGAAGAGCAATAGATGTTCTCATTTTAATTAATGGGAAGTTTAATTATTTTGTTTTGTCCTTGTTAATTTCAAGGCCTGTTTGTGCCACATTATATAGTAAATATGCTATGTCATATGTTATATGATAAATGTGCTTACTATGTCATACATTATATTGTAAATGTGTTGTAAACTTATTTTTCAACATATTCCCCATTAACAGCTATACATTTTCCCAACCGTGATGTCCACTGCTATATTCTGTTGATGAAGAAAGTGTCTGGTTGGTGCAAACAGCAGCTTCAGCATCTAATGAAAAATGCTGACTTTTCAATGTCTCTTTCAATTTAGGGAACACCCAGAAGTTGGACGGAGACATATCTGGGCCATAACGAGGGCGTGGAGCAACTGAATTTCATGTTTCTTTCTTGTGCATCAGAACCAGGCAAGGCCACACCGTGCACAGATGAAGGAAACTGTGACAAGCTAAAAATTCACAACTTATTTTATACGTCTGGAGGCCTTACTTCTCAGTCAGACATCATATAAAACAAAAGATCACTAAGGCTGAACGGGTGACATAGTACAAGACGACTGTGTTGATTATGTAATAGAGATGACTGTGTTGATTATGTAATGCATTACAAGACGAATATGTTGATTATGTAAAACACTGCGAGATGACTGTGTTGATTATGTAATACATGACAAGATGACTGTGATTATGTAATACATTGTGAGATTACTGTGTTGGTTATGTAATATATTACAAAACAACTGTGTTGATTATATAATACATTATGAGATGACTGTTGATTGTATAATACATTGTGAGATGACTGTGTTGATATGAGATGACTGTGCTGATTATGTAATACATTACAAGATGACTGTTGATTATGTAATACATTACAAGATGACTGTTGATTATGTAATACATTACAAGATGGCTGTGTTGATTATTCAATACATTACAAGATGGCTGTGTTGATTATTCAATACATTACAAGATGACTGTTGATTATGTAATACATTACAAGATGGCTGTGTTGATTATTCAATATGTTACAAGATGACTATTGATTATGTAATACATTACAAGATGACTGTGTTGATTATTCAATACATTACAAGATGGCTGTGTTGATTATTCAATATGTTACAAGATGACTATTGATTATGTAATACATTACAAGATGACTGTTGATTATGTAATACATTATAAGATACCTAGGGGTCAGTAAGTAGCATGTTACAAGATAACTGGGAGTCAATAAGTAGCATGTTACAAGATAACTGGGAGTCAATAAGTAGCATGTTACAAGATAACTGAGGGTCAATAAGTAGCATGTTACAAGATAACTGGGAGTCAATAAGTAGCATGTTACAAGATAACTGGGGGTCAATAAGTAGCATGTTACAAGATAACTGGGGGTCAATAAGTAGCATGTTACAAGATAACTGGGGGTCAATAAGTAGCATGTTACAAGATAACTGAGGGTCAATAAGTAGCATGTTACAAGATAACTGAGGGTCAATAAGTAGCATGTTACAAGATAACTGAGGGTCAATAAGTAGCATGTTACAAGATAACTGGGGGTCAATAAGTAGCATGTTACAAGATAACTGGGAGTCAATAAGTAGCATGTTACAAGATAACTGGGGGTCAATAAGTAGCATGTTACAAGATTACTTGATATCAGTAAGTAGCATGTTACAAGATTACTTGATATCAGTAAGTAGCATGTTACAAGATTACTTGATATCAGTAAGTAGCATGTTACAAGATTACTTGATATCAGTAAGTAGCATGTTACAAGATTACTTGATATCAGTAAGTAGCATGTTACAAGATTACTTGATATCAGTAAGTAGCATGTTACAAGATTACTAGAGGTCAGTATGCAGAATGTTATAAAATGATTGAGACTGACTGTGCGGCACACTACAAAATGACTAATTCTGATTATGATTATTAAAAATAGCTGAGTTTCATTGTGTAACACAAGACAAGATGACTGTGGCTGACTGTGTAACACATTACAACAAGACTGAGTTTCACTATGTAACACATTATAAGATGACTGATGCTGATTTGTAACACATTACAAGACAAATGCGGCTGCTTTTTATTTTTTTAATGATCGCAGATGAATTATGCTTGTGTTGTCTTAAGTAATGACCAGCACTCAGAGGTGATGAGATAACAGCTGAATTTATTAAAGCAGGAGGAAAGGAATGTGCAACAATCTATCATGCACTGTGCAAAATGATATGGTATTCAGGTATTTGGCCAAAAGAATGGAAAAGAACTGTATTCATTCCACTGCCAAAAAAGGGTAACCTGAATTTATGCACAAACTACAGAACCATTGCCCTGATTAGTCATGCCAGTAAAATTCTGTTAAAAATCATAATGGGTAGACTTCGTAAGAAAATGGAAGAAGTCAATATGGTCCAAGGAGGTTTTAGACAAGGAAGATGATCAAGAGATCATATACTCAATATAAGATTAATAATACAGAAATGCAGAGAATTTAATGTGAATCTATATTCATCTTTTATAGACTATTCAAAGGCATTTGATTGTGTACAACACCAGAAACTTTGGGAAATAACGGAAAAATGGGATTTCCAACATATTCGATACAATTAATATTACTGCTGTATCTAGACCAACAGGCAGCAGTAAGAATAAATGGTGAAACAACAACTTGACTTGACATAAAACAAGGGGTCTGTCAGAGGTGTATATTGTCGCCTTACTTATTTAACTTGTATACTGAAAATATAATGAGGAATGTTAGAGAACATGCAGACAAAGAATATTATGATGCTATAACAATTGGATAGTGAATGCAATCAAAGCCCTATATGAGGGTTTTCAGTGCAAAGTTATCTGTGGAGAACATACCTCCAGCAGCTTTAGGGTACAAACAGGAGTGAAACAGGGATGTGTACTATCACCAACATTATTTATCTTGGCAGTAGACTGGTTAATGAAGGAGGCAACATCAGACAAACGCAGAGGATTACAATGGACCCTTGACACAGTGCTGGAGGACCTTGACTTTGCGGATGATATTTGTCTATTATCAAGCAGTCACAAAGATATGCAAGATAAAATAAACAAGCTAACTCAGAATGCAAACAACATAGGACTAAAGATCAACGTAGGAAAGACAAAGTTAATGAAGCAAAATGTGAACAACAGAAATGTACTCAGAGTAGATAACAAGTTAGTGGAGGAGGTAAACGAATTTGTATACCTTGGCAGCAGAGTAGTAGAAAATGGAGACAGCACAGAGGACATCAACAGCAGACTTACTAGAGCAAACCAGGCTTTTGCAATGCTGCAGAATATATGGAAATCCAAAAAACTCTAAGCATAAATATGAAAATCAGGATATTTAAGAGTAATGTTCTAAGTGTACTACTCTATGGAAGCGAATGCTGGAAAATCACCAAAACCATAGAAAACAGTTGAATTCTTTCCAGACTAAATGTTTACGAAGAATTAGGAAAATATTTTGGCCAAACACTATAAGAAATAACATCTTATTAGCAGAAATGCAGATGAAACCACTGACAACAATTATTGAGGAAAGACGCTGGCGATGGTTGGGACATGTGCTCCGAATGACTGACAACTCACTACCAAAAATAGCACTAAGATGGACACCACAGGGGAGCAGAAGTAAGGGTAGACCAAAAGAGACATGGAGAAGAACAACAGAAAGGATGTTGAGCAATAGAGGGCTCACCTGGGCAAGAGCAGAAAAAAAGGCGAAGGACAGGCATTTGTGGAAAACCCTTGCGGAAGCCCCATGTGCCCTGGGCACTTAAGGTTCAGAGAGAGAGAGAGATAACAATTGGAGGTTATGAAATACCAGAGATCAGATATGCTGATGACACAGTATTACTGTCCACAACGCAAAAAAGATTGGAAAAACTAATTATGTCAGTCTGTAAGAATAGCGAAGAGCAAAACCTCTATCTTAATGCGAAGAAAACTAAATTGATGACAACTGACAAAACAAACAAGGCAGCTGAAATATGTATCAATGAGGAAAAATTGGAAGAAGTGGAGAGTTTTGAATATCTTGAATCACTACTAACTAATATGGAGATACAATGAGGGAAATTAAAAGCAGGACATATATCGCTCTTAAGAAAGTAAAACAACTAAAGAATCTGTGGAGAGGAGCAGACAGAACTACAAAAATAAGACTTTTAAGGACATACATCTTTCCCATCGCAACATATGCCTATGAGAACTGGACACTTAACAAAATAGCTGAGAAACACATAAATACCTTTGAATGTAAATGCTACAGAAGAGTACTTCAGATATCATGGACATAAACAAGAACAAATATATCCATTCTACAAGAGCTTAATATTGAAGAAGGCTGGCTAGTAAAGAGAATTAAACAGAGAAAACTTAAATATTTTGGACACATTAAACGTCATGATAATCTAGAGAAGACTGTCTTGGAAGGGTGCATAATGGGAAAAAGAAAGAGAGGAAGACCAAGGTGAAGATGGCTGCAAGACATTGCTGATAATTTGCCAATGGATGCATCAGCAGCAGTGCATCTTGCTTACAACTGAGAGGCCTACAGGAGTGCTGTTAGGGAGGCAAAGTTCTGTAAGGGAAATGCAAATGACTGACTGACTGAGAGGTACAAAGCACCAACTGTCACACTCATATATATATATATCTCTCTCTCAAACACACACACACACACACAAACACACACACTCTGACAAAGAGAAAAAACTGAATGATAAGTGTGATGACGATGACTGTGACAAAACTGGTGTTGGTGGAGTACGGGCGGCAGATTCTAGAGATGAGCATGCTTCAGTTTTACGAAATGACAGACAGGAGGAGGCTGCAGAAACAGCATAAAAATAGCAATGTAAAAGTGAAACATGAACAATAATAATACAACATATCAACAAAATGCACCTGACAACAGAAATAACGTAACAACACATAAAAATGAAAAAAAAAAAAAAACTTGTCCCTGACCATCATACTAGGAGGATTTGAGACAGCAAAAGTTTACATCTTCTTTGCACGTTTTGGCATTTCTCTCTGAGGGGGGCATTTTGCTGAAATATTATAAGCTTACTGTCTGTGTTTCATTTCTAAGTGTTCCCAGTATTTCCTCACATCATTTATGTCACCTTTCCTTCTTTCTATCTGAGAGAGAGAGAGAGATTGACTGACTGATTGATTGATCTTTATTTCAAAAGGGTTAAGAAAGAGAGGGTTAAGAGAGAGAGAGAGAGAGAGAGAGAGAGACAGAGGAATATATATATATATATATATATATATATATATATATATATATATCTGTGAGAAAAACTCTGCCATGACCAATGTGGACAGATCTATCTAATGAGTTCCTCAAGACATTTTGTTTGTTTTTTTTTTATTTATTATATTGTGCTGTTTTGTTCAGTTTGCTGTAGCTCTCCATATTCTGTATCTAGCAAACATTCGACAATTAGCAGACAAACATACGTGCATACGCTGAAACAAGGAGAAACTTACGTCCCTCCCTCCAGAAAGTTACAGACACTGTCATCTCTCTTGGACACCAAGTGGAAGGTTTCTCTGATGATCTGATGCTGGATGTCTTCAGGCTGGGGATAGTGGATTTGTGTTCAGTCAGGACATTAACATCATTTGTTAACACTCGGTCAATTCATTAACATCATTTGTTACCACTGTCAATCAGGACATTAACATAATTTTTAACATTATCAATCAGGACTTGACATATTTAGTAACACTGTCAATGACGACATTAACATCATTTGTTAACATTGTCAGTCAGTTCATTAGTATCATTTGTTAACACTGTCAGTCAGTTCATTAGTATCATTTGTTAACACTGTCAGTCAGTTCATTAGTATCATTTGTTAACACTGTCGGTCAGTTCATTAGTATCATTTGTTAACACTGTCGGTCAGTTCATTAATATAGTTTGCCAACATGTTTGTAATACAGTGAAAATATGCAAAATGCAGAAAAATTACCTGAATAACAGGTTGGGGGGGGGGGGAGTGAAGGAAAATATAACTTAAACAACTTTTTTTATGCGGACGATAAAGTCCAAATAGCAAAGAGAGAAAAAAGAACTACAAGAATTGCTGGACATAGTAGTACAAGAAAGTGAGAACAAGGATCTTACCCTGAACAAGAAGAAAACAGAAGTTCTGGTCATCTCAAAGAAAAAAAGAGTGACCCCTGAATGTAAAATAACAATAAACAGCACAATGCTGAAACAGGTGGACAATTTGAGATATCTGGAGACACTACTCACCTCAGATAGAAAATGCCCTACCTGAGATAAAGAGCAGAATAATGCAAGCCAAAATAATGTTTCAGAAAATGAAGAACATTCTGTGTAATAAATCACTGTTACTGAGAGTGAGGAAATGAGTGCCCCAGTGCTACATCGTGGCAGTTTTATTTTACAGATATGAGGCTTGGTCACCTTACTTATTTAACTTGTATACTGAAAAAAAGAGGGTTAAAGAGAGAAAACTGAAATATTTTGGACACATTAAAGAGAATACTATGGACAACAAAGGAATCAAACGAGGAGGTTCGAGAGAGGATGGAGAGACGAGACAAGCAATAACAAAAATCAGGAAAAAAAAGACAATCCAGAATCTTAGGACACGTAGTACAGTAAGGCAAGCTTATACACTGTGACAACGGCAAAAGAGATCGAGGAAGAAAAAGGTGGATGGACTAACTAGATGCCAGAGACAAAGAACACCTGCACTAGGAGCAGGAAATTGTGGAAAAGTATGATAGCCAATTGTGGAAAAGTATGATAGCCAACGCAGACTGCAGGACAACAGATAGAACATGTCTGTATCATGTTGTGTTTTTGCTTAGTGTTACCAGACTAGTCTCTGTATTATGTTTGGTTTTTATCCAGTGCTAGCAGATTAGTATCTGCATCATGTATAGAGAACACATGGAGATAGAAGAAGTTTGTGGAAATGAGCAGACCGGTATTTGTTTCAAATATCGAGTCTTAGATCACACTTACAAAGTGCTGATAAAACTTGGTTAGTCGAGGCTTCCCGTGATTATTGAAAACCAGAATGGCTTTAATCATTGTTGATATGTTTTAATCTATTACGTTACACCTAAATATGTATAGGTTTTCCCCCCTGTTCCGATACACTAAAAAAAAAATTTTATTCAAGTTGAATCTTCAATCTATTCGGATGTGGCACGCGCCATGATACTTCCGGTTAGAGTGAAATGTAAAACTCGGATGTTTGCAATGAACGGAACAAACTTTAAAATAAAAATACAAAATCTCCATTGAAGTGTGTGGTGGACAGTACATAAATTTTACATACTGTCTTTGTAGAGAAAACCGTCTTGCAAGGGTACATAATGGGAAAAAGAAAGAGAGGAAGATCAAAGCGAAGTTGGCTGCAAGATATCGTTGATGATCTGCAAATGGATGCATCAGCAGCAGGCCATCTTGCTCACAACCGAGAGGCCTACAGGAAAGCTGTTAGGGAGGCAAAGTTTCGCAAGCAACATGCAAATGAATGAAAGAACTGTCTTTGTACAACAGTCATAGAAGGCGCAGAGATGTGATCTCTTAGCATAATGTTAGGAGTCATTTAGACGAAATGAAAAATGTCAGACTAAAGCAATCTTAATGCAAAAGCATGATTTCCTAGGAGACACAAGATGATACTGCACAAATATAGAAGGTGGTGTGTGAGAGAGAGGGGGGTTGAGGGAGAGAGAGAATGAGGAAGAGAGAGTGAGGAAGAGAGAGAGGGGGAGTGAGGGAGAGAGGGAGGGAGAAAGAGAGTGAGGAAGAGAGAGAGAGGGGGAGAGAGAGGGTGAGGAAGAGAGAAAGGGGGAGTGAGGGAGAGAGAGGGGGAGTGAGAAAGAGAGAGAGAGGAGTGAGGAAGAGAGAGAGAGGGGAGTGGGAGAGAGAGTGAGGAAGAGAGAGAGTGAGGAAGAGAGAGAGAAGGGGAGGGAGGGAGAGAGAGTGAGGAAGAGAGAGAGGGAGGGAGGAGTGAGGGAGAGAGAGGGAGAGAGAGAGTGAGGAAGAGAGAGAGAGGGGGAAGCTAAAAACCAGAAACGGAATATAAGAACACGTTCGCCACATTTTCTGATGGACGCAAAATCTGTGTCAGACAAACATACTCAAGCAGAAGTCGAGATACAGAGAAAAACATACTCGAGCAGAAGTCGAGATACAGAGAAAAAACATACTCAAGCAGAAGTCGGGATACAGAGAAAAACATACTCAAGCAGAAGTCGAGATACAGAGAAAAACATACTCAAGCAGAAGTCGAGATACAGAGAAAAAAACATACTCAAGCAGAAGTCGAGATACAGAGAAAAAACATACTCAAGCAGAAGTCGAGATACGGAGAAAAACATACTCAAGTAGAAGTCGAGATACAGAGAAAAACATACTCGAGCAGAAGTCGAGATACGGAGAAAAACATACTCAAGCAGAAGTCGAGATACGGAGAAAAACATACTCGAGCAGAAGTCGAGATACAGAGAAAAATGATAATTGACTTCTGGCACTCCTGGACGCAGCTTCTTATAAGTCACATAGGTACTCCATTTTGTTTTGTTTTGTTTTTCATTCCTGTTTGTTGTTTAATATCCATGTGAATTTATATGTTCTCTTCTTTTCCTATTTCTTTGTCCTGTATGTTTTTGTATGATAAGGGAGGGTTCGGTGGGGTGTCAGAGGGCCCGTAGTGAATGAAGACAAGATGATTGATCAATGTGTGTGTGTTTGGGGGGGGGGGTTGCTCTGGCTTCAACAATTTATCTCCGAGGTCAGGCTGTTTCATACATACAGCAGTGTGTGATGACAACAGCAGCAGACAGTTTAACAAAGTTTTTAATAAAAAAAAAGTAGAAATAGCTTCATTAATTAACTAGCACGCGGTTATAACATTTCGGTTTACACCTTAAAGCGGGATGACCTGCCGGAAACCCTGCCCCCCCCCCCCCTTTTTTTTTTCCTCACTGGTGGTAAGAGACTGGACCTCGCTACATAGACATTGGCTTTCCAGTGACAGATATTGCCAGTCGACAGATTCGAGTCGACTGACCTGGACTTGAGGATCACTTTAAAAACTCGACTTCCGGATGAATAGCAACTAGGACTTGATCTGTTGACTCGACTGCTACTCCTCGGCCTGGTATAAGACTGACTTCTGAGGGGCCACTCTTATGCACGGTGTCAGACATCTTTCATTTGTAGTTTTCACGTGTGGTCTGTTTAGTTATGACTGGTGAATGTGTAGTCATTATATAATAATATTTATTTTAGACCAGAAATGCAGATGAAGCCACTGACAATTAATTATTGAGGAAAGACGCTGGCGATGGTTGGGACATGTGCTCCGAATGACTGACAACTCACTACCAAAAATAGCACTAAGATGGACACCACAGGGGAACAGAAGTAAGGGTAGACCAAAAGAGACATGGAGAAGAACAACAGAAAGGATGTTGAGCAATAGACGGCTCACCTGGGCAAGAGCAGGAAAAAAGGCAAAAGACAGGCATTTGTGGAAAACCCTTGCAGAAGCCCCATGTGCCCTGGGCACTTAAGGTTCAGAGAGAGAGAGAGAGAGAGAGAGATTTTAGACAAGGTAATGATAAGGAAGATAAAGATGGATATGACAAAATAAATAAAGAATTAAGACACAAACGCAATAAAGCTAAAGAAGAGTGGCTAAATAAGAAATCTAATAAAATAGAGACACACCATACTGGAAACGCAAGAGATATGTACAAACAAATAAAAGAGTTAACAAACAAAAGGGCATACCACAAGACTGGTTGCCTGAAGTCAAAGGAGGGGCTTACAATAATGGACAGAGATGAAATAATGGCACAGTTGTGTGAATACATTAGAGAACTCTTTGAGGACAATAGAAGTGAAACAGATATACGAAATAATAATGAAGGGCCTCCCATATTAAAAGCAGAAGTGGAAGAAGCTATCAAACAGATGAAGAACAATAAAACACTAGGACCAGACAAAATCACCAAGGAAGAACTGGAAGTATTAGGAGAGCTTGACATAGAAATAATTATCAGATTGCTCAGTGACGTCTATAACAGTAACTATGACCCAACAGACCTTTTGCAATCAGTTTTCACTGCCCTACCAAAGAAACAAGGTGCAGTTGAATGTGAAGACCATCGAACCATTAGTCTTATGAGCCATGTTACCAAATCCTGCTTCGTATTGTTATGAGAAGAGTCAGGAGCAAAATAAAACCAGAAATCGCAGAAGAACAGTGTGGCTTCGTCGAAGGAAAAGGCACAAATGATGACATATATACTGAGAACATTGATGGAAAGATTAATAGAAGTAAAGACGGACCTATACTTATGCATCATAGACTACTGTAAAGCATTCGATATAGTGAGACACACTGAAATAAAAAGAATGCTGGAAGACATCAACACAGATGGGAAAGATCTGAAACTCACCAAAAACATATACTGGCAGCAGTCAGCAGCAATGAAGGTTGAGAACCAAATAGGAGCATTCCAAGACATAACATTGGGATTGAGACAAGGATGTCTTCTATCTCCTGACATCTCCTTGTACAGCGAAAAGGTAATAAGAAATGTAGAGAGCTGGCCAGGAATATCAACATACTGGTACAACTTTAACTCTTCTTTGTCCTTAAGACTCCCCAACCCCCAGTACTACAGAATAACATAACTTCTGCCTTCTGTATGTTCAGTGATTACCAAGCTCTCCAACTTCTGTCTTTTCAGTTTAAAAAAATACAAAGAAGAAGGAATGACTACAAAGGCAATGAGATGAACACGTAGAAGTGTAAAACAAACAATAACAAACTAATATTTTGGGTGTTGGGAAGGTCCAGATGACGGTGGGTGGAGGTGGAGGTGGGGCGGGGCGGGGTGGGAAAGAGAGGCACCTGTGACAACAGAACCATGTGAGCAAAATCATTGTTTTGTGGTTTTATTGTTTGAAAGAAAATGGGACGGCGGCCGGAAAAGATATGAGAGTCACTGATCTATTTGAAAGTGAGTAGCTCCAGTAAGCCTAGCACAAGAGAATCAGGCACCTATCTGACAGCTAAGTTGACTAGGATAGTGAATGATCTTCATTAAACTGTGTTGAATAACAAGGCATTTCAGTATCGCTATGATAATCCTGCGCTAATAGTGGCGCCACAGTGTGAGATAGATTTTTTTTTAAGGGAGGGGACGGGGTAAAGCGAAGAAATGAAATGAAAAGAATGGAAGAAAAGTCTAGTGCCAACTTCGATTTTCATCGTCGTCGTCGTCATGATAATCATCATAAATATGTTGTGTGTTGCAAACACTGTCGAAAAATATTTGAAAGATTACTGCGACTTATTGAATTTGTTTTTGCAGTTTTTAGAAATGTCTCTAGATTTAAAAATGTGTAAGTGTCTAGACTTTAAAATAAACATCCAGTGTCTTACGTTGTTAGGAGCATTACAAGTGAAATATAAGAAGTAAAAAAGACACACGCAACGAGAGACCTTTCACGTTAACATAAACTTTCGACTGAGTGTGAAATTAAACCAGGCAAGTGCGCTAACCGCTACTTCACCGCAGCACGCGTAATATTAATACTAAGGATACAGTTGTTACTTATAAATTCAGACATTTTGAAACCACCATTTTAAAAAACAAGTATTTCAATGTTTATTGTTCTGATTTATATATTTTCAAATACATGCAGTGCACCATCTATACTAGAAGCTTAAAATTTGCTCGACAGTCTTATGAGTCTGCGACAAAGAGCAGATTAACAGACTCCAACTGTTGTTGGAGTTTTATATGAATATTTTTTGAGACAGTCGTTGGGGGAATGGTGAGTGGGGCGTGAAGAGAAATGACATTCTGTGAAAAGGGTACATGATGCAAAAAAATTGAGAATATATATATCTGAACCTTAAGTGCCCAGGGCACATGGGGCTTCCGCAAGGGTTTTCCACAAATGCCTGTCCTTCGCCTTTTTTTCTGCTCTTGCCAAGGTGAGCCCTTTATTGCTCAACATCCTTTCTGTTGTTCTTCTCCATGTCTCTTTTGGTCTACCCTTACTTCTGCTCCCATGTGGTGTCCATCTTAGTGCTATTTTTGGTAGTGAGTTGTCAGTCATTCGGAGCACATGTCCCAACCATCGCCAGCGTCTTTCCTCAATAATTGTTGTCAGTGGTTTCATCTGCATTTCTGCTAATAAAATGTTATTTCTTATGGTGTTTGGCCAAAATATTTTTCTAATTCTTCGTAAACATTTAGTCTGGAAAGAATTCAACTTGTTTTCTATGGTTTTGGTGATTTTCCAGCATTCACTTCCATAGAGTAGTACACTTAGAACATTACTCTTAAATATCCTGATTTTCATATTTATGCTTAGTTTTTTTTTTATTTCCATATATTCTGCAGCATTGCAAAAGCCTGGTTTGCTCTAGTAAGTCTGCTGTTGATGTCCTCTGTGCTGTATATATATATATATATATATATATATATATATATATATATATATATCCAGGGTTACTTCATGTGGAATTTTGAATAGATATAACAGAAATTGAAAGCAGTAAAGACGTGTTATGGTGAAGGAGACTGCCTAGGGATGCCCAGAAAAGTACACGTTTTCGAAGGATTAAACTGAACCTTACGAAAAAGGCCATTTTCTTTGGACATTTCGTGAGAAGACGTTGGAGTATCAGACGATCACCGAAAAATCATGGTTAAAAAAAAGGTGGGAGGTCTAAGAGGAAAAATATTTAATCCGACTGACCAAGTGGCACAATAATAAATAATAGTGACCATATGAAGTTGGGACACGTGCTCCGGATGGCTGACGACTCACAACCAAAAAAAAAAAAAAAATATAGCACTGAGATGGACACCACAGGAAAACAGGAGTAAGGGTAGACCAAAGGGTAGACACGGAGAAGAACAACGGAGATGGTATTTTCTCACCTGGGCAAGAACAGAGGACAGGCGTTTGTGGAAAGCGCCATGTGCTTTTGGCACTTAAGGCTGAGAGAGAGAGAGAGAGAGAGAGAGAGAGAGAGAGAGAGAGAGAGAGAGGAGAGAGAGAAGTGTGGTGAATTTAAAACATTTACAGAGGGTGAAGACACATAAGGTAATCAGCGACCCATAACTGATATGTCAGGGTTAGCCACCCATAGCTGACCAAGACCTTGTCCCACCTCTCCGTTGTTCCCCCAGTAACAAGCATAGCCTGGCTAACGGGGCAGGGATCCCCGTAGTCCCCATGGTGGTGGAGTCTGCTAAAGAAGCACTGCACACCCCCTGCTTTTTAGCTGTACACTGAAAAAGTAGCCGCCGTAACCCGCTCCCACGCTGATACCATGCTGTGCCTCAACATCTCTACAGCATCGGCTGCGAAGAACAACAGCTCGCAGTTACAGGGAGTTCGTACAAGTACAAGTTAAAACGTTTACACAGTTTCAAAAACTGAGTTCTAAAATGGGGCAGTGAGCATATTGTGTTGTATTGGAAGTGTGTCAAGGTTGACCAGTTTGAAGGTCAGGGGCGGGGGGAAAGTTGTGGTTTCTCAAAAGAATATTGCTGTATTCTAAAGTTTTCTTCCTTACATCTAAAGTCACAATTTTCTAGGTCTGTCGGGCTGAATCCTTCACATTGTCTCAGAGTGGTTAGCGAGGTTGAGGTTGTCTGTGTGTGCACGTGAGAAATGTGTTGGTTTATTGCCCAAGAGTTACAAAATAATGTCACCGGATTTTCAGTAGTAATAACACGTGGAAGTTTGTCTTTTGTTCCTATGTCATTACTGTTTTCCTGTGGTGATAGTAAAATGTAACTGGGGAGAAAGTAGGGGAATAGGGTTACTATACTGTGAAATCATAAAGTGAGTACGTCACTCACTTACTCGTTCATAGATGATATAACCTGGGCTTGCGGTGGGAATTTTCACTACCCGTGCAGTAGCATATCTTGCCGCCCCACCTCAATTCTCAAAGTAATACTTAATGTTTTAAAATCTGCTATGTTAAGTAATATGTACAGCAATTATTGAGGAAAGACGCTGGCAATGGCTGGGACATATGCTCCGAATGACTGACAACTCACTACCAAAAACAGCACTAAGATGGACACCACAGGGGAACAGAAGTAAGGATAGACCAAAGGAGACGTGGAGAAGAACAACAGAGAGGATGTTGAGTAAGAGCGGAAAAAAGACAAAGGACAGGCGTTTGTGGAAAACCCTTGCGGAAGCCCACTGTGCTCTGGCACTTAAGGTTCAGAGAAGAGAGAGAGAGAGGTGGTAAGTAAATGTTATGTCCGATCATTAATTTTTAAAAATATCAACAATAATTTTTGAATTAATGAAAAAATTCATAGCATAGGCTGTAAATTTATTATCATTAGTGCCATCATCATCATCATCATCATCATCATGATAAAGATGGTGTACAAAACACTGGCGAAAAAATATTGCAAAGATTACACCGACTTGAAAGTGAAATTCGTTTTTTTTCTTTCAGATTTTTCATTTTTCTCTAGATATTCTGACTTTTAAAAGTAGAGATAATTATCCCTGCCTTCCCCTCCTTTTTTTTTTTCAAAATTCCGACTGTCTTACGTTGGTAAGAGCGAGATAATACATGTTTACAAGTGAAAAATAAATATACCTTTCACGTTAACATAAGCGCTATGATGGGTAAAGCTCACGGGATTATAAAAGTATTGACCGTTGCATTTACCTTTTTCATTCTATAAATTTCTTTTTCTTTCAAGATAGAAAACGAAAGTGGATGTTTTCTATAAATACGATGTTTTAATATCCATGATTTTATTTTTCATACATGGCGTGAAGCTTCTACCTTGTTTATGGCAGTATTTAAAATAAAGGACCGAGAGCAGACGAAAGATAAAGTGTGTTCAGTTTTGCCATGTGCTTTGAAATCGTAAAAATAGTGTAAATGAAATCTGAGCTCATTATGTCAGCCATATTTTATATTTGTATTTTTTATAACAACTTGTATTTTTTTTTCTTGTCACGTATTGGGTACAAATAATGGGAGTGTTAAAAAAGACTAATACACCAGTTTTCAGCGTCAAAGACGGGGATGTAAACTACAAATATGACACATTCTCATGAACACAATTGAATAGAGTTCACAAAATTATAAGAGTAATCGTACCTTTTTTGTTAGAGTTATTAAGCCCGTTGAAGAGCGCCGATATGTATTGCATCAAACTTTGTGTAATAATATGCATATCTTTATGACTATTGCTAATTCGGTTGTATAAGAACTATCGCAATAGAACACTAACTTTGAAATAAATTTGGTGATTTTGAACACGTTTTAACAAGTGAAATATTTGACTATATTGATTGTAACCCCACCAATAACATAAAACACAAGCAAATAGTGCTATATATAAGCAAGTCAGTGTACAAAGTATTCAGCCTTCTCGGGGAAACCCGGTTGGTTACCGGCATATAACCCATATCGTGTTAAGACTCACCTGAGTCAAGGTCCTCGCAGAGTCAACTAGAGCCTGGTTGACTTGTAAAGCTTTGGGTCGCGCGAGGTTCCTCCCATAACACACGGGTCGAGGGTTATCACGCTGGGGGTGGTAAGGTAGGTGATGTGTTAACAAAACATCATCATGTGACTGGAGTGGCTCCTAGTGTCTCGGCACTTGCTCACAGTCCAGCCCGTTGTTGCTTCACGCGTCCTGGTGCTTGTGACCGCACTCAGCGTTGGGCGGGGAAGGCATCCAGAGCTGGGGGCGCATTACCACTTTTGTTTTTTTTGTTTATTTGTTTGTTTGTTTTGTTTTGTTTTTAAAACAAAGAATTCCCCAGCATTCATTCATTCATTTGCATGTCCCTTGCGGAACTTTGCGTCCCAAACAGCACTCCTGTAGGCCTCTCGGTTATGAGCAAGATGGCATTCTGCTGATGCATCCATTTGCAGATCATCAACGATGTCTTGCAGCCATCTTCGCTTTGTTTTTGGAACTACTCATTAAAAAATATCTACAAATCTGTACCGTAGGAACTATTTCTTTTTCTAATGGTCACAGAGAAGGGAGAAATCAGTTCATTTTGAATCCTCTTCCCAAAATAATGTCGGGTCGACCAATGGGTTAGCGAATAAACGAACATGTATTTTAAGAAAAAAAATCACATTACTTTATTTTGCTTGCGTGTTCATTCCAATTCTCCTAATTTGCTGTCCCCCGTCGTTTGCAAATGCACATGATGCACTATTGGTAGAGCCGGCCTCGGTATACAAATTGAAATAAAAATAATTAAAACAGCGAAAACGTTTACGTACGAAACATTTGACCTTTGACATTTCGATCAGAATGGCGTCCAAAGGTGAGGATGCAAAATATTCTGATGATCGAAGCTCTTCTGTAGAAAGCGTTGCTTCAGAGTCCTCGACAGAAAGTTCCAGTAACGTTGATCCGGAACTTGACGCCATCCTTGATAGTAAGAGCTGGTTTCTAAGTGTATAGAGATGTTAGTATATAGAGAAGCGTGATTTGACTTGTAGTATGTACGAACTTGTAGTATATACTAAGTTAAGACTATTCAATTCAAATGTAATATCCACCCTCATTTATTCATGCGAAAGCTGGAAAACAACTAAAGAAATAGAAAAGAAATTAGTCTCTTTTGAAAACAAATGCCTAAGGAAAATACTCGGCATCAAGTGGAACGAATTCAAGAACAATGCAGAGATAAGACAGATAACTGAACAACAACCAGTCTCATGAGTGATCAGGAAAAGGAGATGGGCATATGTTGGTCACTTGATGAGAAGAAATGATCAGAGAATCCCAAAACAAGCTATCAAATGGAACACAACAAGCCAAAGAAAAAGAGGCAGACCGCGTGAAACTCTGAAGAGGACATTATTAAGAGAGGCCAAATTAACAGGTATAAAATCCTTTGATGAGGTTGAAAGACTCGCCGAAGACAGGAAAAATTTGCGAAGTACTTTGCGAGCCCTATGTGACGTTTAACGGCACGGGAAGGATATAAGATAAGATAAGATATACGAACATCCTCCCGTGTGGTCCTGGGATCTGTAAAGAATAGGACCACTGTACCTTACCACGCATGATCATAAAAGTGACTGCTGAGATGTTGAAAGCAGAAGAAACAGAAACACCACTTTTTCCTATTATGTACCCTTCCAAGATGGTCCTGTCTAAATTATCATGACTTTTAACGCATCCAAAATATTTAAGTTTTCTCTATTTAATTCTCTTTACTATGCGGGCCCTATGTGACCATTTAGCGGCATTGGAAGGATGTAAGTAAGTATGGATATATATTTGATGTTTTCAAACAAATTGTTGATATGATACATCAACAATAAATCTGATGTAGTACATCAATTTTCAGTACTCTCCACTTTCAGACCTTACATTTGCAACTGAGCCTGGCTGAAACTGGCAAAGGTCATGAACAACATAACATCTACTTCTGGTGTTCAGTGTCTGTCACAAGCACTCAGGGTCTGTTGCGGACACACAGATCATCATCAGCCTAAATCAGGCAGCGCATGAACTCTCTCTCAGGTACAGTAGACTGTTGTGTTTTGTTCTTAACATAGGTCTGAATGCATTTAGATTATATACTGTGCAGTATGGTCCATTTATTTCCACACAAACTGTAGCAGTGGTTCCCAAACTTTGGGATACAAAGGGTCAGGTAGTGGTCCACATAACAAGACTAGACTTTATGTAAAACTAAAAACATGTGATTTTAAATGTGTACATAGTGTCAAGGGGAGTTTAGAGAGACTGTATAGGGAGGTCCGTAGTAAATTATTATTAACTTTGTGCATCCTTGACCGTAACAATTTTGGGAACCACTGAAGTGAGCATCATTTGAACAGAAAGATTACTTAACGTATATCTTCTGCTTGCTCTCCTTATAGCAGTATATTGAATGTTTGGATGTAAGATAGATAACTCATCTGAGAATTGGAACATTTGTATAAAATGAGTTATCTTCTAAAGTAATCAGCTGTTTGTGAGTAGAGTCCATCTCCTTGTCTCAGGTTGCACGAGGGTCACGGATGGGGAATGATAGGAAAAAGGTCAAGTGAGAGAAAAATCATATGACTGAGGGACAGGTGTGTTTTGTGTATCGTCTGAGATAGACGTAGATTAGGCTGTCAGAAATGTTGTTTAGTGAAACAGATGTAGAACAGAGTGTATTAGGTTGTTCTGATGGTGACATTAGTCTGCCGGGAACATATATCGTGGAGATGTCCAGTCTTGTGTCCATGGATTTTGTTGATACCTTTGTTGTTCTCGTCATTTCGCTCATCGTCACCTCGTGCATCATTAAAGTCATTTCAACTGTAAAGTTGCTGCTTCTGTATTACTATTTCCACTGAGAGAGAATGAACCTGGCAGCAAGTAAGTCCGTGAAGTGAGTAACAAAACAGATGCAAAACAACATAGAGTAGTAATGTAAGAAGGAACATTATTCCAGTGGACAATAGTGGAAATATACACAGAAATGAATAGCAGTACATCTACAGTTTACATTCTACACACAGAAAATCACCAGAGTATTCTGCTTTATCCTCCTGCATCCCATGTTCTAGCTTCGGATATATGTTGTGTGGATAATCTTCTGTGGAGAGGAGCAGACAGAACCACAAAAATAAGATCATCTTTCCAATTGCAACATATGCCTGTGAGACCTGGACAATTAACAAAACAGGTGAGAAACACTTAAATGCCTTTGAATGTAAGTGCTACAGAAGAGTTCTCCAAATATCGTGGACACAAAAAAGAACAAATATATCTATACTACAAGAGCTTAATATTCAAGAAGGCTGGCCAGTAAAGAGGATTAAAGACAGAAAACTTAACTATTTTGGACACATTAAACATCATGATAATTTAGAAAAGACCGTAATGGAAAGATACATATTGGGAAAAAGAAAGAGAAGAAGACCAAAACGAAGATGCCTGCAAGATTTCATTGACGATCTGCAAATGGATGCAACAGAGGCAGGCCATCTTGCTCACAACCGAGAGGCCTACAGGTGTGCTGTTTGGGAGGAAAAGTTCTGCATGGGACAAGCAAATGAATAAAGTGAAATGGATAATCTTGTGTACATAATGCCACAGTGTTGTAGCATAGTTTTCAAGATATGATTTTTCTTAATCAGAAGTAGACAGTTTGTTGTTACTGAGGTGGATTATGAAGTGCAAATGGGAGATGCTGTTCACCACAGTGACCACTTGGCAACCTTCCACATTATCTAGGTGCCTCTTCTTTTGTCTCCCAGGAACCTTGAGCTGGTGTTCTTTTGCGGCCAGTGTTGTGAAAATGTTGAGGCACATCAAGCTGGTAAATTGGGAGTTGATTTCGATAGCCAATTATTTTTGTGTCAGTCCCTGGAGTGGAACTAGAAAGGGAGGGTGTTGAATAGTTCTTTAGCAGGGTCCATCACCATGAGGAGTATGGCTATCCCTGCCATGTTAGACATGCTAAATCTGTTAGTGATGGTAGCAACAGAGAGGTGGGACAGGGTCTTGGTCAGCTATGGTTCATGAGTCCAGATGTTGGTATGTCAGCTATGGTTCGCCAGTCCTAATGTTAGTATGTCAGCTATTGTTTACCATTCATGTTAGTATGTCAGCAATGATTCACCAGTCCTGATGTTAGTATGTCATCTATTGTTTACCAGTCATGTTAGTATGTCATCAATGAGTCACCGGTCTTAATGCTAGTATGTCAGCTATGGTTCACTAGTCTTGATGTCAGTTATGGGTCCCGATGTTAGTATGTCAGCTATGGTTCACCAGTCTTGATGTTAGTATGTCAGCTATGGTTCACCAGTCCTGATGTTAGTATGTCAGCTATGGTTCACCAGTCTTGATGTTAGTATGTCAGCTATGGTTCACCAGTCTTGATGTTAGTATGTCAGCTATGAGTCACCAGTCTTGATGTTAGTATGTCAGCTATGAGTCACCAGTCTTGATGTTAGTATTTCAGCTATGGTTCACCAGTCTTGACGTTAGTATTTCAGCTATGGTTCACTAGTCTTGATGTTAGTATTCAGCTATGTTCACCAGTCTTGATTTTAGTATTTCAGCTATGAGTCACCAGTCTTGATGTTAGTTTGTCAGCTATGGTTTGCCAGTCCTGATGTTAGTATGTCAGCTATGGTTCACCAGTCCTGATGTTAGTATGTCAGCTATGGTTCACCAGTCTTGATGTTAGTATGTCAGCTATGAGTCACCAGTCTTGATGTTAGCATGTCCGCTATTAGTCACTGACTACCAAATGGGACAGCATCTTCATTCCTTATTACCTCCCTTTATTACCATTTTTTAGATTGGAGATGGTAAGAGAGCAGCTGGGCAAGGCAGACCACAGTGGCCTCAGAGATCTGTGTCACTACTGTTGAGATGTGGTATCAGTGAGATTGATTGATGCAGGCTTGGATAGCAGATGTGTTGGGCAGGTAGGTCAAGGTTGTTAGTGGTTTTGATATGTCACTTTTCTGTTCATTAGATTCATGTACTACTACTACTACTAAGTACTACTACTAAGTACTACTACTACTATACTACTACTACAACAACTAACTAATACTACTACTAACTAATAATACTACTAATACTACTACTACTAACTAATACTACTACAGCTACTAATACTACTACTACTACAACTAACTAATACTACTAATACTACTACTACTAACTAATAATACTACTAATACTACTACTACTAACTAATAATACTACTAATACTACTACTACTAACTAATAATACTACTAATACTAACTAATACTACTACAGCTACTAATACTATACTACTACTACTACTACAACTAACTAATACTAATACTACTACTACTACTACTAACTACTACTAATACTACTACTACTACTACTAACTACTACTACTACTGCTACTACTACTAACTACTACTACTACTACTACTACTAACTAATACTACTACTACTACTACTACTAACAACTAATACTACTACTACTACTAACTACTAACTAATACTACTACTAACTACTACTACTAACTACTACTACTGTTACTGCTACTACTACTACTAATACTACTACTACTACTACTTCTACTCATCATCATCATCATCATGTGCTGTGCCGACTGACATTGGCTATTATCCTTCTCCAGAGTACCCGATCCTTTATGCAGGCCATCAGTTCAGTTGGTGATCTCCTCTCACACCATCCCGTCAGACTGTCCAGTATCATTTCTCTTGGTCTTCCTCTTGATCTTCTTCCTTCTATTTTTCCTGTTATAATATTTTCAATGCCCCCTCTTCTCATTGCATGTCCTGTGAAAGTACATTGTCTCTCTCTCTTATCTTTTTGACAAGGTTTTTTTGTGTCTCCCGCTCTTCTCATACATTCTTCATTAGTTATTTTTGCTGTCCAGGGGATTCGCAACATTCTTCTAATAAACCACATTTCTGCTGCTTCCAATGACTTTTGTGCAGACTTGCATATTGTCCATGATTCACTTCCATATAACAAGATAGGTTCAATATAGCATTTTAGGACTCGTTTTCTAACATTCATTGATAAAGATGTGTTAGCTAATATGTTTCTCATTCTCTGAAATGCAGTCTTTGCTTGGCCTGTTATACTTCTACTACTACTTCTCAATCAGCATTTGTACACAGCTTACAGGTCTAGTCTGATGAAGGAGCCAAGCCTAGGATTTGTTGCTAGCTTGAGTGCTATAAAATATGTGAGGCACATTCAACAGATTATCAGTTCAAGATATATTTATCAGTGTCATAGTTTTTAAAATTGTATTTGTGATATTGAATTTGGTCATTCTGAATTATTTATTTGCAAATGATCATTTTTGTCAAAATGAAGATGCAACACATCCAGAATAGATTATTTTTATGGCCTACTAACATACACCGATGGTCAGCTAATGTGCATTTAGGGAGCAACTAGCATAGACAGAAGTACAGCTGACATACATTAAAGATACAGTATATGGTAGTTTTTCAAGTTGAAAGTTGATGGTTTAAATATGGCTGGAGGCACACCAGTCACCCAGGCTGTAGAAATGTGTACCTGGCTTGATCTAGAGGCAGGGAAGTAAGGTGTTATGCTGACCACATCACCCTGACAGGTCAAGAAAAATATGGGCACTAACATCATGTCTCCATGGCACAACAGGATTACTTTACTTTTTTTACAGCTTATGTCAAGGACCAGTTACAGTATGTATGAAATAGATGTGACTTTAATAGCCTAGGAGATGCCTGACTAACATAGAGGTACTTGCTTCATCATTATGTGACTACAGTAGCATAAGAGATGCCTGGCTAACATAGAAGTACTTCCTTCATCATTATGTGACTTCATTAGCCTAGGACAGTGTTTCCCAATTGGTGGTATACGGACCAGGAGTCCATGACAAAATCTCAATGTTTTTTTTTTCCACTGTGGAATGTTTAACATCTGATGTTTTGGCAAATCCTGCATGGATGAAGGAACATTTTTCACATTTAAAAATATAATTACATTATTGTCAGTTTGAAAATTCACCAAGTCTGTAAGGTAAAGTAAGGTAAAGGTAATCCTGTCGTGCCTTAGAGGCACATAGGGATATGGTGTTAGTGCCCATATTTTCCTTGACCTGTCAGCACACTAGAGGGTGATATGGTCAGTATCACGCCTGGCCGCCTTTCCTTCCCCAACTCCAGAAGAAGTCGGGTACCCATTTCTACAGCTGGGTGACTGGGGTGCCGCCGGCCGGATTCGAACCCCCGACCTTCGCCATGAGAGACCAGTGCACTAACCACTTCGCCACTCAGAACCAAGTCTGTACTGTGTATATTTTTTAGCATAGTGTAGTGTTTATTCATTAAAGGTTACTCACATTTTCTTTAAAAAACAAATTCTTTTGCATTGAAATGACATAGCTACCACAAAGATATGAAACTTTTCCAAAGTATTGGCGTCCGTGGCCTGAATTTTGATCACACTAGACTTTGTTGTATTTGTTTGTCTTGTTTTACAAAGAGAACTGTGAGTCAGCATAAAACTGGTGTCATCAGTTGCTGAATGCTGAAAGGAGATCAGAGATTTGTCTGGAGTTCAGTAATGATGATGATGATGATAATGATGATAACTAAATAGGTAATGTTTTTTTCTTCTTATCACCCACAAACAGCAGTCTCATTGGCTATCCGTCATGGTGGCTACAGTGGTGGTGTCATCCGACTTGCTGCCATAATCAAAGATGGGATTTAAGTATTTATCCTTACCAGAGATTAGATTTCAAAGTTCTGTGAAGACAGTTAGGAATTATTCTTCTTTATATTCATGTTTCTGTGTTTATATTCAGAATTCATAATTGCTGCACTGCCTGTGCCAGTGAATATCGCACAAAATGTTCATCGATGGTCCTTCACATCAGTCCTTGATGATGAGCCACCCAGTGAGAGCACCATTTCAGGAACTACAACAGTTCAAATGTGAAAATAGTCAGCGTTGCTCATGGTGTGAACTTCATAGCTGAGGCGCCAAGCCAAATCAGGATACACAAAGTCCATCGCAGTTTACCATTGGCCAAATAGACATAAGTAAGAACCATCAACACTGTCCATATGAAGTTCACAGCTCACAGTGGTGCCATAGCTCTAAACTTAGTAACTTGACACACAGAACCAACCTCCTTCTTGAAAGCAGTGACAACACTGTTGCTTATTTGACACATTTGTGTTTCTATTCGCACCACACTCAATCGAACAGCAGAGACACCGCAGGATATAAGCACTTTCAACAGGCAGTGCAGAAATACAGCTCTGTATCAGATATCATAAAAATATTATCAAATATGCATAGAGGGAACAGCTGCTGAAGAAGTAAACCGATTTGCATATCTCGGCAGCTACATAGACCAGGATGGTGACACCAGAAAGGAAGTTAGAATTCGAATTGCAAAAGCATCATTGACCTTCAAGATTCTTGAGAACATATGCCATTCAAAAATTTATATTCACAAAAAGCAGGTTAATATTATTCAATTCAAATGTAATATCCACCCTCATTTATGCATGTGAAAGCTGGAAAACAGCTAAAGAAATAGACAAGAAATTAGACTCTTTTGAAGAGAAATGCTTAAGGAAAATAGTCGGTATACAGTGGAACGAATTCAAGAACAACGCAGAGATAAGACAGATAAGCAAACAAGAACCTGTCTCATGGGTGATCAGAAAAAGAAAATGGACATATGTTGGTCACGTGATGAGAAGAAACAATCAGGGAATCCCAAAACAAGCTATGAAGTGGAACACAACAGAAAAAAAAAAAAAAGAGGTCTACTACGTGAAACTCTAAAGGGGACATAAAAACAGCATTGTGTAGGTTAAAGTTCACTGTTGGTGAAAGTTAAGAAGTGAATAGACTGCCAGATAACACCTGTGACACACAAACACTCTTTATTATCATTCATTATGACTGTCGTGTTTTAACAATAAATGATGTGATACTATTTTTAGCATTTACAACAATTTAAACAGCTATCACATCATAATGTTAATATCAACCTGGATGAAAGCTTTGATAAATTGACAGATACCATAGAACCATTTTGTGTATATTTTGTTGTTTTCTTTTTATGGGTGACATAAACATATGATTATTGTATGAATTATTTATACACAAATATAACCACCTTGATTCATGTTACATTCTTTACACATAACTCATAGCCATAACTTATAATTTTTGCATAAATTTATCAAGTATATATATGTGGGTGTCTGAGCGGCAAAGTGTTTAGTGCACTGGCCTCTCATGGCGAAGTTCATAAGTTCGAATGCGGCCAGAGGCACCCCAGTCACCCAGCTGTAGAAATGGGTACCCGACTTCTTCCGGAGTTGGGAAAGGAAAGGCAGCCGGGCGTGATACTGACAATATCCCCCTATAGTGTGCTGACAGGTCAAGGAAAATATGGGCACTAACACCATATCCCTATGTGCCTCTATGGCATGACAGGATTACCATTACCTTTATATTATTATAATTTGGATCATAAATGTTAATCATTACTTTTTTGGATCATAATTATTAATAATCAGCATTTGAGACTATATCACATTTTTTCATGATAAATGTAACAGTTGTTTAATAGAAATTTATATTTGAAAACAGAATCAATGTATTTTTCCCTTTGTGTTTGTACCAAATGTTATGAAAGACATTTAATTGTGTGAATACACTACAAGTTATTATAATTCTTCACATCTTTTTCTTCAGTTCATTGTAAGTGTTGAAATAATATTTACGTGAGTCAGTTGTCAGTCGGTTACCGTTACTGGTTTAGGGTCACTCTCAAAAAAGAACTGCTGATCTTGGTCAAGGAGAAATGTCTGCTCATTTTTCTACCAGTATATAATATTCTACCACATCCCGACGTTCCTGATCAGAAATTACTTTTCCTAGTTAGATTTTTACAACACGTCTCTTCCTGGATGATAGCTTCCTAATGGATTATATGTATTAATTAAATTAAATGTGTTAATGTATTAAACAATTCATTCATTCATTTGCATGTCCCCTGCAGAACTTTGCCTCCCAAACAGCACTCCTGTAGGCCTCTTGGTTGTGAGCAAGATGGCCTGCTGCTGCGGAATCCATTTGCAGATCGTCAATGATGTCTTGCAGCCATCTTCGTTTTGGTCTTCCTCTCTTTCTTTTTCCCATTATGTATCCTTCCAATATGGTCTTCTCTAAATTATCATGACGTGTAATGTGTCCAAAATAGTTAAGTTTTCTGTCTTTAATCCTCTTTACTAGCCAGCCTTCTTCAATATTAATCTCTTGTAGTATAGATATATTTGTTCTTTTTTGTGTCCACGATATTTGGAGAACTCTTCTGTAGCATTTACATTCAAAGGCATTTATGTGTTTCTCAGCTGTTTTGTTAAGTGTCCAGGTCTCACAGGCATATGTTGCGATGGGAAAGATGCATGCCCTTAAAAATCTTATTTATTTGTTAAACAATGCCACGTGTAAATTTTTCATCTAATTTTCATGTTTTTATCTGTTGTATTGTTTTTGTATGTGATCCCTGTAAAAGGCTTTTGCCGAAATATTGGTTTGTTATATGTTGTTCATTTGTATGTGTTCATCTTGCTTTCTGCCATTCTTGTTTCTGCCAGCTTTCCTCACTCTTTCTACAGTGCATTTGGAAAATAACTGTGCACTAACCCAGTATCGATTCTGGTAACGTAGTGTTATCTTAATGACTGTGGCAGGTAGATGTGGCTAGATACTGCAGACATTAAGATATTGCTATAAACATTTATGTTTATACTTTAGGAATCTTTGGCACCAGACTATGAAATTCCACACTGCTTCAAAAACAAAAATGAGGTGAGAAGTAAAAGTACAGAGTCTAAACCTGGAGGAATGGAGAAATTTGAAACCTATATTATTTGGATTCTGGGAGTGGCCAGGTTTAATGATGATTTCATGAATTACAAAAAACAGTGAAATTTATCGAAGAGACAGGACTGCAGATATAGACAGACAGTGCGAACGAAGAAGAAGAAGAAGAAGAAGAATGATGATTTCATTGTTCAGAAACTTTGAAGGAAATCATGAAGAAATAGCCTTTGTAATAGAAAAATATTTGACTTTTGTATCATTTTATGTCATGTTTCAGTGTGTTGTCCTTGGTGTTGGCAGTCAACTGAAGTGCTCCCTTTTGTGGTGCCTTTTGTGTGAGTCAGCAGTTTGAGATTTTTTTTTTTCCAGTGGTCTTTCTCTACTTCTTTTTCTCCTGAGGCTTTTGATGTAGACTAAATTCTCTAACTCCTGTCTTCTCATGACTTGTCCAGTGATTACCAAGTTCTCTAACTTCTGTCTTCTCATGATATGTCCAGTGATTACCAAGTTGTCTAACTTTCCTCATCATCCAAACCAATTATAAAACAAACAAGTAAGTAAACCAAGAAAAAAATAGACAAATGAAGCCTCCACTAACCCTAAGCGAAAACGCCAGTTCCTGTAACTGAATATATCCATATTTATTTGGCTGATTTGCTTCCTGGATTTCTATTCTTTGTCTGCTTTTAGTCTGTATTAAATAATCTATTCATTTCTGTAGTATGAGTTTGAAAAAGAATGATTCTAAGTTGTTATAAAAATGTCATAACAGCTCTGAAAATACGTTGCATCTATTAAGGTAAAGGTAAAATTCCGTTTCCATGCCATTAAAGCATATTGAGGAATAGGGTGTTAAGCCCGTATTTTCCATAGCCTTGGGCACATAAAAGTGTGATGTGGTCAGTATCACGCCTGGCCGCTTTATCTTCCCAGATTTCTCTGGTACCAATTTTTAGAGGCTGGGTCAACCCCGGGGCCTTTTTGGTGTGCGTGTGTGTGTACCAGAAAAAAAGTCCCACTGTTATCTAGACAAAAAGAACAAAAAAAAGTTCGTTTTATCAAAAAAATCTAACAGCAACTGACCATTCTGACCTTGGGTCAGCCCAGCACGGTTTTTCATAACCTCCCGTCAAAACATCCAAGCCTGGTCAAGCATGAAACCTTGGGCTGTACGCTTTTGTTCAACGACTCATGCAAACTCAAATAACTTAAGACAAAAATAAACTTGCAGCTTGGCCTTTACATCGAACCGAAACACGCACGAACAAAACTCGAACTATACCTTTCTCTTCCCTGTTTTAGCTTAAAGAGGCTGGAGTTCAACGGCAAATTACAACACATATTAGAGGCAGACAAGCGAGATTTGTAGGACATTTTCGGAGAAGAGGAAAACTGGAACATATTGTGGCAACTGGAAAAAGTGATGGAAGAAGAGACAGGAAGATAGAGAGAGAAGTTACTGTGTGGCTAGGAAGAAAGTCACATTCGAATCTCATAATCAATCTAAAGACAGGGAATTGTGGAGAGACATGATCACCTACGCCAACATGGCACGGCACTTGATTGGTTGATGCATAGAAAAAGAAAGGTGATTGTAGTACATAACTCAAAGTGGGCAGACACCACCAAATTATACATATAAGAAATCAAACAGTTACAGCGAAGACACTTGATAAAGTGAAGAATACCATACTGTCTCTTTTATTTACTTTATTTTATCCACATTCACAATTTACAACCCAATGTGCATGCTATAATAAATCAGTGCTGATGTAGAAACCAGAACCAACAGCATCTCTGCGTGTTGACTGACAGATCTGAGATTTGGCTTCAGACTCTTATTTGACTTGTAGTGGCTTGAGACTTCAGAAAGTAAAACAAATAAAGAATCTGTGGAGAGGAGCAGACAGAACTACAAAAATAAGATTTTTAAGGGCATGCATCTTTCCCATCGCAACATATGCCTATGAGACCTGGACACTTAACAAAACAGCTGAGAAACACATAAATGCCTTTGAATGTAAATGCTACAGAAGAGTTCTTCAAATATCGTGGACACAAAAAAGAACAAATATATCTATACTACAAGAGATTAATATAGAAGAAGGCTGGCTAGTAAAGAGGATTAAAGAGAGAAAACTTAAATATTTTGGACACATTAAACGTCATGATAATTTAGAGAAGACCATATTGGAAGGATACATAATGGGAAAAAGAAAAAAGAGGAAGATCAAAACGAAGATGGCTGCAAGACATCGTTGACGATCTGCAAATGGATGCCGCAGCAACAGGCCATCTTGCTCACAACCGAGAGGCCTACAGGTGTGCTGTTTGGGAGGCAGAGTTCCGCAAGGGACATGAAAATGAATAAATGAATAGTTTGAGACTTGCCAAGAATGTGTCTGCCAAAATTAAAAAAAAACCTGATAAAAATCAGTCGCGAGAAATGCTGCTCAACAAGATGACACTTGTGTGAGATGTGTTAAGTTCTCTTTATCTTTCTGACACTTGACATCAAACGCCGTTCTCACTTGGTAGAACTACGATCCGTTAGAACCCACTTTTTCTGACTTAGAGTTGGCAGCACCGAGGTTTTAAAAACAAAACAAAACTGAAGGGTTGCCAATTAAAGCTGTGCGTACACTGGTAGCGTTATTAAAAGGGTTATAGTATCTGGGAACAGAACAACATGTGATGGTAATAATGTAGTATTTCGGTGAATATTTGGAGATTCTACTAACCTAACAAGAGGTGGAAATTTATAAGGCCATATTCATTGCTTTTATACCGCGATCCGAGCTACCAACACCAGCCAGTCAGTCCCACATCGGCTTGGGACCAGGGACGACACTCTTTGGGTCCTGTGTCTTCTGTAAGCTGGGAGTCTGATATTTGTGGCGTAATCTGGCACAGTAATACTCATGTTGTAAGTGATATACATGATGCAAGCTGTGAGTCTGATATTTGTGGTGTGAACTAAGAGTTTGATAGCTTACAAGACCGCTCCAGTTTTTTCTTATTGTCTTTATTTTACACAGATCATCGTTCTTCCTCACAGTCAAAGCCAACACTGCTAGCACAACAATCACATCATAAGCACAATTATCACAATCATCGCAACTACAGCTAGCACAGCCAATACAACTAACAGGTAGCACAACTAACACAGCTAGCACACCTATCACAGCTAATACAACTAACACAGCTAGCACATCTGATACATCTAACACAGCTGGTACAACTGTTACAGCCAGCATACCGATCACACCACATTTATCACATTCAAAAGAAATATCACAGCTAATACAACTATCACAGCTATCACAACCAACACAGTTATCACAACCAGAACTTCTATCATAACTACTATCACCAGCACGGCTGTCACAACTAGCACAGCTGTCATAACCAGCACAGCTGTCACAACTATCACAGCCAGCACTACTATCATGGCCAGCAGTAGTGTATAGAATATAACAGCCCTACATGTTGAAGATAAGACCGCCATGTTTGTTCACAAAGAGCACAATGCTAAGACTGCCATGTGTTTGTTCACAAAGAGCACAATGAAGGAGTATAGCTTGCTCTTCTCAGTTCTAGGTCATAGATCCAGTAAACTACCCATCACTTGAGCACAGTGAACAAAAAGTAATACTTTATTTTGTGGTACAAAATTTAGTACACTAAATGCAGTGAATTAATAGTATTTGATGTGCAGGTCATGTAATTAACTTGAAGTGCAAGTCAAGTGTTACCTTGGTGTACAAGTCATATGTTAACTTGATGTACAAGATCGGTGCTAAAAGTAAGGTACAGACAGTAAATATTGTTAATGTGTAACCTCTAAATGAGAATAATTTTGCTGTTTAGCTACTAAGCTTTCATCTTTGATGACAACATTCATCTATTTGGAAGGAGTCCATGGTGTAGACTAAAACTGAGATACAAGGATTGGGTAGAGTATCAGTGAGACATTTTTTTAATGGACTATGACAGCTGTAGAAAACTCATCACTTGGAGAATGATTCTGTGCAAAGATCCGGCATCATTTGAGAAAGAAATGAAGACTTGATCACAGTGGATAACAGTGCAAAGAAACACATCTTTGCAACAGAAACATGGTTTGTGATTGGTCCCAGCAAATTCAGACAGAATCACTCATGTGAGAAACTGTTTCAAGAAATGATGCCTGGAGGTTCTGTACACAGCAATTGTACACTTGCTTCATGAAATGATGCCAAGAGGTTCTGTACACAGACTTCATGAATTAATGCCCAGAGATTCTGTACACAGACTTCATGAAATGATGCCTGGAGGTTCTGTACACAGTGGTTATACACCTTTTTCAGCACCATCTTTTAAAAATCACATCTGATAAATAGTTTGATTGACAGTTCTAAAGTGTCTTTGTCTGGTTAACAGGTTAGAGATGCTCCGAAGTTCCTGTGGTGATGGAGCCTACTAAAGAAGCTTCTGCTTTTTAACTTCACGTAGTTTACCATGATTTGGTTACCCTCCAGTGTTTCTTGTATTTCTTTTTTCACATTTCAGACATACATCCTGGGTTATCATACATCCAGTCCTTCTTCCAGCCTGATGAGTACAAGAAGATGGAGCACACTGTGGAACTTAAACATGAACTTCAGGATGTTTTGTCTGATGGCAAGGGAGGTAAAACATTAAACACAAGAGATGTTAGGACTTCAGAAACTCTGATGGCACATAATTCTGAGTTATGGCTGACCACAAGTTGGCAGGAGCAGAATTCAAGTGTACATGGGACAAGTAGTTGGCAGGAGCAGACATCAGATGTACATGGGACAAGTAGCTGGCAGGAGCAGATATCAGATGTACACGAGACTAAGAACTGGCAGGACCAGACATCAGATGTACATGACATACAGAATGACTGTAATTTGATTTTACAAAATGGAGTGTGTAAGAAAAATTTCAGTAAAAAATGTTTTGTCATGGAAACAAATATTAGCGAAGATCTTAAAGAATCTGTAGCAGAGAACAATGTACACAGAAATAAGAAGTGTATACCAGAGAGATCTTACAAATGTGATGATTGTGGTGCTAAATTTACCCATACATCCAGCCTTTACAGACATATTAGGACACATATAGGAGAGAAACCTCACAAATGTGATGTTTGTGGTATTGGTTTCACTAAGAGTGATATACTTCAAACGCACAAAAGAATACACACAGGAGAAAAACCTTTCAAATGTGATGTTTGTGGTATGGGATTTTCTCAAAGTGGCCAACTCAGGAGTCATAAAATAATACATACGGGAGAGAAGCCTTACAAATGTGATGTTTGTGGCGCTGGATCTACTCGTCGTAGCAATCTAGAGAAACACAAAAGAACACACACAGGAGAGAGGCCATACAAATGTGATGTTTGTTGTCATCTTTTCGCAGACAATTCCAGTCTTTCCAGACACAGAAGGAAACACACAGGAGAGAGACCTTTCAAGTGTGATCTTTGTGGTGCAGCATTTACTTACAATAGCAACCTTTTGGTACACAAACGACTACATTCAGGTGAGAAACCTTACAGATGTGAAGTTTGTGATCTTTCATTTTATCAGTATGCCAACCTGAAGTCACATAAAAAAATGCACACAGGAGAAAGAGCTTTCAAGTGCGATGTTTGTGATGCTGGATTTTCTCATAATAGCAACCTACAGAGACACAAGCGGATCCATACAGGAGAGAGACCTTATGAGTGCAGTGTTTGTGGTGGTGGATTCACTTGCAGCAGCAGCCTCCAGAGGCACAGAAAAACACACACGGGAGAGAAATCTTACAAATGTGATGTTTGTGATGATAGGTTCATTTGCAGCAGTGGCCTCCAGTCCCACAAGAGAAAACATACGGGAGAGAAACCTTTCATATGTAACGTGTGTGATGCTGCTTTCACATACAGAAGCAATCTTCGAAGACACAGATTAAAACATAACAAGAGAGAAGACTTAGAAGTATAACATGTCAGTTACCTCAGAATAGAGAATGAGAAGTATAACATGTCAGTTACCTCAGAATAGAGAATGAGAAGTATAACATGTCAGTTACCTCAGAATAGAGAATGAGTAGTATAACATGTCAGTTACCTCAGAATAGAGAATGAGAAGTGTAACATGTCAGTTATCACAGAATAGAGAATGAGAAGTGTAACATGTCAGTTTTCTCAGAATAGAGACTGAGAAGTGTAACATGTCAATTTTCTCAGAATAGAGACTGAGAAGTGTAACATGTCAGTTACCTCAGAATAGAGACTGAGAAGTGTAACATGTCAATTTTCTCAGAATAGAGACTGAGAAGTGTAACATGTCATTTATCACAGAATTGTTGTTTTTATTGTTCGTCCGTCATCTAGGTCTAAATAGGGTGAGGTATGTGCCCTATATGAGCTCAAATACACAGAATAGAGACTGAGAAGTGTAACATGTCGGTTATCACAGAATAGAGACTGAGAAGTGTAACATGTCGGTTATCACAGAATAGAGGAACTAAAAGTATTTGTGGCCCACACAACAAAGCATGTAAAAAATTAATGAATTTTTTTTGGGGGGGGGGGGTAATTTATCAGTTTTAATTTTCTTGTGAATAAAGGTGAAGTAAATGAATGGCTCTTTTACTCATTGTGGTGACAAGAAGAGACAGATAGTGACCGACTAACATGCCTTGTGTGGTGACAAGAAGAGGTAGAAAGTGACAGACTGACATGCCTGGTGTAGTAAAAAGAAGAGGTAGAAAGTGACAGACTGACATCCCTGGTGTGATAAAAAGAAGAGGCAAAAGTGACAGACTGACATGCCTTGTGTGGTAAAAAGAAGAGGTAAAAAGTGACAGACATGCCTTGTGTGGTGACAAGAAGAGGCAAAAAGTGACAGACTTACATACCTTGTGTGGTGACAAGAAGAGGCAAAAAGAGAAGACTGACATGCCTTGTGTGGTGACAAGAAGAGGTAGAAAGGGACAGACTGATATGTCTGTTGTAATTAAAAAAAGGAGATAAAAAGTGACAGACTGACATGCCTGGTGTGAAGACAAGAAGAGGTAAAATGTGATAGACTGATATGCCTTGTGTGGTGACAAGAAGAGGTAAAAAATGACACATTGACATGCCTTGTGTGGTGACAAAACAAGATAAAAAGTGACAGACTAACATGCCTGGTGTGGTGACAAGAAGAAGTAGAAAGTGACAGACTGATATTCGTGTTGTTATAAAAGAAAAAGAGGTAAAAAGTGACAGATTGACACGCCTGTTGTGTGTAAAGAAGAGGTAGAAAGTAACAAACTGTCATATCTTGTGTGGTGACAAGAAGAGATAGAAAGTAACATACTGTCATGCCTTGTGTGATAAAAAGAAGAGGCAAAAGTGACAGATTGTCATACTTGGTGTGATAAAAAGAAGAGACAAAAGTGACAGATTGTCATGCCTTGTGTGATAAAAAGAAGAGGTAGAAAGTGACAGATTGTCATGCCTTGTGTGATAAAAAGAAGAGGTAGAAAGTGACAGACTGACATGCCTTGTGTGATAAAAAGAAGAGGTAGAAAGTGACAGACTGACATGCCTGTTGTGATAAAAAGAAGAGGTAGAAATTGACAGACTGACATGCCTGTTGTGATAAAAAGAAGAGGTAGAAAGTGACAGACTGACATGCCTTGTGTGATAAAAAGAAGAGGCAAAAGTGACAGACTGACATGCCTTGTGTGATAAAAAGAAGAGGCAAAAGTGACAGACTGACATGCCTTGTGTGGTGACAAAAAGAGGTAGAAAGTGACAGACTGACATGCCTTGTGTGGTGACAAGAAGAGGTAAAAAGAGAAGACTGACATGCCTTGTGTGGTGACAAGAAGAGGTAAAAAGAGAAGACTGACATGCCTTGTGTGGTGACAAGAAGAGGTAAAAAGAGAAGACTGACATGCCTTGTGTGGTGACAAGAAGAGGTAAAAAGGGACAGATTGATATGCCTGTTGTGATAAAAGAAAAAGAGGTAGAAAGGGACAGACTGATATGAAGAGATAAAAAGTGACAGACTGACATGCCTGGTGTGAAGACAAGAAGAGGTAAAATGTGATAGACTGATATGCCTTGTGTGGTGACAAGAAGAGGTAAAAAATGACACATTGACATGCCTTGTGTGGTGACAAAACAAGATAAAAAGTGACAGACTAACATGCCTGGTGTGGTGACAAGAAGAAGTAGAAAGTGACAGACTGATATTCGTGTTGTTATAAAAGAAAAAGAGGTAAAAAGTGACAGATTGACACGCCTGTTGTGTGTAAAGAAGAGGTAGAAAGTAACAAACTGTCATATCTTGTGTGGTGACAAGAAGAGATAGAAAGTAACATACTGTCATGCCTTGTGTGATAAAAAGAAGAGGCAAAAGTGACAGATTGTCATGCCTTGTGTGATAAAAAGAAGAGGTAGAAAGTGACAGATTGTCATGCCTTGTGTGATAAAAAGAAGAGGCAGAAAGTAACAGACTGTCATGCCTTGTGTGACAGCTGCATAAATGTTGTATGCCAAAGAAATGTTGTGTAAATGTGTCAGGAGAGAAGATGTATAAATGTTAGTGGTTGGGGTTTTTTTGGATGTGTTTGAAAACATTTTTTGTCTAAGAAAGACTTCATCATTCAAGTGAGATTTTGCTTCAACATTCAACATTCTTGATCTGTGCAAATAAAATCAGTGCGACTTGTTGAATAAAATTATTTTTATTATTCTAAGTTCTAAGTGCCATGGCGCATGGCGTAGGCGATAATTTCTCTCCACAATTCCCTGTCTTTTACGTTGATTATGAGATCCGCCGGTGACTTTCTTCCTAGCCACACTGGAGCCCATCCAGTAACTTCTCTGTTATGTGCTTATATGTTAACTCTGTAGTAAACATCTCTGTTTTTGTATTTTGTAATAATAATTTTTATTATTACAGAATACAAAAAATGTGACTTCTTGTTTCAGAAATTAACATCGGAAATTCCCCCTGCCTGTTCAGTTTATTCTTATATTTGTCAGCTTGTTTTTGTTTTGTTTTTTTTATATAAGCATTTCTTCAGTTTTGATGTGGAAACACTTATTACTTTATGAATGTCCTTACATGGTTGGGACATGTGCTCCGAATGACTGACAACTCACTACCAAAAATAGCACTAAGATGGACACCACAGGGGAGCAGAAGTAAGGGTAGACCAAAAGAGACATGGAGAAGAACAACAGAAAGGATGTTGAGCAGTAGAGGGCTCACCTGGGCAAGAGCAGAAAAAAAGGCGAAAGACAGGCATTTGTGGAAAACCCTTGCGGAAGCCCCATGTGCCCTGGGCACTTAAGGTTCAGAGAGAGAGAGAGAATGTCCTTACACTTGGAAATGGATGCAACTGTCAATACAGTGTTAACATGGTCTTCAGTTTTGATGTATATAGTGTTAACATGGTCTTCAGTTTTGATGTGGAAACACTTATTACTTTATGAATGTCCTTACACTTGGAAATGGATGCAACTGTCAGTATAGTGTTAACATGGTCTTCAGTTTTCATGTGAATTCCTGCCAGTTGCCAGTCCTGATGGTATGAGACTGGACACTGAAAGCAGACAACGTAAAGCCTACATACAGGGTCAGGCATAAAAAAGAGACTGCACCTGCATCTCATTTTACTGACTAAGTTGAAAAAAACAAATTTGATCTCCTTCAAAATAGTTCCAATTTGACTTGACACAAAGCTGCATGTGATGGTGCCAAAGTTCAAAACAATTCAGTAGATCATTTTCTGAAAGGCTGTTTTAGAACATTCATCACTGTGAAGTTTTCTCTACTTTCTGAAAATCATGTGTGCCATTTAGAAATGCATGCATGAAACAAGCACTCGTCACTGTAAGCCTCTGTCACAAGACAAGCATTCATCACTGTCACAAGACAATCACTCATCACTGTAAGCCTCTGTCACAAGACAAGCACTCATTACTGTAAGCCTCTGTCACAAGACAAGCACTCATCACTATAAGCCTCTGTCACAAGACAAGCACTCATCACTATAAGCCTGTGTCACAAGACAAGCACTCATTACTGTAAGCCTCTGTCACAAGACAAGCACTCATCACTGTAAGCCTCTGTCACAAGACAAGCACTCATTACTGTAAGCCTCTGTCACAAGACAAGCACTCATTACTGTAAGCCTCTGTCACAAGACAAGCACTCATCACTATAAGCCTGTGTCACAAGACAAGCACTCATCACTGTAAGCCTCTGTCACAAGACAAGCACTCATCACTGTAAGCCTCTGTCACAAGACAAGCACTCGTCACTGCAAGCCTATGTTAATAATTGAAAAGTTTTTGTCATGGATTTCTTCAGGTTCAGAGGAAACTTGATATTAACTTGCTGTTCAGTTTTGGCTCTGCCATTTTCTGACCAAGCATAGGTATATGTCTTATATTTGAACCTGTGCCCACTGGTGCTGAGTAAAACAATGGAGTTGAGCCTTGTCTTACAGCGACAAGTTAGAACATTCTTTGTGACCAGCTCTTTGTCTTTCCTCTTCCACTCTTGGTTCCCAAGCTATAGGGTTAGTTTCACTTTTTTTGTGTCGGACCTTGTAAGTGATCATTATAAGAAGCTACAGAGGTGCTGAAAAAGAAAAAGCTGACCAGAAGAGAACAAACTGACAAAAGAGTAATGCCAAATATAGCTGACAGAACAGTCAGGTCCTCAATTCATGTGGAGATTTCTTGCACACGAACATCAGTTTTACATGAGACCAAGAACTCTGCTGCTGGCGAGATTCTTCAACGGCCGTGCGTGGAGTGAGGCTTCTCCCGGCCAGTGAAGAAAGATGCAAATGGGGTTGCCTCGCGGCGCCACTGTGGAAGAGGTGAAAGAGGTCAGGACTGCTCAAATCACGACACCTTTGGTCTGGAGGTTGGCCACATCCTATGTGCACTCCTATCGGGTGAAATGCCTAAACTAGCTTAACCTAGAGGTTAAGACACTACTGGCGAGATTCTTAAGATGCTGCGCGTGGAGTGAAACTCCTCCAGGCCAATGAAGAAAATGCGAAAAAGAAATTAGGGTTGCCGTGCGGTGCTGATGTGAAAAGGTGATGGAAAGGATAAAGTGAAGCTTAGTCGGTATGTCCAGTAGTCTCACGGTGGGAGCTACTCACACCATGGCACCTCTGCTCTAGAGGCCTGCCACGTCCTTTATACACCCATAGTAGCAAAAGATGGACACCACAGGGGAGCAGAAGTAAGGGTAGACCAAAAGAGACATGGAGAAGAACAACAGAAAGGATGTTGAGCAATAGAGGGCTCACCTGGGCAAGAGCAGAAAAAAAGGCGAAGGACAGGCATTTGTGGAAAACCCTTGCGGAAGCCCCATGTGCCCTAGGCACTTAAGATTCAGAGAGAGAGAGAGTAGCAAAATATGTCTAAGCCAGCTTAATACAGGGTGAAACTTGATGGCTACTCATGTTACAGTACCTCCGCTCTAGAGGTTGGTCACATCCCATTCTGGGATAATATGCCTAAACTGGCTCAACCCAGGGGTGAAACTCACTAGTGGTGAAGATTCGTCCTCCTGGACAAAAGCTCCATCCTGGTCACAACTAGGAAGGGTAGCAGCCACAACCACAAAATGCTGAAGTCGGAGACACTAGACCAGTGCAGTCTAGATAGGCAACCACCTCTTACCCGGCGGGGATGTATGCATATCCTAATCATACTGAGGTTTTCCAGTGAGAAAGTCCAATGCTGGACTGGATGGGCAACCGCCTCTCACACATGAGGTGATACACGGGTATCTCAAAACACATCGAGTTTTTCCGATGAGAAAGTCCAACTCTAGATTAAAAACTGGTGCAACGAAAACCACCCACCAAGAATACAGGCTCAAGCCCTGCAATACTCTGAACCTCTTGTGGTCCTCTCGTGGATCTTTTGTGGTCCTTTTGGGGACCAAGCTATAGGGTTAGTTTCACTTTTTTTGTGTCGGACCTTGTAAGTGATCATTATAAGAAGCTACAGAGGTGCTGAAAAAGAAAAAGCTGACCAGAAGAGAACAAACTGACAAAAGAGTAATGCCAAATATAGCTGACAGAACAGTCAGGTCCTCAATTCATGTGGAGATTTCTTGCACACGAACATCAGTTTTACATGAGACCAAGAACTCTGCTGCTGGCGAGATTCTTCAACGGCCGTGCGTGGAGTGAGGCTTCTCCCGGCCAGTGAAGAAAGATGCAAATGGGGTTGCCTCGCGGCGCCACTGTGGAAGAGGTGAAAGAGGTCAGGACTGCTCAAATCACGACACCTTTGGTCTGGAGGTTGGCCACATCCTATGTGCACTCCTATCGGGTGAAATGCCTAAACTAGCTTAACCTAGAGGTTAAGACACTACTGGCGAGATTCTTAAGATGCTGCGCGTGGAGTGAAACTCCTCCAGGCCAATGAAGAAAATGCGAAAAAGAAATTAGGGTTGCCGTGCGGTGCTGATGTGAAAAGGTGATGGAAAGGATAAAGTGAAGCTTAGTCAGTATGTCCAGTAGTCTCACGGTGGGAGCTACTCACACCATGGCACCTCTGCTCTAGAGGCCTGCCACGTCCTTTATACACCCATAGTAGCAAAAGATGGACACCACAGGGGAGCAGAAGTAAGGGTAGACCAAAAGAGACATGGAGAAGAACAACAGAAAGGATGTTGAGCAATAGAGGGCTCACCTGGGCAAGAGCAGAAAAAAAGGCGAAGGACAGGCATTTGTGGAAAACCCTTGCGGAAGCCCCATGTGCCCTAGGCACTTAAGGTTCAGAGAGAGAGAGAGAGTAGCAAAATATGTCTAAGCCAGCTTAATACAGGGGTGAAACTTGATGGCTACTCATGTTACAGTACCTCCGCTCTAGAGGTTGGTCACATCCCATTCTGGGATAATATGCCTAAACTGGCTCAACCCAGGGGTGAAACTCACTAGTGGTGAAGATTCGTCCTCCTGGACAAAAGCTCCATCCTGGTCACAACTAGGAAGGGTAGAAGCCACAACCACAAAATGCTGAAGTCGGAGACACTAGACCAGTGCAGTCTAGATAGGCAACCACCTCTTACCCGGCGGGGATGTATGCATATCCTAATCATACTGAGGTTTTCCAGTGAGAAAGTCCAATGCTGGACTGGATGGGCAACCGCCTCTCACACATGAGGTGATACACGGGTATCTCAAAACACGTCGAGTTTTTCTGATGAGAAAGTCCAACTCTAGATTAAAAACTGGTGCAACGAAAACCACCCACCAAGAATACAGGCTCAAGCCCTGCAATACTCTGAACCTCTCGTGGATCTTTTGTGGTCCTTTTGGGGACCACAGGGGGACCACGGGATCTATCAAGGACCACAGGAGTAAATTCAGTAGGATCACAGGGCAGTCTTGGTGGTAGAAGCGAATGAAGAAGAAGAAGAGAAGATCAAGAACTGGCAGACATCAATTGTGCATGAGACCAAGAACTGGCAAACATCAGATGTACATGAGATTAAGAACTGTAGTACAGAATGATGTTAAATATCAGTCAGAGAATAATCTACATAGAAATAAAAAAAAGTTTATTCTTACAAGTGTGATGGCTTACAAATGTGATGGCTTACAAGTGTGATGGCTTACAAGTGTGATGGCTGTGATGTTAGATTTTCTCATAGTGACAGTATCAAAAGGCACAAAAGAACACATTCAGGAGAGAAAATGTGAACTTTGTGGTATTGATTGTACTTGTACTAGCACAAAAATATTTTGAACAAAAATATAGAAAGAATCGAGCTTTCAGACTTTTTTCATTGTTTTGTTAAAACTGTCTCAGCAAATGCTCAAGAGAGAAATATTTTTGAACCAAGCAGGTATTGTTAGTGATGTGAGCTGATATTGTTAGTGATGTGAGCAGATATTGTTAATGATATAAGCTGATACTGTTAGTGATGTGAGCAGATATTGTTAGTGATGTAAGCAGATATTGTTAGTGATGTGAGCAGATGGACGAGGAAGAATTTCTTCCCTCCAGATTGTTCTGTCAGAGTTTGTAATGCTTGATTCCAGGAAGAAGCAGCCATCTTTGTGGTATGTGGGTTTGACAGCCACGCTTCGTACTGCTGGCTTTATTTGGTATTCAGTGAACATAACCTGGTGTATCTGAACTAAGAGAGAATATGACTGATTTCTGATTTGTTTGGTGTATGGTTTTGTTTATATACAGTCTGGTGAATGGTTTGTTTGTAGATAATACATTTGGTGTATGGCATATCTGTGGTCAATATATTTGATGTATGGCTTATCTTTGGACAAAATATTTGATTCATGGCTTATCTTTGGACAAAATATTTGATGCATGGCTTATCTTTGGACAAAATATTTGATGTATGGCTTATCTTTGGACAAAATATTTGATGCATGGCTTATCTTTGGACAAAATATTTGATGCATGGCTTATCTTTGGACAAAATATTTGATGCATGGCTTATCTTTGGACAAAATATTTGAAGTATGGCTTATCTTTGGACAAAATATTTGATGTATGGCTTATCTTTGGACAAAATATTTGATGCATGGCTTATCTTTGGACAAAATATTTGATGCATGGCTTATCTTTGGACAAAATATTTGAAGTATGGCTTATCTTTGGACAAAATATTTGATGTATGGCTTATCTTTGGACAAAATATTTGATGCATGGCTTATCTTTGGACAAAATATTTGAAGTATGGCTTATCTTTGGACAAAATATTTGGAGTGTGGCTTATTTGTTCGCAAGATTTTGTGTACGGCTTGTTTGTTGACATTATTTTCATAATATGTGTTTAAGAACAATATGTTCAGTTTGTGATTTGCTTGTGGACAATATATTTGATGCATGTCTTATTTATGGATATTATTATAATAAAAAAATTATGTATGTACATAAAAAAATTGTATTTGTTTTGTGGCAGAAAGTGTAAAAATGCTCTGTCTTTTATATGATCTTATTTCAGGGTTTCCAGGATACTCAACTTACTGAAACAACTTTCTCTTATTAGAAGAGACTCAGCTGACTGAAACAACCTTCTCTTATTAGAAGAGACTCAATTGTCTGAAATAACTTTCTCTTAATAGAGTGCCAAAGACACTCAACTTACTGAAACAACTTTCTCTTAATAGAATGCCAAAGAGACTCAACTTACTGAAACAACTTTCTCTTAATAGAATGCCAAAGACACTCAACTTACTGAAACAACTTTCTCTTAATAGAATGCCAAAGAGACTCAACTTACTGAAACAACTTTCTCTTAATAGAATGCCAAAGAGACTCAACTTACTGAAACAACTTTCTTTTAATAGAATGCCAAAGAGACTCAACTTACTAAAACAACTTTCTCTTAATAGAATGCCAAAGAGACTCAACTTACTGAAACAACTTTCTCTTAATAGAATGCCAAAGAGACTCAACTTACTGAAACAACTTTCTTTTAATAGAATGCCAAAGAGACTCAACTTACTGAAACAACTTTCTCTTAATAGAATGCCAAAGAGACTGGACTTACTGAAACAACTTGCTCCTAATAAGATGCCAGAAACACAGGATTTATTAAACCCATATCAGATCAATGTCTTCAGCAACGGTCCACAGCATTAAAGACCAGGCAGGCAAACACATGATAATTAGTGTATAAATAGACACCTATACACGAGGCACTGCAGTAAAGCTGTGATACCAAAATATATAAACTAGGAAAGAAGTAGGAACAACTTTATTACTTAACATTTACAATGATGTGACGTTTCTGCATTAGCTTCATCAAACAAACACAAACAGGACGGAGAATCAGAGAGAGAAGACAAAATATAGATTCACATTAATCCTATGTTAAAGAAATAATAAAAAAAAGAAAAAAATTTATGAAAAATGGAAAATTTAGCTTCAGTCTTGGAAGAACAAAAGTTTAAACTCATATGCACATTCCAAATAATGCAGTTAATGTGCTTTTTCTCATGTACATTTGTTAGATAACAGCTGTTTCCGACTAAATAAATTATCCTTTGTTAATTACGTGCGTGCCTAATATCTGAGGACTGCTAGCTTCAACTTGAAAATATTTCACATTAAGATTTTTAAGGGTGTGCATCTTTCTCATCGCAATGTATACCTGTAAGACCTGGACATTAAATGAAACAGCTGATAAACAAATAAATGCATTTGAATGTAAATTCTACAGAAGAGTTCTTCAAATATCATGGACACAAAAAAGAACAAATATATCCATACTACAAGAACTTAATATTAATAATGGTTGACTAGTAAAGAAGATTAAACAGAGAAAACTGAAATATTTTGGACATAGTTAAACGTCATAATAAGTTAGAGAAGACAGTAATGGAAGGGTACATAATGGGAAGAAGAAAAGGAGAAAGACCAAGGCGAAGATGGCTGCAAAACATCATTGATGATCTGTGAATAGATGCATCAGCAGCAGGGTATCTTGCTTACAACCAAGAGGCCTACAGGAGAGCTGTTAGGGAGGCAAAGTTCCTCAAGGGACATGCAAATGACTGACAGGGTTCGAATATCCAGAGTAAATTATAAAATCCACAAAGACATGATGATGATGATGATGATGATGATGATGTCTAAAATTACTAATTGTTGCAAACATTGGCGAGAAATGAAGTGTCCAATGTGTTTTATCCCTGTGGGTGTGATTCGCGCTGCCAGAGAATCGAGGAAATTTTGTTTTATCCGAAACTATCAATACAAAGTTAATACTGTATCCCCCCTTGGGAACAACTGTGTTAAGAGCACACTTATCTTAACATAGTGTTTGTGAGACAGGGAACATAGATCTGTTTGCTTAAAAACTCTGACTTACTTTTGTAGCCCAGAAACTTGTAGCAATCAACACTAATTGTAATTGTTATTTTTGTAAAATGTAATGTCAGGTTGGTGGACAGATGGGGACATGGAGATCTCTGGCGGGGATGAGGGAAGTCTGGTGTGAAACCAGTGAATCCAGGACGTGACAAGCCTATAGGTCTTTACAACAATGGCTATCAGAATGATGTAAACAAAACAGAGCCAGCAGACTGTAGGTGGTGGGGAATGGATATCGTTGAAGCACTCATCAGATTCCTCATCTCAAAGTCAGAGTGTCTTTGTGGAACTGTCTCCAAACCATCTGACATGGAGAAGGGACTTAATACAGCCACCAGAGGCTGGAAAACAAAGTTTTGGCCAGGCCAGCCACACTGTCTTCATGGCAGTCCGAGCAAGACCACAGTCTGCCCTAGCAAGGAAAGGTGCTGAAGTCGGAGTTACCCAGCCAAAAGGCGCATCGCAAAAATCAGGGTAACACACATTATCGCTAATGAAATGTCTCTATCTGCAGTATTCAAACATGGTGCTCGCCCTGTGAAGACTAACCAGGCAGGTGCAGTGCCGGGCCCCCTGCCTCGAAAGGGTCCACCCAATGCTACTGGAGGTCCTCTCAGTTCGTCTTGTGAAGTCAGGAGACATGAGAGTAGAGCTACTAGCCAAAAAATACAACAGAAGAAAACAGCCAAAAAGCAAGAACTTAAAATAATGCAGTGGAATGCTGAGGGTGTCAGCAGTGTTAGAGATGGCTATAGCAAAAAGGTTGAACTAGAGAACATACTTTTTGCAGAGCAGGTAAGTATATGCTGCATACAGGAGACACACCTAACCAAAGATGCCGCCTTTAAAATCAGAGGCTACCAGTTTTTTAGATCAGACCGACAGGACAGAGGAAAAGGAGGAGTACTCACACTTGTTAAGAATAACATCAGCGCATGTCAGGTGGGAGTGTTCATGGAAGGAGCCGAATATCAGATGATCCATCTAAAAAATAGTAATACAGATTTCCACCTCCTTAACTATTACTGTCCTAATGACCGCCCACTTGCTTTAGAAACAATCCCACACAAAGAGAGACTGATGGTCTGTGGCGATTTTAACAGCCATTCCCAGAGCTGGGGCTATGACCACATAGACAAGAGAGGAGAGGAAGTTGAGAGCTGGCAGGATGATAATGGACTTCTCCTGATCAACCAGCCAATGGATCCCCCAACATTTTACTCAAGGGCTTGGCATACAACCTCAACACCAGATCTGGCATTCCACTCTCCAGATCTAAAGTGGAACATTACACGTGAAGTTGGAAAACAACTTGGAGGTATCGACCATTGACCAGTCTTCCTGACAATAGAAAATGAACTCCTTAACACCAGTAGCCCTCTCCCCAGATGGAACTATAAAAAAGCAAACTGGACAATGTACAGACATCGTACAGGTATCCTGGTGGGACAGCTGTCCATAGAAGGTAAGGATATTAACAGCATAGTGAAGGAATTCAATGCTTGTATCCTTCAGGCCGCTCGTGAAACCATTCCCAGAGGAGCTCACAGGGACTATAAACCATACTGGTCTAGTGAGCTGGGAAAACTCCATGATGACGTGGAAGCAGCTCGAAAGCAAGCAGAAAATAGACCATGCCAAGAACACCACAATAATTACCAACATTCTAAGGCCAAATTTCAGAGAGCAAAGCTGCAAGCCAGACGGGAAAGTTGGAGAGAGAAAACAGAGTCCCTAAACTTTGAAAAGGATGGAAAGAAACTGTGGAAACTAATCAAACAGTTAAATGATGAGAGTACTGGAAGAAGTACAAAGATTACACTAATAGAGGATGGGAAAACTCTTACAGGTAAGCAGGTAGCAGATCACTTTGCTCGCATTTTTGCACAGGACTGCAACATTGATATCCATCCAGAGAAAGAGCGTGCAGTGCGCAATGACCCACAGAAAGAAGAGGAACAAGTCAGAAAAGTGGAGGTCATGGACGCACCAATCACACGCAGTGAGTTAGACCTAGCAGTTAGTAAACTGAAACCAAGGAAATCACCAGGACCAGATGGAGTGTCCAATGAAATGATCAAGAACCTGGGAATGGCAGCAATGGGAAAGCTGTTGGATATTTTCAGTATGTGCTGGAGCACAGGTAAGTTACCTCAAATCTGGAAGGAAGCAAGCATGGTACCATTGCTAAAGCCAGGGAAAAACAGTGATACTGCCTCCAGCTACAGGCCAATCAGTCTCACTAGCTGCCTATGCAAAACAATGGAACTCATCATTGACCTGAGGCTAAAATGGTACATAGAAAGTGAAAACCTTCTTGTTCCACAACAAGCAGGATTTAGGCAGTACTACAGTACGGAAGATCAAGTGACCTATCTCTCTCAAGAGATTGAGGATTCATTACAAGAGAAAAACCTTGTACTAGCAGCGTGGATAGACCTGAAGAAAGCCTTTGATAAAGTATGGAAAAAAGGTCTGCTGTGGAAACTAAGAAACTGCAATGTGAATGGAAGACTGTACAACTGGATAAAGTCCTATTTACACAATAGAAGAGCTAGAGTAGTAATGGATGGTCACAAAAGCCAGAAAGTACTTCTGTGACACGGTGTACCACAAGGAGGAGTCCTTTTGCCTACACTATTCCTGGTATTCATTAATGACCTGATCAAGGAACTTCCCTATGGAATCAAAGCGGCACTGTATGCAGATGATCTGGTCATGTGGTGTACAGATGAATATGCGACAGTTGCTACACAAAGACTCCAAAGAGCAGCAGACATCTTGACATCATGGACAAACAAATGGTGTGTAAGTATCAACACAGAGAAATCAAATACCACTCTGTTCACTCTCACGTCTAAACAGAAAGCAGGTAAGATCTTTGTAAATGAAATATCCTTAAGGATGGACAACCAACCCACTTACTTAGGAGTGACTCTTGACTCAAAACTGACTTGGAAGCAGCACATCAAAAGTGCAGAAGCAAAAGCCAGAAGAAAACTAGCCATATTAAGAAAATTAAGTGGAACCACATGGGGAGCTAGTGAAAGAATCCTCAAGAATGTATATCAGCAAAGTATTCTATCACATTTAGAATATGGCTCAACATCTTGGTGCACAGCATCAAACACTATGCTGCATAATCTAGACAAGGTTCAAAATCAGTCACTATGGATTATCACAGGTGCCATGAGGTCCACACCAATAGTAGAAATGCAGAAAATAGTTGGTGTTCAAGAGCTAAAGGAACGTAGAGACACAAAGGTCATGACCATGGGAGAGAAATTCCTTAGCTCTGTAAGCCATCCCCTGAAGGAGAGATTCAATAACTTGGCATTAAGACGGCTTAAAAGAAGCAGCTTCATTCACCAGGCCAAGCGTATACGTAAGCTGATACCTGACCTTCCAACTGTAGTCGCTCCATTATCACCGTACCAGAGCATACACCATGGAAAGAAGCAGATTATACACAAATAACTATTCAGACTGAAGTGAAAGGTGTGCAGAATGGTGAGATGCAGAGTAGCCTTGTAAAATCAACAGCCACACTTAGTGTGCTAGATGACAAATATCCATGTGACACCTGGATACGTGTGTATACAGACGGATCTGCACACAATGCCATAAAGAATGGAGGGGCAGGAGCACATATTGAATATCCAAACAACACCACTGACAAGATTTCCATACCCACTGGAAAATACTGCAACAACTTTGATGCAGAAGTTAGGGCAATTATTGCTGCAGTTGAAAAACTATCAGACTCCAGAATTGATACATATCCTGTAGTAACTCTCACAGATGCAAGATCAGTACTGGAAGCTCTTCAGTGCAACAAACTACCAGACCTTAAGGATGCCTTGTCAAAAATTGGCTTACAACATGGAGTCACTTTGCAATGGATTCCCTCCCACTGTAGGATACCAGGCAATGAGAAAGCTGACCATCTGGCCAAAGAGGGCACTGAAATGGAGCAACCAGACATACCAATCACCTATAATCAGAAGAAAAGCATGATAAAAACCTACAGGAAGCCACAAACACCACCACATGATGACTATCACATGCTAAACAGAAAGGAACAAGTCACCATCTTCCGTCTCTGAACAGGACACACCCGACTCTGAAGTCATATGTATACAAAGTTTAAGGTTGGTACTACTAATCTATGTACATGTGCCCAGGTGCCCCAAACTGTGGAACGTATCCTCCAGAACTGTACCAACTATGAAACACTGAGAAATAATTACTGGCCCAGTGAAACCACTAAAGAAGATAAGCTCTACGGTTCCATACATGAATTACAAAAAAACAGTGAAATTTATCGAAGAGACAGGACTGCAGGTATAGACAGACAATGCGAATGAAGAAGAATAAGAAGAAATACTGTATCCATCTTTTCTAAAGTGTTGCACTGAACAGATTATTTTATGACATAAGGTAATGTTGTATGCATCTTTTTACTTTAACATTTGGCAAGTCTTAGCTAATGCATGATTACATGCTCAAGACATGCTTTAAGTAACTGTGGATGTCAAAAATGAGTATCTTCAACTTATGCGCGAGATTTTTTTTTAAGTGGCAAAATGTGATATCCCTACCACTCACGGCTGTAGGTGATGATGATGATGATGATAATCATCATCATCATCATCATCACCACAACCACATCATCATCATCATCACCACCATCACCATCACCACCATCATCACCACCACCATCATCATCATCAGAACGAAGGTTGGAGGTAATGAACCTCCAGTTCCCTCACTCCCTCGCCTTGCATACTGCACTCAGTCAGGTTGTGTCCTGTCCTTTCTCATTTGTTATCTTCCCATCTTCATCTCTGTCTTCCTCTTGTTCTTTTTCCTTCCACCTTTCTTTCTAGTATGGTCTTCGATATGTTGTTATGCCTTTTGATATGACCAAAGTATTTTATTTTCTTCGTCTTTATTTCTTTGAGAAAGTTCGCATTGCACTTGGGACTGTTCTAAAACTAGTCCATTTGTTCTTTTTATTCCCATATTATATGATCTAGTTTTCTGTAGAACCACATTTCTGCTGCATTAATCTTTCTCTCCATCTTTTTGCTTAGAGTCCAGGTTTCTGCTCCATACAGTAAAACAGAGTGGGTATAACATTTTACAAATCTTAATTTTGTCTTTACGGGAGAGATCAATAAAATTAAAGATGGATCTATACTTATGCTTCATAGACTACTGTAAAGCATTCCATAAAGTGAGACACACTGAAATTATAAGAATGCTGGAAGACATCAACATAGATGGGAAATATCTGAAACTCATCAAAAACAAATACTGGCAGCAATCAGCAGCAATGAAGGTTGAGAACCAAATAGGAGCATTCCAAGACATAAAATTAGGAGTGAGACAAGATGTGTTCTATCTCCTGACCTCTTCTCTTTGTACATTGAAAACATAATGAGAAATATAGAGAGCTTGCCAGGAATATCAGTTGGTGGGTACAACCTTAACAACTTAAGATATGCATATGACACAGTTCTGATTGCAAAAAGTGAAGGGGAGCTACAGGCTGTTCTGGACATTGTGGTTCGTGAAAGTAAAAGTAAAGGTCTCAGCCTGAATAAAAAGAAGACTGAAGTGATGGTCATCTCAAAGAAAAAAATACCACCAAAATGTAGCATTACCATCAATGGCACAAGTCTGAAACAAGTTGATAGATTCAAGTACTTAGGAATGATTATAACAACTGATGGGAAATGTCACAATGAAATAAAAGCAGACATGCTCAGGCCAAGTCAGCATTCCAGACAATGAGACACATCTTGTGCAACAGATCCATATCAATGGAAACAAGATTCTGAGTACTTAAATGTTACATCGAGCCAATTTTGTTTTATGGAAGTGAAGCATGGTCTGTGAATAAGAGAGTACAGCGAGAAATGGAGGCCATAGAAATGTGGTTTATAAGAAGGATGTTAAAGGTACCGTGGACAGCCAAGAAAACCAACGAAGAAGTCTTAATTTAGAGAGTCTGGACTTAAAAAGCATATTATAGCAAAGATCAGAGGCAGACAAGTGAGATTTATAGGACATTTCCTGAGAAGAGGAAAATTTTAACACACTGTGACAACTGGAAAAATTGAGGGAAGAAGAGACAGAGGAAGATAGAGAGAGAAGTTATTGGATGTGGTGTCAGTGTGGCTAGGAAGAAAATCACAGGCGGATTTCATAATAAAGTCTAAAGACAGGGAGCTGTGAAGAGAAATGATCGCCTACACCATGCAGCATGGCACTTAGAATTAATTTTGTCTTTAGGAGCAGATTTCTGGATAACAGTACTGTCTTCATGGTGTTGAATGTATGTTTTGCCATTCCTATTCTTTTCTTTATCTCCATCTCACATCTTCAGTTAGTGTATGTTCTAGGCAGCAGTAGTTTGTCACTTGTTCCAGTCTCTCTTTGTTTACATCTATGGCATCTGGTCTTTCCTGGTGAACACCATTACCTAGGTCTTCTTGATTTTGATCTCAAGTCCCCATTCTTGGCTTGTGTTGCTTAACTTATCTTTAGTTTATGTAGGTTCTATTTATTCTCTGCTAGAAAGACTGTTATTTCCATGTCTTAAATTACTGACATTTCTTCATCCTATGTTCAGTCCTGGTAGTTCATTTGAGTGTTTGAAGATGTTCTCTGTGTACAGGTGAATAGACATGGAGAGAAAATACATCCTTGTCTCACTCCTCTCTTAATGGGTAATTAAAAAAAAAGTATAAAAGATAGTCCCATAGTAAATATCGTAGGGGATGAAGTGTTAGAGACCTCATTATGCTGATGCATCATCACATGAGGCAGGGTGGCCAGTTTCCTTTCTCGTTGCCTTTCCTTTCCAGATTTTCTTTAGCACCAATTTTACGAGCCCAGGTCGACCTCAGGGCCATATTGGTCGGAAAAATCCCACTCATCTGGGGATTTGAAGCATCGACCATTTGATTGCAAGACAAGTGCTCTAACCACTACGCTAGCCAATCCTAATGGGTTCATTTGTTGATGTCACTGTGCACTATCATACTGATGCTTCCTGTTCCCAATAGAGACGGGGAAGCCTGAAGTCACCCAAGTTACACGGTGACGTATTGTTGCCTGTATAGTGATGAGCTATCACCTCCCTTACCACCCCAACATCATAACCCTCGAACCGTGTGTCGTGGGAAGAACCTCAGCCAGGCTCTAGTTAACTCTGCCAGGACATTGACTCGTCGTGAGTTTTAACACGACAATGGGTTATTGGCGAGTAAACCATCCGGGTTTCCCCGAAAAGGCTCGACACAGCGTGCCTCTGGTCGAATTTCCGACGCTTCTGGTTTCCGACGTGCCTTGTGTCGAAAATCTGATTCATGTTTTGTTTCATTAAAAAACCAGTGTAACGTTTAGATTGTAAACATTTAGTGAGAGACCCCGTGACCCTTTTCATCATGTCAGAAGCGTGGTTAGTTACGAGCGATGTCGAGTGTGAAAAACGAAGTTTTTGATCGAGAAATTTAAATTTTTCGTGCTGTAGATAGGGGTATGGACATGCCCTGTGACCATACCACTGTTCTTGAATGTATCCCAAATATATCTAGACATAGTAGATGGCTGGAGAAATAGTTAAAAGGTTATTTCAGACATTATTTTAGTGAGAATGTAACACAGAATCACAATACGACATCGACAGGTAGATCTAGGTATGTCAGCTGGTGAGTAGTGTACATTTATACCTATCAGATGGTGAGTAGGACACAATTATTGTCTAAAAACATCACATTACTTCTTTTTTCATAAAAAAAACTCTGCATTTATGAAACCTTTACACATATTTAGTTCTTCTGAGACATAATAAGTACACTTTTCACATGGAAAAACTGTTTTCATTCACTCTTACTTCTTCTTCTTCTTCGTTCGCTTCTACCACCAAAACCGCACTGTGATCCTACTGAATTTACGCCTGTGGTCCTCGTTAGGTCCAGTGGTCTCCTGTGTGATCCCCGAAAGGACCACACGAGATCCACGAGAGGACCAGAGTATCACAGGGCTTTAGCCTGTATTATTGGTGGGTCCCCCGTGTGGTACCCGGGATCTGCAAAGAATAGGACCACTGTACCCTACCATGCATGATCGTAAAAGGCGACTAAAGAGGGTTCAGCATAGGGCCAGCAACCCTATCTGGTAAAAAACTATCAGACTGCTACAGAAACAGAAGCAAGGGAAAAAGCAAATGCAGGTGGAAGGAGAAATGCGTATCAGGAAACTGAGCCCATGAAGGTTGTGGATGAAAGCCAGCCACTGGAAGTCCCCAGCCCGACTGCAGACCTCCTGGAACCTAAACAAAAGATGCATATAGGCAGCTGGAATGTAAGAACACTAAACCAGACTGGAAAACTAGCACAAACCATCAAGGAAATGCACAGATACAAACTAGACATACTAGGAATACAAGAAGCAAGATGGACAGGACAAGGCAGAAGGAAATTAACAACACAGCACACAGAAGATACAATAATATGGTCAGGTAAAGAAGATCTTCATGAAGGAGGAGTAGCATTGATTATAACAAAAGAAGCATCAAGAGCATTGCTGAAATGGACCCCAATAAATGAGAGATTATTATATGCACGGTTCAACTCAAGATTCACGAAGCTGTCTATTATAGTTTGTTATGCACCAACAGAAGCAGCTGAAGAGGAATTAAAAGAAGATTTTTACAACAGCCTCCAAGCCACAGTAGAAACAATACCCAAGCATGATATGCTACTCATCTTGGGCGACTTCAATGCAAAAGTAGGTGAAGGAAATGAAGATAGAAGAAGAATCATGGGAAGAGAAGGAATCGGAGAAATAAATGAAAATGGAGAAAGACTGTGCAGTTTCTGTGAAGAAAACATGATGACCATCGGAGGGACAATTTTCCAACACAAAAACATCCATAAGGTGACTTGGAGGTCACCAGATAAAACCACAGAAAACCAAATCGATCACATACTAATAAACAACAAGTGGAAACGGTCACTACAAGATGTGCGAGCAAGGAAAGGAGCAGATGTAGGAAGTGATCACAACCTTCTGGTAGCAAAAATAAAACTAAAATTAAGGAAAGCCAGAATCGGGGAACACAGAAAGATACATTTTGATACAAGAAAACTGATAGACCAGCAAACAAGAAATAAATTCTCAATAATACTTAAGAACCGCTTCAGTGTCCTACAAGACGAAGCAGAAATGTCCATATTAGAGTTCAATAAAACACTACAGGAAACAGCAAAAGAGGTGCTGGGATATCGGAAAAGGAGAAAAGAGGAATGGATAAGTGAGACCACATGGGAAAAGATAGAGCAAAGAAAAGAAATCAAGAAAAAATTACTGAACACCAAATCACAACGGCTAAAAGAACGAGTTTTAAGTAATTATGCACAAAAAGACAAAGAAGTGAAGGAATCATGCCGTCAAGATAAACGTCAGTATTATGACAACTTAGCAGAGACAGCAGAGAAAGCAGCATATACAAATGACATGAAAACCATATATAAAATCACAAAGCAGATGACAGGTAACTTCAATACAAGATGTGAAAGTGCAGTAAGAACACAATGGACAACTGGTCAGTGGAGAAAGAGAAAAAATTGAAAGATGGAGGGAACACTTTAACACCCTACTAAACAGAACACAAGCAGCACAAGCAATAGATATACCTGAAGCAAAAGCGGAACTAAACATCAATACAGGACCAATAACAATAAATGAAGTAAAAGAGGCGATAAAGATGCTAAAATCAGACAGGGCACCAGGTGAAGATGAAGTGACTGCTGAGATGTTGAAAGCAGAAGAAACAGAAACACCAAAACAACTTTGCCGGATATTACAACAAATTTGGGATTTAGAAAAAGCCCCAGAGGAGTGGAAAACTGGTCTTATAGTAAAACTACCAAAGAAGGGTGACCTCAGAGATTGCGGGAACTGGAGAGGCATTACCCTACTGCCACTCACTAGTAAAGTATTTTGCAGAATAATCATCAACAGAATTGTACCAACACTTGAGGAAAAACTTCGGAAAGAGCAGGCAGGATTTAGGAAAGGAAGATCATGCATAGACCATATATTTGTACTTAGACAAATATTAGAACAGGCAAATGAATGGCATAGCACAACATATGCATTATTCATAGATTTTGAGAAAGCCTTTGACAGTGTCAACAGAGATGCACTGTGGAAAATCCTAAGATGGCATGGCCTCCCCCATAAAATAGTTAATATAATCAAAGCCCTATACGAGGGTTTTCAGTGCAAAGTTATCTGTGGAGAACATACCTCCAGCAGCTTTAGGGTACAAACAGGAGTGAAGCAGGGATGTGTACTATCACCAACATTATTTATCTTGGCAGTAGACTGGTTAATGAAGGAGGCAACATCAGACAAACGCAGAGGATTACAATGGACCCTTAACACAGTGCTGGAGGACCTTGACTTTGCGTACGACATTTGTCTATTATCAAGCAGTCACAAAGATATGCAAGATAAAATAAACAAGTTAACCCAGAATGCAAACAACATAGGACTAAAGATCAACGTAGGAAAGACAAAGTTAATGAAGCAAAATGTGAACAGCAGAAATGTACTCAGAGTAGATAACAAGTTAGTGGAGGAGGTCAACGAATTTGTATACCTTGGAAGCAGAGTAGTAGAAAATGGAGACAGCACAGAGGACATCAACAGCAGACTTACTAGAGCAAACCAGGCTTTTGCAATGCTACAGAATATATGGAAATCAAATAAACTAAGCATAAATATGAAAATCAGGATATTTAAGAGTAATGTTCTAAGTGTACTACTCTATGGAAGTGAATGCTGGAAAATCACCAAAACCATAGAAAACAAGTTGAATTCTTTCCAGACTAAATGTTTACGTAGAATTAAAAAAATATTTTGGCCAAACACCATAAGAAATAACATCTTATTGGCAGAAATGCAGATGAAACCACTGACAACAATTATTGAGGAAAGACGCTGGCGATGGTTGGGACATGTGCTCCGAATGACTGACAACTCACTACCAAAAATAGCACTAAGATGGACACCACAGGGGAGCAGAAGTAAGGGTAGACCAAAAGAGACATGGAGAAGAACAACAGAAAGGATGTTGAGCAATAGAGGGCTCACCTGGGCAAGAGCAGAAAAAAAGGCGAAAGACAGGCATTTGTGGAAAACCCTTGCGGAAGCCCCATGTGCCCTGGGCACTTAAGGTTCAGAGAGATTGGTGGGTCTCTGAAGCGGGATTGCGTGACACCGTGGTTTTCGTTGCACCAGTTTAGTCTAGGGTTGGACTTTCTCACCGGAAGACCTCGACGTGTTTAGGATATCATTGCATCCCCGCTGGGTGAGAGGCGGTAGCCCACCCAGGCCAGAGTTGGACCTTCTCACCGGAAAACCTCGACGTGTTTTGAGATACCCGTGTATCACTGCCGGGTGAGAGGTGGTTGCCCATCCAGTCCAGAGTTGGACTTTCTCACTGGAAAATCTCAGCGTGATTAGGATACGCAAACATCCCCGCCGGGTGAGAGGTGGTTGCTTGTCTAGACTGCCCTGGTCCAGTGTCTCCGACTTCAGCATTTTACCGTCGTGGCCGCTACCTTCCTCGTTGTGACCAGGATGGTGCTTTTGTCGAGGAAGACGAATCCTCGCCACTATTGACTTCCACCCCTGGGCTGAGCCGGTTTAGGCATATTATCCCAGTATGTGCGTGTTTGGGACGTGACCGACCTCTAGAGCAGAGTTACTGTGACATGCATAGCCTTCAAGGTTCACCCCTGGTGTGAGCCGGTTTAGGCAAAATTCACCAGTATGGGTGTATATCAGGCGTGACCGACCTCTAGAGCGGAGGTAGCATGACATGTCTAGCCATCAAGTTCCGCCCCTGGTGTGTGCCGGTTTAGGCATATTTCACCAGTGTAGGTGTATTTCGGACGTGGCCGGCCTCTAGAGCAGAGGTGCCGTGGTATGTATAGCTCTCGTAGCGATACTACTGGACATACCGATTAAACTTCACTTCATCCTTTCCACCACCTTTTCACATCGGCAACGCACAGCAACCTTTATTTCTTTTCCGCATTTTCTTCCTTGACCAGGAGGAGCTTCACTCCACGCGCGGCATTTGAAGAGTCTCGCCAGCAGTGTCTTAACCTCTGGGACAAGCCGTTTCATGCATTTCACCCGATATGACTGCACTCAGGACGTGGCCGACCTCCAGACCAGAGGTGCCGTGATTTGACTGTTTGCTTCGCTTTATCCTTTCTACCACCTTTTCCGCAGTGATACTGCGCGGCAACCTCATTTGCACCTTTCTTCATTGGCCGGGAATCTCGCCAACAGCATTCACTCTTACTAATATGCCCATATCAAGACCCGCGCTTTTAATCTGGCACCCAACTGAACGTCCGCGTTTCTTCCTGTGGAACGGAAGGAGTTTAACGGGCTACAGAAAAGACCAAGAGAGATATACGTTACTATCTAGCATACCCCCTCCCCCACACACACACAATCAGTATCTGTCAAGGAGAAAATCTCAACACCCGGAAAGGAAACGAGGCCACACGCTGCTCTCTTGGCTAAACAGCTGCTCGTCATACCTGAGTCCGTGGCTCAAGTCACAAGTATTTCTCTTGAGATTTGTTCTTCTCTCACGTCTAAAAGTGCGCTGTCTGCGATTTTTTTCGAGCTCTAACGATACAATACTGTGTTGGAGTTGTAAGGTACTTCACGGGCGGGCAAAACTCAAAGGCCCGGCCCTGAAAATGGGACATGTGTGTTAAAATATGGGTCATTTAGGCGTTGCAACAGAAGTAATGTGACTCCTGGGACAAATCATTAAAATATAGGAGGGTCCTGTAAAATACAGGACATGTGGTCTCTTGATTATATAAAGCAATTCGTTGAGCTCTGTCAGGTATTGCAGTCTTTAAACTAATATGCGCATGCGCAAAGCTCGCGGACACTTCCTGTTATGCGCTGAATGAGGTATCTTGTTATCAACAAACACAGACTTTTCTTCCTGGCCAGCGCTCTGGTAGTTCTGTGTGAGTTAGTGCCAAGAAGATTGTAGACAAGCGTTTTGCAGGAGGATGTAGATTTTGTGTCTCTTCTAGCACGAGAGCCTGGTGAAGTCGCCTCAGTGCCAGCAATATAATCAAACCGTGTGTGACCCAACACAGATCTGAGTATATTGTTTATCACAACTTAGTTCATCATTTTCTCCATTTTGTGTGTGTGTGTGTGTGTGTGTGTGTCATTTCGTCTCCCCCTCATCATCATAATCTTACGCCACCACCAGTAACACATAACCGTATATCTCAAACTCGCAATCCCTTGTCAAAACGTTATCCTTAAAATATACTTTTTTACAGTATCCACCCATCGCACTGTGTTTTTTTTTTCAAATCCCCACATGTATCTATCAAGGAGGAAAGCTTTTTATTTATTTACATAATTTTTGTTGTCTGATGTATGTCATACTCGGTAAAATTTCTTGTCCTTTTTTTTTTCTGACCACAAACTACTACCTCTTTGACCTGGACTTTCACAGTCCAGTTCTTAAGCCCAAAGGAAAAAAAAAAAAAAAGTTGATTTGACATTTTACGTGTATTCAGTTGTTACTGTGATCTTAATTTTTTTTTAAAATGTCATTGCCTTGTGTCTTGTAGAGTATTAATGGTTTCAATGGAAGTATTTATGAACCATCAAAATTATTTAAGCTGTCTTTGTACACTAATCAAAGACTTTCTTATGGTGTCTTTGTACACTAATCAAAGACTTTCTTATGGTGTCTTTGTACACTAATCAAAGACTTTCTTATGGTGTCTTTGTACACTAATCAAAGACTTTCACAAGTTGTCTTTGTATACTCATCACAGACTTTCATAAGCTGTCTTTGTACAGTAATAAAAGACTTCCAGACATTTCTCAGGATAACAAAAGGTGTTTTTGGCTTTATTTATTTAGTTTTCACATGTTCTGAAAAATGTGAATTTATCTGTTTCTACATTATGATATTTAGTAGCCCGTGTTCACCATCAAGCATTTTTGTTCCTGATGTTTTGTCTCACTTGTTTGCTTATGTCATTCAGAATTCAGGATCCTCTCCAACCAGCCACAAGGCAGTGAAAGGAGCTGGTGGTAGTGCTTTCTGGCATGCATGCAGTAGCAGGTGGACTCCAACAAGCACCTGATAAAACCACTTTCATTTTATTCAGCTTTGCCAGCCATTCCAGCTCATTGCTGCAGACAAGTCTTGTCTCTCTTCATCTCTGTTCTTAGTCTTCCCTGCTGCAGACAAGACTTGTCTCCCTTCCTCTCAGTTCTTAGTCTTCCCTGCTGCAGACAAGACTTGTCTCCCTTCCTCTCAGTTCTTAGTCTTCCCTGCTGCAGACAAGACTTGTCTCTCTTCCTCTCTGTTCTTAGTCTTCCCTGCTGCAGACAAGACTTGTCTCCCTTCCTCTCAGTTCTTAGTCTTCCCTGCTGCAGACAAGACTTGTCTCCCTTCCTCTCAGTTCTTAGTCTTCCCTGCTGCAGACAAGACTTGTCTCCCTTCCTCTCTGTTCTTAGTCTTCCCTGCCAGTTATCCACTCCAAGGACCCCTAGGCTGTCACGTCACCGTTGTTTTTGGTCTGCCTTTTGGTTTGTTGACTCCATGTCATAGTTTTCTCTCTGTAGACAAAAATAAAATGTAAATAAGAATTGACAATTTGTCAGTTTTGTATGTATCATCAGCTTCTCACACTGAACAGAGGTCATTCATATTTCCACAGAGAGACAGAGCTAAAATCTGTGCAGACATGAACCAAAATGAAGAGAAGGTCATGGTTAAAGAGGAGGTAGAAGAGGTACTTAACTCACTTAATGTGACCAATTATTTTGTTATATTTTATTTTAGATGGCCGTGAAGTGCGCTTTTGGGTTATAATGAATTTAACTAATATCAGTTATTATTTTAAGTATTACGTGCATCATTATATTCCATTTCTTATCAAAATCCGTTATAAAGATTTCTGTGTATGTTTGTTATGATTTACAGAATGGCATGTAATCTGTTTCATGTTTTGTTAAAACTTAACCATCAAAGTTCAAAGGCTGTGTTCTGTTACAATATTTGTTAGTAATCACATTGAGCTCTGTGAAGATGGAGGTTGTAACATGTGAGTCTTGAACGCAAAAAAACCTCAAGAATCTTCCTCTTTGCTCATATTCCCAACCTCTTCTTCAGGCCTTTGAATGGGGGGGGGGGGGGGCGAAAGAGGGGAAATAGTATCATCATCATCATCAGGTACTGTGCTGACTGGCATTGGCTATTATGCTTCTCCAGAGTACACGATCCTTCATGCAGACCATCAGCTCAGTTGGTGATCTCCTCTCACATCATCCCATCAGACTGTCCAGTATCATTTCTCTTGGTCTTCCTCTTGATCTTCTTCCTTCTATTTTTCCTGTTGTTATAATATTTTCAATGCCCCCTCTTCTCATTGCTTGTCCTATGAAAGTACATTGTCTCTTTCTTATCTTTTTTTAACAAGATTTTTTTGTCTCTCCAGCTATTCTCATACATTTTTCATTAGTTATTTTTGCTGTCCAGGGGATTCGCAACATTCTTCTAATAAACCACATTTCTGCTGCTTCCAATTTTTTTGTGTGTGAAAACCTGCCTATTGTCCATGATTCACTTCCATATAACAAGATAGATTCAATATAGCATTTTAGGACTCATTTTCTAACATTCATTGATAAGAATATGTTGAATAATATGTTTCTCATTCTCTGAAATGCAGTCTTTGCTTGGCCTATTCTGTTCCTAATTTCTGTTCTGCATTTCCCATCTGAAGTTATTACTGCTCCAGGGTATTTGAATTTCTGCACCTGCTTTAGAATAGTTCCGTTTAAATTTATACTGCATGCTGGTGGATTCTGTTTCTTAGATATAATCATAGTCTCTGTCTTTTTGATGTTCAAAGTAAGGCCTTTCTGTTCACTTTCTTTGGTGACTTTATTCAAAAGATTTTGGAGGTCTTGTTGGTTCTCAGCTATCAGTACTGTGTCGTCAGCATACCGAAGGTTGTTAATATTGTATCTCCAATTTTTATGCCTGGTTCTGTGATGATTGTTCTTAGAATATTCTCGCTGTACAGAGGAAAAAGGTCTGGAGATAGTACACATCCTTGTCGCACCTGTTGTTTTATAGGTTGATATTTTCCAGTTCTATTTTCAACTGGAATTGCTGCTTCTTGCTGCCAGTATAGATGTTTTACAGTCCTCAGGTCTTTGCCGTCTATATTGATGTCTTCAAGCATTTTAATAATTTCATTATGTTTCAGCAGTCGAATGCCTTGGTGTAATCAATGAATCATAAGTAGAGATCTTTCTGTACTTCTAAAGCTCTTTCTGTTAGTGTTTGTAAAGCATAAATGGCATTGTGAGTTCCCTTTCCTTCAACAAATCCAAACTGTTCATCTGCTATTTCCATTTTTATCTTTTTCCTTGTTCTTCTCATGATTCTCAGAAGTAGCTTCGTTATGTGACATGAGAGGCTGATAGTCCTGTGGTCATCACATTCCTTTGCACCTGGTTTCTTTGGTAGTGGATTTAAGCAGGTCACTGGGCATATAACCACTGTTGTAAATGTCATTCCGTAACTTGGTTATTATTTTTATTCCTATCTCCTCTAGTGCGTCTGTTTCTTCTAATGTTATATTATCAGGCCCAGTCGCTTTTCCTTTCTTCTTGTGTTTGATGGCATCTATGATTTCATCTTCAAGTATTGGTGGTCCCTCACAGTTTTCAGTATCTGGTGTTAATTCTGGTCTTTCTCCTCCATATAGCTCACCGATGTACTCTGTCCACCTGTCCACAATGTCTTCTTTTCTCATTAACATTTTACCTTCTTTTGATTTCACGCATCCTGTGGTATATTTTGTCTTCCTGCCTGTGAGTTCACTAATTCGTTTGTGCATGTTTTTGCTGTCTTTATTAGGAGAGTCCTCTGTCTGTCTGCACTGTTCATTTAACAACACTTCCTTTGCTTCTCTGCATTTGCGTCTTATTTCTTAATTTATCTTGGTATATTTTTCTTGGTTATTTTTACTCCTCCTCCTGTTGTCCATCAGTCCTAAGATGTCATCTGTCATCCATTTATTTTTAGGGGCTTCTTTTTTCGGTGGTATTATCTCCTTAACAGTTTGGTGGATAGAATCTCTTAACATTTCCCATTGTTCATCTATACTATTTATCTTTGCTATTGCATTGTATCTATTTGTTATAATAACTTTGTATTGTTCTCGCAGTTCTTGGTCATTTTTAAGGAGTTCTGTATTCAGTTTGATGTTTCTTACTTTTCTGCCTGCTTTCTTTAGCTTTATTCTAATTTTTCCACAGAGTGGGTCGTGGTCACTATTGCAGTCAGCTCCCTGCATGGTTTTTGTTGTCAGTAATGGATTCTGGAATTGTTTGTTGATTAATACGTAGTCTATCTAGTTAAAAGTCTTTTTTTCTGGGCTGCACAATGTTGCCAGTCTTCGGGGATGTTGTTTAAACCAGTTGTTTCCTACAACCATGCTGTGTATTCTTGCCCATTCAATTAATTTACTACCTCTGTCATTCCTCTCCCCCGGTCCATAGTCACCAACGTAAGTTCTTCCTGATTTGAACCTACTGTTCAATAAAAGAAACGCAACAAATATGATGTTGCAATTTAAACTGAAGTTTGGTAATAAGCTGAGCGGGACTTTTTTTCCGACCAATACGGCCCCGAGGTCGACCTAGCCTCGTAAAATGGGTACCAGAGAAAATCTGGGAAGTAAAGGCAGCGAGGAAAGGAACTGGTCACCCTACCTCATACGCTGATGACCCAGCATAATGAGGTCTCTAACGCTTCACCCCCTACGGCATTTGCTATGGGACTATCTTTACTTTACTTTTTGGTAATAAGACAAGGGCAAATTGCCTGAAACATTCACTTGTACATTCACTTCACATGCTGACCTGAATTGTACTCAGCAGATGATTCATGAGCACAGAAAAGTGACATTAGTCAAAACAGCATTTTTGACAATAACTCATGACAGGTTCACGAGAATCCCGTGAAACTTACTGAACACAAAACTCACTGACCATGTTATTGAATGCCTATAAAAGATTGAGGCTCCTCGAATTAATTCATTTGAATATTCAGTGTGCAAGTAGGGCTCATCTCACTACAGAACAACGACTCATCGTCATTGGACGTTTACAGACTGGACAGTCACAAAGTGTAGTGACCAGACAATTTAATGTGGTTAGAAGCACCATTAATCACATTGGAGACGATTTAAAGAAACTGGCTCAGTTGCTGACCGGCCGTGCAGTGGAAGACCCATAGTCACAACTCCTGCTGAAGACTGCTTCATACGGCTGTGTCACCTCAGGAATCAATTTGCACCTGCATCCTCAGCAGTCTAGTCAATGACAGCAGGTCATCGAATTTCAGATCAAATAGTCAGGAACCAGCTGCACGACGCCGGTCTTTAGGATAGAAGACCCTATAGCAGTCCTGTTCTTACGGACCGGCATTGCCAGAACTGACTGCAGTGGGCAAACCAGTATCATCAATGGACTGTTGCGAATGATTGGAGAAGGGTTTGGTTTAGTGATGAATCATTCTTTCTGCTCCAGTGACACGATAGACGGAGAAGAATTTACTGCAGAGTCCATGAACTGTGTGGATGAGGCTCCTCCACATGGTGGTGGAGGTGTTCTGGTGTAGGGGATGATCAGATTCATAGGAAGATGTGACTTGGTGCAAAATGAAGGACACCTGAATGTCCAGCGATATGTCGCTGAAATTTTTCGTCCTCACGTCCTTCCACTTCTGGCTGCACCAGGGTTGATTTTTCAGCAGGATAATGCTTGACATAATGTGGCACAACTCACCACCCAGTTCCTCACTGACAACAACATCCAGACCCTTCCGTGGCCATCCATGTCATCAGTCATGAACCCAATAGAACACTTATGGGATGAACTCCACAGACAAGTCTGCCAGTGAGATGTGGTGCCAACCGATCTCCGACAGTTGTCTCTTGCACTGCAGGAAGAGTGGGCAACCATCTTACAACAACAGATCCAATAGCTAATTGGATCCATGTCAAGGAGATGTTCTCTGATACAGGCCAGAGTAGACCATACACCTTACTGAAACAGAGGCCTCAGTCAAAAAGAATAAAAGTCCAAACCAAATTTAATGAACATCATTTCATTGTTAAAATCTTAAAGTTTCTTCATGCCAAGATTGAAACATGAATTCCGTAAAATAAAATTTTAATACAAGTTTTAAATTTAGTGTCCATTACAACTGCAGTAGTGTTGCGTTTCTTTTTTTTTTTAACAGTATAATTTTGTTACATAATCGCAGTTATACATTAAGTAATTCTGTCACATTGATAGATCTGTAGCATTAGATATTGCTAGACCAATGGTGGGTAATGATTTCAGGTGGGTAAAGTAACAGAGAAGGTAATGACCACAGGTGGGTAAAGTAACAGAGAAGGTAATGACCACAGGTGGGTAAAGTAACAGAGAAGGTAATGACTTCAGGTGGGTAAAGTAACAGAAGGTAATAACCTCAATGAGTAAAGTTACAGAAAAGGTAATAACCTCAGGTGGGTAAAGTAACAGAGAAGTTAATGACCTTAGATGTATAAAATAACAGGGAAGTTCATGTGTGATACAAAATGTGTCAGTACATTAGCATATATTTTATATTGAAATCTGAGTCAACTTTTCAGAACAACTACAGCTCCGCTGACTGTGGGAGCCTGTTCAGTGACTGCATTAAAATGTCAGAACTGAAGAAAGAAGAACAATCAGAGCCATCTGAAGATGGTAAAAGTAAGACATTGATTTCATCTTTGACTTTTTTCCAATATTTGGGTGTTGATCACATGGGTGTTCTAGCAGTAGTGTTGGGGTGTATCTGAAGCATACATTCTCCAGTGCCATTTTTGTTTTGTAATTTGCACATTTTCTTATCTGCCTTGGACAGGTAGATGACTGCTGCTTATATGCCTTGGGCATGTAGATGACTGCTACTTATCTGCCTTGGACAGGTAGATGATTGCTACTTATATGCCTTGGACAGGTAGATGACCGCTACTTATATGCCTTGGACAGGTAGATGACCGCTACTTATCTGCCTTGGACAGGTAGATGGCCTCTACTTATCTGCCTTGGACAGGTAGATGGCCTCTACTTATCTGCCTTGGACAGGTAGATGGCCGCTACTTATCTGCCTTGGACAGGTAGATGGCCGCTACTTATCTGCCTTGGACAGGTAGATGGCCGCTACTTATCTGCCTTGGACAGGTAGATGGCCGCTACTTATCTGCCTTGGACAGGTAGATGGCCACTACTTATCTGCCTTTGGCAGGTAGATGGCCGCTACTTATCTGCCTTGGACAGGTAGATGGCCGCTACTTATCTGCCTTGGACAGGTAGATGGCCGCTACTTATCTGCCTTGGACAGGTAGATGGCCGCTACTTATCTGCCTTTGGCAGGTAGATGGCCGCTACTTATCTGCCTTTGGCAGGTAGATGGCCGCTACTTATCTGCCTTTGGCAGGTAGATGACCGCTACTTATCTGCCTTTGGCAGGTAGATGACTACTGGTTATCTGCCTTGGACAGGTAGATGGTTACTTCTTATGATTTGTGGGAGAAAATAGTTTCAGGCAGTCTGTGAGCATAGTTTGTGGTCATTTCCGTGTGACTTATTCCTCCAGCATTTTGCTGTATGTAAGAGAGTGGGTAGTACACAGCTTTGTTACAGCCGTGGCTCTAGCACTGGGAGGACTGCCAGATGTTTCTCAGGTCAGTGGAAGCTGTCATGACTTTGTGTTTTTATGTCATGGCATTTCCAAAGAATGTAAAAAGATATGGCATTCAGGTATTTGGCCAAAAGAGTGGAAAAGAATTGTATTCATACCACTGCCAAAAAAGTATAACCTGAAATTATTCACAAACTACAGAACTGTTGCCCTGATTAGTCATGCCAGTAAAATTCTGTTAAAAATCATGGGTAGACTTTGTAAGAAAATAGAAGAGGAAGTCAATATGGTCCAAGCTGGTTTTAGACAAGGAAGAGGATCAAGTGATCATATATTCAGTATAAGATTAATAATAGAGAAATGTAGAGAGTTTAATGTGAATCTATATATTTTATAGACTATTGAAAGGCATTTGATTGTGTACAACACCAGATACTTTGGGAAATAATGGGAAAAATGGGATTTCCAACACATTTGATACAATTAACATCACTGCTATACCTAGATCAACAAGCAGCAGTAAGAATAAATGGTGAAACAACAACTTGGTTTGACATAAAACAAGGGGTCCGTCAGGGGTGCATACTGTCACCTTACTTATTTAACTTGTATACTGAAAATATGATGAGAAGATGTAGACAAAGAATATTATGAGCCATAACAATTGGAGGTTATGAAATACCAGAGATTAGATATGATGATGACACAGTATTACTGTCCACAACTCAAAAAAGGAGTGGAAAAACTAATTATATCAGTTCGTAAGAACAATGAAGAACAAAATCTCTATCTTAATGCAAAGAAAACTAAATCGATGAGAAGTAACAAAGCAACTAAGGCAGCTTAAATATGTATCAATGAGGAAAAATTGGAAGAAAATAGTTTTTAATATCTTGGATCACTACTAACTAATAATGGAGATAAAATGAGGGAAATTAAAAGGAGGACATTTATCACTCTTCAGAAAGTAAAACAGCTAAAGAATCTGTGGAGAGGAACAGACAGAAATACAAAAATAAGATTTTTAATGACATATATTAAACGCAAATGACTGACCGACTGTTCATCCATCATGTTACATTATGTTCTAAGGTATGCTGTATCTTTTTGTAAAACTTTACAATACACCTCTGTTTATCTCTGCTTTACTCAGACAAGTTTTTGTGTAACATTACCAAACACCTTTGTTTATCTCTACTCAAACAAGTTTTTGTATAACATTATTGCATGCCTTCATTTATCTCTACTCAAACAAGTTTTTATGTATCTCTACTCAAACAAGATTTTATGCAACATTACCAAACACCTTTATTTATCTCCACTCAAGTTTTTGTGTAACATTACTACACACCTTTGTTTATCTCTGCTCAAACAAGTTTTTTTGCAACATTACCAAACACCTTTGTTTATCTCTACTCAAACAAGTTTTTGTATAACATTACCAAACAGCTTTGTCACTTCTACACTCGCATGTTTTGTAAAACTTTACCACCGACTTCTGCCTACCTCTGCCCCACTCATAACAGTTTTGTGCAGTCGTTATTGTACTCTCTTCAGTGAAAATATTATCCATCCAATCACTAATTCCTCATTTCTATATTGTTTTGTAGTAACAGTTCAGTTTTGCTGATTGTTCTCACATTTCAAAGTTATGTCCCAGTGCTTTTTTTTTTAATCAGAACATTTACATCTTTGTGCCAGTAGAGTTTTGTAAAGCTTTCACCATTTTCAGTTATAAGTATCACATTGTGAAGGTCCTTCCTGCATTGAATTTTTATTACCTTTGCCTGTTTCTTTGAAATTATTTCTGTAATCAAAATTGTTGGACCCAAGGTGCAGCAGTCTCAGCATGCAGGACCTCTGTGCGTGTGTGTGTGTCCCAACCTGCAAGACTCCTAGCATGCACGACCTCTCTCTCTCTCTCTCTCTCTGTGTCTGTCTGTCTGCCTGCCTGCCTGCCTGTCTGCCTGCCTGTCTGTCTGTCTCTCTCTCCCAACCTGCAAGACTTCTATATGTGACTCCTAGCATGCAGGACCTCGTGTGTGTACGTGTGTGTGAGTTTGTGAGAGAAAGAGAGAGAGAGACTGACTCACTGACTTGTAGAACCTCTCAACTTGAAGAAACTGTGCGTATAACTCTCAACCTGTAGAACCTGTGTGTAAAACTCTCAACCTGAAGAACCTGTGCGTATAACTCTCAGCCTGCAGAACCTGTGTGTATAACTCTCAACCTGAAGAACCTGTGTGTATAACTCTCAACCGGCAGAACCTGTTTGTATAACTCTCAACCTGAAATCTCTCTCTCTCTCTGAACCTTAAGTGCCCAGGGCACATGGGGCTTCCGCAAGGGTTTTCCACAAATGCCTGTCCTTCGCCTTTTTTTCTGCTCTTGCCCAGGTGAGCCCTCTATTGCTCAACATCCTTTCTGTTGTTCTTCTCCATGTCTCTTTTGGTCTACCCTTACTTCTGTTCCCCTGTGGTGTCCATCTTAGTGCTATTTTTGGTAGTGAGTTGTCAGTCATTCGGAGCACATGTCCCAACTATCGCCAGCGTCTTTCCTCAATAATTGTTGTCAGTGGTTTCATCTGCATTTCTGCTAATAAGGTGTTATTTCTTATGGTGTTTGGCCAAAATATTTTTCTAATTCTTCGTAAACATTTAGTCTGGAAAGAATTCAACTTGTTTTCTATGGTTTTGGTGATTTTCCAGCATTCACTTCCATAGAGTAGTACACTTAGAACATTACTCTTAAATATCCTGATTTTCATATTTATGCTTAGTTTTTTTGATTTCCATATAGTCTGCAGCACTGCAAAAGCCTGGTTTGTTCTAGTAAGTCTACTGTTGATGTCCTCTGTGCTGTCTCCATTTTCTACTACTCTGCTTCCAAGGTATACATATTCGTTGACCTCCTCCACTAACTTGCTATCTACTCTGAGTACATTTCTGTTGTTCACATTTTGCTTCATTAACTTTGTCTTCCCTACGTTGATCTTTAGTCCTATGTTGTTTGCATTCTGAGTTAGCTTGTTTATTTTATCTTGCATATCTTTGTGACGGCTTGATAATAGACAAATGTCGTCTGCAAAGTCAAGGTCCTCCAGCACTGTGTCAAGGGTCCATTGTAATCCTCTGCATTTGTCTGATGTTGCCTCCTTCATTAACCAGTCTACTGCCAAGATAAATAATGTTGGTGATAGTACACATCCCTGTTTCACTCCTGTTTGTACCCTAAAGCTGCTGGAGGTATGTTCTCCACAGATCACTTTGCACTGAAAACCCTCATATAAGGCTTTGATTACATTTACTATCTTGTAGGGGAGGCCATGCCATCTTAGGATTTTCCACAGTGCATCTCTGTTGACACTGTCAAAGGCTTTCTCAAAATCTATGAATAATGCATATGTTGTGCTAAGCCACTCATTTGCCTGTTCTAATATTTGTCTAAGTACAAATATGTGGTCTATGCATGATCTTCCTTTCCTAAATCCTGCCTGCTTTTTCCGAAGTTTTTCCTCAAGTGTTGGTACAATTCTGTTGATGATTATTCTGCAAAATACTTTACTGGTGAATGGCAGTAGGGTAATGCCTCTCCAGTTCCCGCATTCTCTGAGGTCACCCTTCTTTTTTAGTTTTATTATAAACCCAGTTTTCCACTCCTCTGGGGCTTTTTCTAGATCCCAAATTTGTTGTAATATCCGGCAAAGTTGTTATGGTGTTTCTGTTTCTTCTGCTTTCAAAATCTCAGCAGTCACTTCATCTTCACCTGGTGCCCTGTCTGATTTTAGCTTCTTTATCGCCTCCTTTACTTCATTTATTGTTATTGGTCCTGTATTTTTGCTTGTTCTTAAGTACTATTGAGAATTCATTTCTTGTTTGCTGGTCTTTCAGTTTTCTTGTATCAAAACGTATCTTTCTGTGTTCTCTGATTTTGGCTTTCCTTAATTTTAGTTTTATTTTTGCTACCAGAAGGTTGTGATCGCTTCCTACATCTGCTCCTTTCCTTGCTCGCACATCTTGTAGTCACCGTTTCCACTTGTTGTTTATTAGTATGTGATCAATTTGGTTTTCTCTCAACCTAAAATACCTGTGCATATAACTCTCAACCCGAAGAACCTGTGCTTATAACTCTCAGCCTGCAGAACCTGTGTGTATAACTCTCAACCTGCAGAACCTGTGTGTATAACTCTCAATCTGAAGAACCTGTGTGTATAATTCTCAACCTGAAGAACCTGTGCATATAACTCTCAACCTGCAGGACCTGTGTGTATAACTCTCAACCTACAGGACCTGTGTGTAACTGTTAGTCCTTAGACTTTTATCTGTTTAGTTTGGGAAGCCTTTATGTTACTTCCATTAATGATGGTTTAGCTGTCAGAGTTAGTGTGACGTTCAGCTCCACCACCACCACAATAAGGTTAAAAAAAAGTTTGTGAGCTGCGAACTCAAATGTATAAACATAGATTTATTGGCTGACAGTTTAACCATGCTTGTAGCTAGAACATATGGTGGTGGTGGATCTCCTTGTAGTTTTGAGCTAGAAGCTCTGGCCAGCTGATGACATAGTGAAGAACTTGACTGTCCTTTGTAGTTGTTCAGTTCTGCTATATAGAGAGTTTCCTGTAACATATAATTCACTACATTTTAACAAAGTACACAGGGCTTGTGTTTCTCATTTTCCTGTTTTCACATTTCAGACATACAACCTGGTTTACTGAACAACCAGTCCTCCTTCCAGCTTGATGAGTACATGAAAATGGAGCATGCTGCTGAATATCTACATGAGACCAAGAACTGGCAGACATCAGATATAAATGCTACACCAAATGACTGTTGTCTGATGTTACAAAATGGAGAGCATAAGAACAAGTTCAGTAAAAAATGTTGCATCAGCAAAACAAATGTTAAAAGTAGTGAAGTTAAAGATAGCAGAGAAACTGTGGTAAAAAATGATGTTACAGTCCAAACAGAGAGGCATTTTCATGGGATTAAGAAGTGTACGCAGCAAAGACCTTACAAATGTGATGTTTGTGGTGCTATTTTTACTTTCAACAGTAGTCTTAAGACACATAAAAGACTACATACAGGAGAGAAACCTTACAAATGTGATGTTTGTGGTCTTTTGTTTGCACAACATTCCAGCTTTTATTCACATAAAAAAATACATACAGGAGAGAGACCTTACAAATGTGATGTTTGTGGCATTGGGTTTACTCGTGGGGGCTGTCTCAAGAGACACAAACGAACACATACAGGAGAGAAACCTTACAAATGTGATGTATGCAGTCGTTTGTTTGCAGATAATTCTGGCCTTTATTCACATAAAAAACTACATTCAGGAGAGAAATCTGATAAAAGTGATACTGCTAGGCCTTACAAATGTGATGTTTGTGGTGCTAGCTTTACCCGCAGTAGTAACCTTTCAGAACATAAAAGAATACATACAGGAGAGAAACGCTACAAATGTGATACATGTGGTAGTGGTTTTAATTGCACCAGCAATCTTCAAGTACATAAAAGGACACATACAGGAGAGAAACCTTACAAATGTGATGTCTGTGATACTGGTTTTAATAGCAAAGGTAACCTTTTGGTACATAAAAGAACACATACAGGAGAAAAACCTTACAAATGTGATGTTTGTGGCGTTGGATTTAATCAAAATGTTCACCTCAAGAAACACGAAAGAACACATACAGCAGTGCAGTAACTTTACCATTGTGATGTCTGTTGTGCTGGACTTCGGTTCAGTGAGTGTCTGAAGAGATATCATACAAATGTTAAGTTGCTAGAGCTAGCAGCAGTGAGTTTCTGAAGAGATATCATACAAATGTTAAGTTGCTAGAGCTAGCAGCAGTGGGTGTCTGAAGTGATATCATACAAAGTTGCTAGAGCTAGCAGCAGTGGGTGTCTGAAGTGATATCATACAAAGTTGCTAGAGCTAAGCAACGTAAACAAGACAGAAGTACCAAAGTCTGCTGTACCTGTTAGTCCCTTAAATTTAATACAGAGAAAAAACACTCAGCTAAATACATACAATATACAACAAAACAAACGAGAGAGAAGATACTTAGTAAACATATAATACATACAACAAAACAAGAGAAAATATTCAAACACATAAGTTTGATGGAAAATTATTAAAATAGAGAAAATTTCTCCTTGCTGCATAAACATCATTTCCACTTTTAAAAAATGTCTAGAATCCTAATAAATTATTAACAGAAATTTATCATTTTGTCTTGTATGATTGCATTATTTAAAGAAAAAAAAACATACAAATAAGGGTTTACACCATGTTATCCTTCAAGATTTTGTGGTTTGTGTGCGAAATTTTCCACACCTCCCCCCCCCCCCCCACATCATCTTATTGAAATTGAAGCAGAAGAGATACCACTTCAACACTGAAGATGAAATCTGCATGGAATCACAAGCAGTGTTGGATAGCATTCAGGAAGAGAACTTCCGTGGTGTTTTTTGAGGCATGCAAGATATGGCCTATGATTACTGTGAACTTTCCCACGGGGGAAACTGGGGGGGGGGGGGGGACATTCAGATAGCACCTCAAATTATCACCGTGTACAAATGTATTCTCAGATCTTGATGTCAGGTTGCCCTTTGCTTCACTTCAAAAACACAAATCTTGCATCCTTCCCGTGCTGTTAAATGTCACATAGGGCTCACAAAGTAGTTCACCAATTTTTCCTGTCTTCAGCGAGTCTTTCAACCTCATCAAAGGATTTTATGCCTGTTAATTTGGCCTCTCTTAACAATATCCTCTTCAGAGTTTCACGCGGTCTGCCTCTTTTTCTTTGGCCTGTTGTGTTCCACTTGATAGCCACAAATACAATTACAATAATCTTTTATTAATATTTATTATTTGAAATTGTATTGATCTGGATTAAATTGTCTTCATTTAACCACTATTGGTCCTACAAGATCAGCAACTTATATTTTGGAGATTTATTAGAAAGCCCTTGATCTCTTTGACATGTTCAGCTTTGCAATTTTAAGTAAAATCATTTTTGTGACAATGTGAGCCAACTACAGAGAATGTTCAATAAAGTTTCAATCAATCAAGTGCCATGCCGCGAGACGTAGGCGATCATTTCTCTCCACAATTCCCTGTCTTTAGACTTGATTATGAGATCCGCTGGTGACTTTCTTCCTAGCCACACTGACAGCCCATCCATTAACTTCTCTCTCTGTCTTCTTCTGTCTCTTCTTCCCTCAAATTTTCCAGTTGCCACAGTGTGTTCCAATTTTCCTCTTCTCAGAAAATGTCCTACAAATCTCGTTTGTCGGCCTCTGATCTTTGCTGTAATTTGCCTTTTAACTCCAGCCTCTCTTAAGACTTCTTTGTAGGTTTTTTAGCTGTCCATGGTACCTTCAACATTCTTCTTATGAGCCACATTTCCATGCCCTCCATTTCTTGCTGTACTCTCTTAATCATGGACCATGCTTCACATACACAAAACAAAACTGGCTTGATGTAACATTTAAGTACTCTGAATCTTGGTTTCATTGATATGGATCTGGTGCACAATATGTTTCTCATTTTGTGGAATGCTAACAACGAAATAAAAAGCAGACATGCTCAGGCCAAGTCAGCATTCCAGAAAATAATAAAGTTTAGAAAGAAGAAAAGGTCCCTTCTAAATGGAACAAATGAATCACTGTTAAAATATATTTAAAAAAAAAAAAAAGTCAACCTTAGCAATTGCAATAATTGGAGAGGAGTGACTTACTATCAGTTGTGTCAAAAGTATTTTGAAAGTTATTCTGAATAGAATTCAAGATATAGTGGATGCTGCAATAAGAGAAGAACAGGCAGGATTTTGAAAAGAGAGAAGCTGTCTCAGACCAGATCTTTACTTTAAGAATACTACTTGAAGAACATATTGAAAAGAAGAAACCATTAATACTGAACTTCATAGACTTTAAAAGGCATTTGATAGCATACACAGAGATTCATTGTGGAGAATTTTAAGAATATATAGAATACCATCTAAAATTGTTAACATCATTAGAGACCTCTACAATGGATATGTTTGTGCAGTCAACACAGAAGAAGGAATGAGCGAATGGTTCGAGATTGAAACAGGCGTGAAACAAGGATGTATATTATCTCCCTTGCTTTTTGGAATTACCATAGACTTCATAATGAAAAAATGCTGCACAGGTAACACAGGTATTGATTGGGTACAAGAGATCCAACTAAAAGATCTTGATTTTGCAGATGACATAATCCTTATCAATGACAGTGTGAAATCCATACAAGAATAAAGATACCCTGTCTTCTACGGCTAGTAAAATAGGACTTGAAATTAACGAGAATAAAACAAAAATAATAAAACTCAAGAAGGAAAAATATACATGGAAGAAACAGCTGTTGAAGAAGTCAACCATTTTGCTTATCTCTGCAACTACTTAGACCAGGATGTTGACACCAGAAAGGAAGTTAGAATTGCAAAAGCAGCATCGAATCTTGAGAACATATGGCACTCTTCTTCTTTGTTCGCTTCTACCACCAAGACCGCCCCATGATCCTACTGAATTTACTCCTATGGTCCTCAATAGGTCCCGTGGTCCCCGAAAGGACCACACGAGGTCCCCCAGAGGACCACAAGAGATTCAGAGTATCACAGGGCTTGAGCCTGTATTCTTGGTGGGTCTCTGAAGCGGATTGCGTGACACTGTGGTTTTCGTTGCACCAGTTTGATCTAGAGTCAGACTTTCTCATCGGAAAACCTCGAGGTGTTTTGGATATCAGTGTATCCCCGCCGGGTGAGAGGTGGTTGCCCATCCAGCCTAGAGTTGGACTTTATCACCGGAAAACCTCGAGCTGTTTAGGATACCCGTGTATCCCCGCCGGGTGAGAGGTGGTTGCCCATCCAGTCCAGCGTTGGACTTTCTCATCAGAAAACCTCAACGTGATTAGAATACGCATACATCCCCGTCGGGTGAGAGGTGGTTGCCTAACTAGACTGCAATGGTCCGGTGTCTCCGACTTCAACATTTTGTGGTCGTGGCCGCTACCCTTCCTAGTTGTGACCAGGACGAATCTTTGCCACTAGTGAATTTCACCCCTGGGTTGAGCCGGTTTAGGCATATTATCCCAGTATGTGTGTGTTTAGTATGTGACCGACCTCTAGAGCGGAGGTACAGTGATATAGGTAGTCATCAAGTTTAAGCCGGTTCAGGCATATTTCACCAGAATGGGTGTATATATGACGTGGCCGGCCTCTAGAGCAGAGGTACCGTGTCATTAGTAGTCATCAAGTGTCACCCCTGGGTTAAGCCATATGCCATTCAAAAGTTATAAGCAAAAAGCCAAATTAAGATGATTCAATTAAAATGTAATATCTACCCGCATTTGTACACGTGAAAGTTGAAAAAGAACTAAAGAAATAGACACGATATTAGACTCTTTTGAAAAATAAATGCTTAAGGAAAATACTCGGTATAAAGTGGAACGAATTCAAGAGCAACGCAGAGATAAGGCAAATGAGCAAACAACCAGTCTAATGGGTAATTAAACAAAAAAGATGGATATATGTCAGTCATGTACTGAGAAGAAACAATCAGAGAATCCCAAAACAAGCTCTCAAGTGGAGCACAAAAGGCCGAAGAAAAAGAGGTCGACCACGTGAAACTCTAAAGAGGACATTGTTAGGAGAGGCCAATTTAGTGGGAATAACATCCCTTGATGAGGTTTTAAACCTTGCTGAAAACAGAAAATCTTGGCAAACTACCATGCGGGCCTTATGTGACGTTTAACGGCACAGGAACGATATAAGAAAAAGTTTTATTTGTTTATTTCGTAATATGCGACCAGCTGCAACTATTCTGTAAAATGATTTCCTTTCCTCCACCCTCTTTCTCCACCAAGATCTTTGTGACAGAGGGAAACAACTGTAAAATTATTGTACTTGTAAGTTTTCCGAGTATTACAATTTTTTTTTTAATGCCCGCATGGGCTTGCTAGATAATTTTACCACGTGTGTGGTGAGGGTTTGTTGATTAAAATAGCCAAAAGGCCGAGAAGCGAGTATAACAAATCTTATCAATCAAAACTCTGTTGTCTGCGCATGCGCGGAAAGCGCACCCGGCGTAAAGCGTCAAATCAAGTAGTCCTTCCTGTAGAATTGGGCAATTCTTGGTTGTTGTTTTTAGGAACCGAATCTTACGGGTACTCGTTTAGAAAGTACTCATGGAACCGATTCCTCCTGTTATTCAGTCCGTCATTGTCATGTCCCTTGCAGAATTTTGTCTCCCTAAATGTTCCCCTATAGGCCTCTCGGTAGTAAGCAAGATGCCCTGCTGCTGGTGTATCCATTTGGTATAATACCTGTTATTCAAATTTTCAAAATTCAGACACCGGCTTAACTGCATTCGGGACAACCCTATATATGCTCCGGCGCGTGCCGCAGCATCCATTCAAGTGTAGTTTGCTGGTAGTTCTGTCAAGTTTTGATTGTTTACCATGCGTTTTCTGCCACACAGTTCAGATTTCTTATCAGCACCCTTAGTTTGTCCTAGCTCCAGCAATCGTTTAACAGTTATATTGTCCTTCCATTCCCGCTGCTAATTTTCCCGCAGTCTTTCCAATATGGCTTTAGCAATGTCATCCTTGTCCATTCTCAGCCTGCCATTTATTTTGGCATGTCCAGCAAGTCTGTCTGCCACATCAATGCCATCTACTCCCGCATGCCCTGGACAGTAAACCCATATTAGGTTTGTCACAGCTGACTGGCTTAATATATGAACCCATTCTTTCCGGAACAATTTCTTCTCAATCTTACGAAGCATAATCTGTCACAATGACATCATTATCATATCGTGAGCAACTTTCCATTGCCGCCGACACAGCCTTAGTTCGCATGCTTGATGTGCAGACTTCACAGGCTCCCGAACCCTCTCCCACTACTTTTTCATATATGGAGAATGTCCGGCGGACCAAGCGAGGGGTGACACAAAGATATCAGAGATCTAGAGGAAATCCCCACGTAACAGCTGAAGAACTGAATGGAGCAGAGGAGGAAATTTCCTCGTGTTATTGCCCTTGATAAACATGAAAAGAAAAACAGAAACAGCTCTGTTAACGAGCACAGTTATAACGCTTCGGTTTACATCTTAATCGTAGAACATAGGACAAAGAAATAGGAAAAGACAACTTATACATTCATTGAATGATACACATGTGATAGGAATACAAAAGGGATAGGGGAGCACTTAACTGTGACTTGTAAGAAGCTGTGTCCGAGGATGCATGTGGTGGACTATCGTGAAAGACTTGAGGAGTGATAAATGGGCAGTAAAGAGGGGCTGCTGTGGAAAGCGGAAGAGAGAGGGAGAGAGAGAGAGAGAGCGAGAGAGAGAGAGAATGAGTGAGAGAGAATGGTAATCAAGCGCACAAAGGGGTGGGGTGGGTGGAATAGATGAATGTGGTTGAGTAGAGCGTTTGTAATCTAGTACAGTGACGGTTCTGGAATATAAGCTACAGGTGAGAAGAGTATAATTTAATAGAGAGGGAATATGACTGCGCAGAAAGGGAATGTTAACTATAGCTGAATTTCGGACTGACTCGTTAACTTATAAAGCTGTTTCTACTATTGTTTTTAAAAGTTGTAATATTTTGTTGTCAGGGCTTTACTGTAGTATAAGGCAGAATACCATGACAGCTGAAAGACAGAATAATGGTACCAGGATATCAGTACAAGACATGGTACAGAATGTCTATTGAAGAGTATTTTAGTTAAACTGGCCCTCTGTGTGTTGTATGCCTAGTTGGCACTGATGAATATGAGAATGTACATAACTATGTGCTTCCTCACAGCACAGCTACTACAATATATTAAACACTTAGTAACAACCTTCACCTAGAAACAAGGCTTTACGATGACATCAGTAGCCAACTTTACCGACATGCAGACTATCAAGCAACCTATGACACTGACAGATGTCACAATGACTTTCCATGAGTCAGAGTCGATATTTAACTTTTTAAAAAAAGATCAACATCTTCAATGATGGGAAGATGCTGGCGATCTGATGAGATGAGGTATGAAGTTATTCAGCAAAAGAATACTGAAATAATATAATGTACAACAGTTCTGGACGGAAATTCCGCCAATAGGAAGCACGATTCAATCCAAAATCTCACAAATACGACAGGAAAAAATCATTCCCAGAAAACACAACGCCATTCCTGAAAAACTCGGCCTGTCCTGAAAGGACCTAGACTCTAATTAAATGACATCCTGTAACAACTGCTAACTCCTTTCATAAACAAGGACAATACAGCAGTTAACAAGGTACACTAAGCTAAAGAAGACGATTTTTCTTTTTGGTTCTCCTACACGGCCAATTCTAAGGAAAATACTCGGCATCAAGTGGAATTAATTCAAGAACAACACAGAGATAAGACAGATGACTGAACAACAACCAGTCTCATGGGTGATCAGGAAAAGGAGATGGACATATGTTGGTCACTTGATGAGAAGAAATGATCAGAGAATCCCAAAACAAGCTATCAAGTGGAACACAACAGGCCGAAGAAAAAGGGGCAGACCGCGTGAAACTCTGAAGAGGACATTATTAAGAGAGGCCAAGTTAACAGGCATAAAATCCTTTGATGAGGTTGAAAGACTCGCCGAAGACAGGAAAAATTGGCGAACTACTTTGCGAGCCCTATGTGACGTCTAACGGCACGGGAAGGATATAAGATATAAGACACGGCCAATTAAATATATAAACAAACTTTTTTATTTGACTCATCTGTTGTTTGCACCACTAAAATGGTGGTTTGCTATTTTTAGTAATGCTCTGTGCTATGGTTCAAACGTTTGAACGTACTATTCTTTATGCTGATGGTTGTAGAGTGCCCTGAACGTATTATTCTTTATGCTGATGGTTGTAGAGTGCCCTGAACGTATTATTCTTTATGCTGATGGTTGTAGAGTGCCTTGAACGTACTATTCTTTATGCAGATGGTTGTAGAGTGCCCTGAACGTATTATTCTTTATGCTGATGGCTGTAGAGTGCATTGAACTTACTATTCTCTATGCTGATGGTTGTAGAATGCCTTGAACGTTTTGGGGAATCTCCATGACGTCATGAAGTTGTTACACTTGCCTCACTTCGTTACACTGATATGCTCTATGCAACTTCATCTACTCAGGATGATCACTAAACAGAGTTCATGCTCGACTTGTGAACTATATGAATAAAATTAACTGATCATTCCAACTCCACAGTTGCGACGCAAACAATAAGTGAATAATCATGTAACTCCGAACGTTACAATAGAACAGATTTATTGATGAAACACATTTGTTGTTGGACGTTTGCCAAAAGGAAGTGGCGTGAAAAGACTGATGGAATTAACAAATACATGAAATAGTGTTCCGGCGACTCGACGTAGCCATAAGATGACCTTTCACACTACAAGATGTTAAAGGACATTTTTGCTTCTATAACAGATAATACCTTATACTCTGTCAAAAACTGAATTCAGAAGAAACTGTCCTAAAAAGGACAAATTTAAGCAATACTAAACATTTCTACAAAGGACAGACTACAATCTACATTCTACTATTTCGTGGCCCAACTAAAATACTGATTCTGAAGAAAAACTTGCGTGCCTATATTTCTGGAACCTATTTTCTTGTCCGTCTCAACCGTTCTTTTATTCTTCTCTTCTCAACCGTTCTTTTAGTCTTCTCTTCTCAACCGTTCTTTCCTGTGCGTCTCTTCCAAATGAGTGCAAATACGTGCGAGCTTTACAAAAGATTTTCCCGCTGCGCACGCTTATAAATATCCAAAATTAACTCTCTACAGAGGAGACTAATATATTTCCCTTATCCTAACTAATTACATATCCTATTCTATTACATAAGCTACAACTTAATCATTTTCCTAAACAAGACCAAGTGGATAAACTTGTCCCTTCTATTCTATTGTACTTCCATAACTAACCTTTACTCTGAATGTGCTCTCTTCTTGCTCTGTCTTTGCTCTTCCAATCTGAGTGGGTTTATACTATAACTTTTCCCATTCGCTTCTCATGCTGCACGCTTATTTCGCGACTTTTGTCCAATGCATTCAAGGCAAAGTTACCCTTTGACTTCCTCAACAAGAGTACTGTTCTAAATCTTCATATGTCCCATACATTAGGGCATATTCTTCTACAAGTGGCTTTGTGTATATCGCCAAAATTATTATTGTGCTGGTAAATGTGAGTGATAATTTCCATATAAAACAAATAACAATTTCCCCACGCTTTTCTATGTCTCCACACACAGAGAACTGATATTAGATATTTGAGCTGTTATTTACACGTAACGTTCACAGTAAAACACGCAGAAACGTGGTGAATGAAGTAGATTGACAGTAATTCAATGAAAAAAGTCACATGCTTATAATAACAACAATTTTAAGTGGGGGATACTAATATATTCATCAACGTTAACAAACAAAATCAGCACAGTACAGAAATATTAGGCCACCGTGGTTTGACAAGTTGCTACTACTCGGTATCTGGAATCGGTTTGTATCTGGTATTAGTTTTCGGAACCGGGTACCCTGAACCGGTTCCAGCTCGGTTCCTTCCCGTGAATTTACAACTTTCAACCGGTCGTTTCTTTAAATGAGCTTGGACTTCTGTAGACTTGTATTTCTGCTAGTCTGCTGGTGAGAAGAAAACAGCCTGTCACATATTTATTCATCATTGGAAGGCCAGGTTTGTTGGCATTTTTCTGTTTATGATTAATGAACACACTTTCTAGTGTGTCTCTTGTTATCAACTGAGGGTCTAATGTGGTTTGTATATCTTTTTGTTGTCGTTGTTATCTTCATTATGCAATATCAAAGCGGCATATTTCACCTGCATGTACCGCCAGCTCTCACCTGCATGTACCTCCAGTTCTCACCTGCATATACCTCCAGCTCTCACCTGCATGTACACCCAGCTCACTGTCATCTGTTACAATGGTACGCCACCTGTCTGTTGATGTTCTCTGCTCAACTTTCAAGTACCATTCTCATGTTACTTTCCAACTGTAATATATTTCTTACTTTTATGTTAGTTTATCCAAGATACATTTAACAAAAGTCAGATTTGGTTATTGTAGCAGTTTATGTTCACCATGAAATACCAGTCCATGCACGTCCATGGCTGCTTTAATTATAACAGTGAAAACTTTGTGATGATGACTTACACCTGGAGCCTGCAGTAACCTGAACATTTTTTAAAAAGTTTAGATACAGGACGTTTGGCTGAGGAGTGTCAAGTTAATGAAAATAAGAAAAAAAAATCTCTTTTAAAATGACAATTTAATTTTCACCCAGTGTTTGAATCAGTGACAAGGTTTATAACTTTACTGACTTCTGTGTTGCATGGTTCTATCCTGAGAGATCTGTATCTGTTCTCTGGATACATTTGTGCAGTCTTTTGGAGGTCATGGTCTGTATCCCAAAATTTGTCTTCCAGTGTAGGTCCCTGTGACCAGAGCTAGGTTCTGGCTTCCTGGTAGAGGAGGCAGAACTGCAGGATATGCCCTGGACTCTGAATGCCTGTTTTGTATGTGCAGTCAGGGGCATGTGACAGGCCTAGGTGATACAGGTGTGCATACAACCAGCAGTGTTCGGTGCGTAGCCTGTAGATGGTGATTTGTTGATGGGAGAGTTGTGGCATCTGATCTTTAGATGGTGATTTGTTGATGGTAGAGTTGTGGCATCTGATCTTTAGATGGTGATTTGTTGATGGGAGAGTTGTGGCATCTGATCTTTAGATGGTGGGTTAGATAGTGATTATAGTTTTGTTAGATGGTGGGTTGTGTTGGTCGGTCCATAGCTTCTTGTATTGATGTTTGATTATAGTTTTGTTAGATAGTAGGTTGTGCTGGTCAGTCCATAGCTTCTTGTATTGATGTTTGGTTATAGTTTTGTTAGATAGTAGGTTGTGCTGGTCAGTCCATAGCCTCTTGTATTGATGTTTGATTATAGTTTTGTTAGATGGGGGGGTTGTGCTGGTCAGTCCATAGCTTCTTGTATTGATGTTTGATTATAGTTTTGGCTTTATGAGACAGGGTGCTGATGTTGTGGTTGCCTGCTACCAGATGTGGCAATTCTGTCAGGTTCTTTGTTTCCAACAGACCACAGTGTGATGGGATGCATTGAATCACAACCATTTTTTCCTGAGAAAGCATGCACAGCAGTTTGCCTTGTGTCTCTTTCTACGTGCTCTTTGGGTAACAGCAGACTTTGTATAATAGACTTGGTGATTGACTTGATGTCAGTCAAGCCTAATTGTTGTACTTCTCCACAGAGTGTTTTCTTCAAAATAGCAAGATTTGTACTAAGATAATTAAGAAAGTTCTGAGCAGCTCAACTCAGTGATCCTGTTTGGGTTGCTTAATACCAAGAGCTGCAGCCCTCCATATCTCACTCTCTGTGTATTGCAGTGACAGTAGCTGAAGCTGCACAGACTGTCAGAAACTGATACACTGACATCTGGTACCCTGTTATCATTTAAACTATCATACCTCAGCTTATCTCAATCTAGTCTGATTATTTTTCTATCATTAGTTTAAACTATCATACATCAGCTGTTTCTTATTCGGCTTGTAATCTGTTCCTTGCTTCAGTGTGTGACAAAGCAGTTCGCATGTAAAGTCTGATTCTTAGTTCTGAATGTCTGGGGGAACAAGTGCTTTAATGTCTGGGGGAACAGGTGCTTTAATGTCTGGGGGAACAGGTGCTTTAATGTCTGGGGGAACAGGTGCTTTAATGTCTGGGGGAACAGGTGCTTTAATGTCTGGGGGAACAGGTGCTTTAATGTCTGGGGGAACAGGTGCTTTAACACAGACTGTATGAGTCATGGCACACTTCTAGAATGTTTGAACTTTAAAGAGCTGGAACTTTGATCAGAATATCTTTTGTAGACTTTTTTCAGTAGAGATAAAATTGTTGTGGTTGTTGTCATGTTGTTGTAGTTGTTGTTGTTGTTGTTGTAGTTGTAGTTGTTGTTGTAGTTGTTGTTGTAGTGTTGTTGTTGTAGTTGTAGTTGTTGTTGTTGTTGTTGTTGTAGTTGTTGTCATGTTGTTGTTGTAGTTGTTGTCATGTTGTTGCTGTTGTTGTAGTTTTTGTCATGTTGTTGTTGTTGTAGTTTTTGTCATGTTGTTGTTGTTGTTGTCGTCATGTTGTTGTTGTCATGTTGTTGTTGTTGTAGTTGTTGTCATGTTGTTGTTGTTGTAGTTGTAGTTGTTGTCATGTTGTTGTTGTAGTTGTTGTAGTTGGTGTTGTTGTTGTTGTAGTTGTTGTTGTTGTAGTTGTTGTCATGTTGTTGTTGTTGTTGTTGTCATGTTGTTGTAGTTGTTGTTGTAGTTGTTGTCATGGTTGTCATGTTGTTGTTGTTGTTGTTGTAGTAGTTGTTGTTGTTGTTGTTGTTGTTGTAGTTGTTGTCATGTTGTTGTTGTTGTTGCAATGCTGTCTCCCTGTAAAAGTGAGAAGATGTTCTGTGTAGCTGATGCATTGAAGATGTTGAAGCACAAAAATCATATCAGTTCAGCAAGTGGGTTAGGGAGTGGATTAGGGAGTGGATTATAACAATTATTTAGTAGACCTGGATCATTTAGGGAGTGGATTATAACAATTATTTAGTAGACCTGGATCATTTAGGGAGTAGATTATAACAATTATTTAGTAGACCTGGATCATTTAGGGAGTGGATTATAACAATTATTTAGTAGACCTGGATCATTTAGGGAGTGGATTATAACAATTATTTAGTAGACCTGGATCAGTTAGGGAGTGGATTATAACAATTATTTAGTAGACCTGGATCATTTAGGGAGTGGATTATAACAATTATTTAGTAGACCTGGATCATTTAGGGAGTGGATTATAACAATTATTTAGTAGACCTGGATCAGTTAGGGAGTGGATTATAACAATTATTTGGTAGAACTGGATCAGTTAGGGAGTAGGTTATGACAATTATTTTGTAGATCTCAAGTGAAGTTGAAAAAGAAAGAAAAAATTCTGTTTTTAACCAAACTCTGCCATCATGGGGACTACTATTACTATCCCATCTTCCGGGCTGTGAATGTTACTGAAGACACCAAGAGAGAAGTAAGGCAATCAGATATGACAGTCAGCTAAGACAGTCAGTAGTAGCAAGTGACAATTTTGTGCCCAAATTTCTTACCAGGAGGAGACCAAAAAAAAAAAAAAACCAAGTCTATATTTTGATATATGTAACCAAAAGCAAAGATGGGCTGAACACTTCCAAGATTTACTTAATTGACCAAACCCAAAAGAACTTATAGACCTTGGGACTGATTTACCATTCCCACAAGTAAATGTTAGCCTAGATGAAATTACATTGCATGAAATTGAAACAGCAGTGAATTTAATGGCTAACAACAGAGCTGCAGGTGAAGATGAAATAACACCCGAAATGCTAAAAGCTATCAATAGTGACAACATGAGACAACTACAGAGAATTTGTAATAAGATTTGGAAAAAAGAAAAGGTCTCTTCTAAATGGAAAAAAGGAATCATTGTTAAAATACCAAAAAAAAAAAAAAAAGGCAACCTCAGAGATTGCAATAATTGGAGAGGAGTAACCTTACTATCAGATGTGTCCAAAGTATTTTGCAAAGTTATTCTAAATAGAATTCAAGATATAGTGGATACTGCAATGACAGAAGAACAGGCAGGATTTTGAAAAGGGAGAAGCTGTCTTGACCAGATCTTTACTCTAAGAATAATACTTGAAGAACATATTGAAGAGTAGAAATCATTAATACTGAACTTCATAGACTTTAAAAAGGCATTTGATAGCATACACAGAGATTCAGTAACACAATAATTGGTGTATAAGTATACAACTATACACTAAACACTGCAGTAAAGCTGTGATACTAGAATGTATAAAATCGGAAAAAAAGTAGGAGCAGCTTTATTACTTAACGATTACAAAGTTGTGACGTTTCGGCGTGAGCATTAATCATACAAAAACATACAGGACGAAGAAATAGGGAGAGGAGATAAAGTATAGATTTACATGAATACTGTTTAAAAAAAAAAAAATTTTTTTTTAAAGGAGTACTTAGCTGTAAATTGCAAGGTGTGGCTTGTCCTGCGGTGTGTGTCAGGAATGGATCTGGTAGGATGTGGAAATTGTTTAAATAGAGACCTGTGACATGTGGTCGGTGGGTTGTAACTGGGGGTGGTGGATGGGGAACCGGGGAGGGGAGAGAGAGTGACGCACTACTGGCCTAGCTAGGAGAAATTGAAACAGGTGATTGGGGAAGAGGGGTTGCAGAGAAAATAGCGGGGTTGCAGAGTGATGCTGTGAGGAAGTTTGAAAAGTAAGAAGGGGTGGATTTAGTGGAGAGGTACTATAATGATTGAAGAAGATGATGTTACGTGTAATTAAACAGCGAGTTTAACCCATGTGGTTCCAGCGTCCCATAATTTTGAATGCAGCGGTTCTCAAGTGCCAGGCGGCTTGTGTCATCTGCGTGACATTGTTTGATGGCTGTTACCAGAAAATCAGATTTGCCTCTGTGGTTGGGGCCATTGAAATGATTTGGGACTGGTTTCGAAGCATGCTGGGCGATGTCGTACAGATGTTTTTGCATGCGCTCCCCTAATCTGAGGCCAGTCTCACTGATATATGTTATCCTGCATCTTTTGCAAACGATGACATATATCACATTTCGGGACTCGCATGTGAATCCCTCATGAAGAATGAGGATAGTTTTGGGAAGGGTGATTGTTTTCATTTCCCAAACTACAGGGCAGGTAACGCAGTGGGGGCGGTTACATTTTCTGGTGCCAACATATGTAAGGCTCTGCTTCAAGTGGCTGTGGACGAGGATGTCCTTAAGGTTTGGCTCACGTTTGTATGCCAATAGGGGTGGATCAGAGAAAATGTCACGAGCGTCGGAGTCGAGTTGGATTATCGGCAGATGACGATAAAGGATTTTCTTAACCATCTGCCGATAATCCAACTCGACTCCGACGCTCGTGACATTTTCTCTGATCCACCCCTATTGGCATACAAACGTGAGCCAAACCTTAAGGACATCCTCGTCCACAGCCACTTGAAGCAGAGCCTTACATATGTTGGCACCAGAAAATGTAACCGCCCCCGCTGCGTTACCTGCCATGTAGTTTGGGAAACGAAAACAATCACCTTTCCCAAAACTATCCTCACTCTTCATGAGGGATTCACATGCGAGTCCCGAAATGTGATATATGTCATCGTTTGCAAAAGATGCAGGATAACATATATCGGTGAGACTGGCCTCAGATTAGGGGAGCGCATGCAAAAACATCTGTACGACATCGCCCAGCATGCTTCGAAACCAGTCCCAAATCATTTCAATGGCCCCAACCACAGAGGCAAATCTGATTTTCTGGTAACAGCCATTAAACAATGTCACGCAAATGACACAAGCTGCCTGGCACTTGAGAACCGCTGCATTCAAAATTATGGGCCGCTGGAACCACATGGGTTAAACTCGCTGTTTAATTACACGTAACATCATCTTCTTCAATCATTATAGTACCTCTCCACTAAATCCACCCCTTCTTACTTTTCAAACTTCCTCACAGCATCACTCTGCAACCCCGCTATTTTCTCTGCAACCCCTCTTCTCTGCAACACCTCTTCCCCAATCACCTGTTTCAATTTCTCCTAGCTAGGCCAGTAGTGCGTCACTCTCTCTCCCCTCCTCGGTTCCCCATCCACCACCCCCAGTTACAACCCACCGACCACATGTCACAGGTCTCTATTTAAACAATTTCCACATCCTACCAGATCCATTCCTGAGACACACCGCCGGACAAGCCACACCTTGCAATTTACAGCTAAGTACTCCTTTAAAAAAATTTTTTTTTTTTTTTAAACAGTATTCATGTAAATCTATACTTTATCTCCTCTCCCTATTTCTTCGTCCTGTATGTTTTTGTATGATTAATGCTCATGCCGAAACGTCACGACTTTGTAATCATTAAGTAATAAAGCTGCTCCTACTTTTTTTCGATTTTATACACAGAGATTCATTGTGGAGAATTTTAACTCCATATAGAATACCATCTAAAATTGTCAACATCATTAAGGACCTCTACAATGGATATGTTTGTGCAATCAAAACTTTTGTCTGTAGGCAGCGTGGTTTTTCCTCCTCCTCCTTCCACACACATTTCTGCTTCCCACTTGGAGCAAGACACTTCAGATAAGTTCTTTGTGTTTGTATTTCATTGTGTATGTATCCTTGAATAAAGCTTACGCCAAAATATCGGATGTTGTATGTTTTTCATTTATACATTCTCATACTTTCTATTCGTTTTTTTTTTCTCACCTTGCTGACTCCCTCCCTCACTTTGTAAAACTGCACCATACACCTCTATCTACCTTATTTATTTAGACCAGTTTTACTGCAGTCGCCATCCCTTTTATCTGTCACAATCAAAACAGGAAGGGATGAGTGAATGGTTCCAGATTGAAACAGGCATGAAACAAGGATGTATATTATCTCCTTTGCTTTTTGGAATTCCCATAGACTTCATAATGAGAAAATGCTGCACAGGTAACACAGGTATTGACTGGATAAATTGGACCCAACTAGAAGATCTTGATTTTGCTGATAACTCTTATCAGTAACAATGTGAATTCCATGCAAGAAAAAACAGATAGCCTGTCTTCACTGGCTAGTAAAATAGGACTTGAAATTAACAAGGACAAAACAAAAATAATGAAACTTCCCATTAATCAAAATGGAAAAATACATGTAGAAGAGACAGATGTTGAAGAAGTCGATCAGTTTGCATACCTTGGTAGCTACATAGACCAGGATGGTGACACCAGAAAGAAAGTTACAATTAGAATTGCAAAAGCAGCATCGATCTTCAAGAATCTTGAGAACATATGGAATTCAAAAGTTATAAGCACATAAACCAAGTTAAGACAAAAGCTGGAAAACAACTAAAGAAATAGACAAGAAATTAGATTCTTTTGAAAACAAATGCCTTAGAAAAATACTTGGTATAAAGTGGAACTAGTTCAAGAACAATGCAGAGATAAGACAGATGACTGAACAACAACCAGTCTCATACATGACCAGGAAAAGGAGATGGACATATGTTGATCATATGGTGTGAAGAAACGATCAGAGAATCCCAAAACAAGCTATCAAGTGGAGCACAACAGGCCAAAGAAAAAGAGGACATTGTTAAGAGAGGCCAAATTAACAGGCATAAAATCCCTTGTTGAGGTTGAAAAGCTCGCTGAAAACCGGAAAAATTATAGAACTACCTTGTGGGCCTCATGTGATGTTTAATGGCATGGGAAGGATATGTAAGATATTTTTAATCTCTTTTTCATGTTTTTGTCTGTTGTGTTGTTTCTGTATGGGAAAGGCTTTTGCTGAAATATTGGATTGTTGTATGTCCTTGACTTGTATGTGCTCATCTTGCTTTCTGCTATTCTTGTTTCTGCCCTTTCTGCTCATGCTTTCTGTCTTTTGTAAAAGTAGCATCTACTTTCATGACTTTTGTAACTTGTATCATTCAGAGACCAGTCATATTTCCACAGATAATCAGAGACCATCCATATTTCCACAGACAGTCAGAGACCATTCATATTTCCACAGATAATCAGAGACTATTCATATTTCCACAGACAGTCAGAGACCAGTCATATTTCCACAGACAGTCAGAGACCAGTCATATTTCCACAGACAGTCAGAGACCATTCATATTTCCACAGACAGTCAGAGACCATTCATATTTCCACAGACGGACAGAGGTAAAATCTGCAGACATGAGCCAAAGTGAAGAGAAAGTCCTGGTGAAGGAGGAGATAGATGAGGTACTTTAGTCAACTAATTGTAGCCATGAAACAATTATAATGCCTGTTATTATATTAAGTAGAGTGTGTAACATATTGTTTTACATCTCAACAATAACCACTAAAAAGATGTCTCCATTTGTTCATTATGTTTTGTAGAATGGCATAGGATGTAATCTTCCACCATTGTTTTCTGTGTACACTGTCAAATGTTTCCTCAAAGTCTAGAAAATGTGGGTTAGAAAGTTGTGTTCCATTACAGTATTTTTTTCTATGACCAAATTGAGCCTGCAAATATGACACCGTGATACATGCTTTATTAGCTTCCATAACAACCATTGCTACTAAATATGACACTGTGATACAGGCTTTATTAGCTTCTATAACAACCGTTGCTACCAAATACAAAAAACAATGTTTGTGTTAACATTTGATCCAACTTTTCAGAGTAACTTCAGCTGCAGCTGTGCAGACACTTGGACTCCAGTCAGTGACTGCATTAAAATGTCAGAAACTAAAAGTGAAGAAAAGTCAAGGTCATGTGTGGATGTTAAAAGTAAGTTTGTTAACTGTAACTTGATTTTCACATTTTTAGTCCCAGAGTTTACTTTCTTTCCTCTTGAGCCAAGTTTTGGAATGTGCAGGAAAGAATGTCAGTAATAGAAGGGTTTGGTGAGGGCTGGTTCAGCTAGTGAGTATGTAGTTGATGTGGATAATGTACCTTCACAGTTTTCATGTCGGTGGTGATGTGACATGGTGATCCTGCTACTAGCTAGTCTGTCACCTTATTCCTTGTGTTTGTGACTACCTGTCAAAATTTTCACAGTATCTGAGGTTAATTTGTCAGCATATTCATTGTCCTTGTGGGTAGTTATCAGTATGTCTTTGTCTTTTTTTGACTAGTCAACATTTCAATAGTCTTTGTGGCTAATCTGTCAGCATGTTCATTGTCACTGTGGCTAATCTGTCAGCATGTTCATTGTGGCTAGTCTATCAGCATGTTCATTGTCACTGTGGTAATCTGTCAGCATGTTCATTGTGGCTAGTCTGTCAGCATGTTAATTGTCACTGTGGCTAATCTGTCAGCATGTTCATTGTCACTGTGGTAATCTGTCAGCATGTTAATTGTCACTGTGGCTAGTCTGTCAGCATGTTTATTGTCACTGTGGCTAGTCTGTCACCATGTTCACTGTCACTGTGGCTAGTCTGTCAGCATATTCATTGTCACTTTGGCTAGTCTGTCAGCATGCTAATTGTCACTTTGGCCAGTCTGTCAGCATGTTCATTGTCACTTTGGCTAGTCTGTAAGCATGTTCATTGTCACTTTGGCTAGATGTCAGCATGGTCATTGTCACTGTGGCTAATCTGTCAGCATGTTCATTGTCACTGTGGTTAGTTTATCATCATGTTCTTTTTCTCTGTTGTGAGTGTCAGAATGTTCCTTGTATCATTTGCAGCATACCCAGGAGTTAAAACACTCAAACTCGTGGCTGGGGCTTATACAAACACCTGCTCAAGTATGGGCATGGAAATAGAGGCCATCACACAAACATTAAAATGGGCAGTGACACAGAGAACACACAACATCACCATCATTACTGACTCCCAAAATCTGTTAAGGAAATTGGAACAAAAAGCCATTAGAAGTGAATGGCAAGAAATAATACATTCCCATGTCAAAACCATTGCATAGATACTGTTCAGGCCATGCCAGAGTTGATGGAAACAACAAAGCCAACCAGCTAGCAGCAAATAGAAGGCCTCATCAAAACGGACAAATCGGACCTATACAAATCCATCAAGCAACACCTCGATGAACAAATGCAAAGCAACGTCCTCCAAAGTATTAATCACATACGTCTCAGTGCATGATATGTAGCTGAGGGCAGAGGTTGCAAATCCCAACAAAATGCTGGATCAGGAGCAACATGTAGTCAGTGCAACACTGAAGTCATTTCTCTAGAAACACTGAAAGTTATTTTACTAGAAGCACTGGAGTCATTTCTCTAGAAACACTGGAGTCATTTCTCTAGAAGCACTGGAGTCATTTCTCTAGAAACACTGAAGTCATTTCTCTAGAAACACTGGAGTCATTTCTCTAGAAACACTTAAGTCATTTTACTAGAAGCACTGAAGTCATTTCTCTAGAAGCACTGGAGTCATTTCTCTAGAAGCACTGGAATCATTTCTCTAGAAACACTGAAGTCATTTCTCTAGAAGCACTGGAGTCATTTCTCTAGAAGCACTGAAGTCATTTCTCCAGAAAGACTGAGGTCATTTTACTAGAAGCACTGAAGTCATTTCTCTAGAAGCACTGGAGTCATTTCTCTAGAAGCAATGAAGTCATTTCTCTAGAAGTACTGAAGTCATTTCTCTAGAAACACGGAAGTCATTTCTCTAGAAACACTGAAGTCATTTCTCTAGAAGCAGTGGAGTCATTTCTCTAGAAACACTGGAGTCATTTCTCTAGAAGCACTGGTGTCATTTTTCCATAAGCACTGGAGTCATTGCTCTTAGAAGCACTGGAGTCATTTCTCTGGAAGCACTGAAGTCATTTCTCTAGAAACACTGAAGTCATATATCTAGAAACACTGAAGTCATTTCTCTAGAAACACTGAAGTCATTTGTCTAGAAGCATGAAGTCATATCTCTAGAAGTACTGAAGTCATTTCTCTAGAAGCACTGGAGTCATTTCTCTAGAAACACTGAAGTCATTTCTCTAGAAGCACTGGAGTCATTTCTCTAGAAGCATTGAAGTCATTTCTCCATAAACACTGAAGTCATTTCTCTAGAAACACTGAAGTCATTTCTCTAGAAACACTGAAGTCGTTTCTCTAGAAGCACTGGAGTCATTTCTATAGAAGCACTGAAGTCATTTCTCTAGAAACACTGGAGTCATATCTCTAGAAGCACTGAAGTCATTTCTCTAGAAACACTGGAGTCATATCTATAAGCACTGCAGTCATTTCTCTAGAAACACTGGAGTCATATATCTAGAAACACTGAAGTCATTTCTCTAGAAACACTGAAGTCATTTCTCTAGAAACACTGAAGTCTCTTCTCTAGAAACAATGAAGTCATTTTTCTAGAAACACTGAAGTCATTTCTCTAGAAACACTGAAGCCATTTCTCCATAAACACTGAAGTCATTTCTCTAGAAACACTGAAGTCTTTTCTCTAGAAACACTGAAGGACATCCTGAAGTCAAAGGCTGAACATGCCTGAGTGTAATGTGGGCTGCTCACTGGAACCAGCAACACATCTAGGGCACTTTTTTTCAGTTACACTTCACTGTATCTGTGGGTAGATGTTTTCATGTTTGTGATGTTTGCCTTTCTCAGAGTGGTAGCATGATTTGTCTCTGTGGCTAGTCTGCCAACATGTTTAATATCATTGTTATGGCTAGTCTGTCAACATGTTCATTATCTTTGTTGTGGCTAGTCATTTAACATATTCATTATCTTTGTTGTGACTAGTTTTTCAACATGTTCAATATATTTTTTGTTGTGGCTAGTCTGTCAGCATGTTCATTATCTTTGTTGTGGCTAGTTTGTCAACATGTTCATTATCTTTGTTGTGACTAGTTTGTCAAAATGTTCATTATCTTTGTTGTGACTAGTTTGTCAAAATGTTCATTATCTTTGTTGTGACTAGTCTGTCAACATGTTCATTATCTTTGTTGTGACTAGTTTGTCAACATGTTCATTATCTGTGTTGTGGCTAGTCTGTCAACATGTTCATTATCTTTGTTGTGACTAGTTTGTCAACATGTTCATTATCTTTGTTGTGACTAGTTTGTCAACATGTTCATTATCTTTGTTGTGACTAGTTTGTCAACATGTTCATTATCTTTGTTGTGACTAGTTTGTCAACATGTTCATTATCTTTGTTGTGACTAGTCTGTCAACATGTTCATTATCTTTGTTGTGACTAGTTTGTCAACATGTTCATTGCTTCAAAAAGATTGGGTTCATCTGTTAAGCCAGTCAACTGTAATAAGCCTAACATGGCTTTACTGGATGCGGGAGAACATGGCAATGAAGTGGAAGACAGACTTGTTCAACAGGCTAAAACAAAAGGCAGGCTGAGAATGGACAAGTGCGACATTGCTAAGGCTGTATAGGAAAGACTGCAGAAAATGAAGAGCAGAAATGGAAGAACAATGTGATGGTTAAGAGATTGCTGGAGCCAAGGATGCAGATTAAGGCTGCTGGTAGGAAATCTGAACTGTGTGGTAGAAAATGCATTTGTAAACAAGCAACACTTGATGGGAACTATTAGCAAACACTTGATGAGAACTATTAGCAAACACTTGATGAGAACTATTAGCAAACACTTGATGAGAACTATTAGCAAACACTTGATGAGAACTATTAGCAAACACTTGATGAGAACTATTAGCAAACACTTGATGGGAACTATTAGCAAACACTTGATGAGAACTATTAGCAAACACTTGATGGGAACTATTAGCAAACACTTGGTGAGAACTATTAGCAAACACTTGATGGGAACTATTAGCAAACACTTGATGAGAACTATTAGCAAACACTTGATGAGAACTATTAGCAAATACTTATTGGGAACTATTAGCAAACACTTGATGGGAATTATTGGCAAACACTTGATGGGAACTATTAGCAAACACTTGATGGGAACTATTAGCAAACACTTGATGGGAACTATTAGCAAACACTTGATGGGAACTGTTAGCAAACACTTGATGGGAACTATTAGTAGACACTTGATGAGAACTATTAGCAAACACTTGGATGGATGCTGCAGCATGCAACGAAGCATAAATGGAAGTGTCAAGAATACAATGATGCTGGAGTCCGACTTTGAATTTTTCTTCGTCTCTATAGCTAGTTGTCAGCATGTTCATTGTGTGTATGGCTAATTTATGAGCAAATTAGCTTATGTGGTTATTCTGTTATCATGTTCATTGTTTCTGTGGCTAGTCTGTCAGCATGTTTATTTTCTTTGTGACTAGTCTGTCAGCATGTTTATTTTCTTTGTGGCTAGTCTGTCAGCATATTTATTTTCTTTGTGGCTAGTCTGTCAGCATGTTTATTTTCTCTGTGGCTAGTCTGTCAATAAATTAATTGTCTTTGATGTTCACAAGGGGTCTGTCAGGGGTGCGTATTGTCACCCTACTTATTTAACTTGTACCAAGGAAATCACCAGGACCAGATGGAGTGTCCAATGAAATGATCAAGAACCTGGGAATGGCAGCAATGGGAAAGCTGTTGGATATTTTCAATATGTGCTGGAGCACAGGTAAGTTACCTCAAATCTGGAAGGAAGCAAGCATGGTACCACTGCTAAAACCAGGGAAAAACAGTGATACTGCCTCCAGCTACAGGCCAATCAGTCTCACTAGCTGCCTATGCAAAACGATGGAACGCATCATTGACCTGAGGCTAAAATGGTACCTAGAAAGTGAAAACCTCCTCGTTCCACAACAAGCAGGATTTAGGCAGTACTACAGTACGGAAGATCAAGTGACCTATCTCTCTCAAGAGATTGAGGATGCATTCCAAGAGAAAAACCTTGTACTAGCAGCGTGGATAGACCTGAAGAAAGCCTTTGATAAAGTATGGAAAAAAGGTCTACTGTGGAAACTTAAGAAACTGCAATGTGAATGGAAGACTGTACAACTGGATAAAGTCCTATTTACACAATAGAAGAGCTAGAGTAGTAATGGATGGACACAACAGCCAGAAAGTACTTCTGCGACACAGTGTACCACAAGGAGGAGTCCTTTCGCCTACACTATTCCTTGTATTCATTAATGACCTGGTCAAGGAACTTCCCTATGGAATCAAAGCAGCACTGTATGCAGATGATCTGGTCATGTGGTGTACAGATGAATATGCGACAGTTGCTACACAAAGACTCCAAAGAGCAGCAGACATCTTGACATCATGGACAAACGAATGGTGTGTAAGTATCAACACAGAGAAATCAAGTACCACTCTGTTCACCCTCTCGTCTAAACAGAAAGCAGGTAAGATCTTTGTAAATGAAATACCCTTAAGGATGGACAACCAACCCACTTACTTAGGAGTGACTCTTGACTCAAAACTGACCTGGAAGCAACACATCAACAGTGCAGAAGCAAAAGCCAGAAGAAAACTAGCCATATTAAGAAAATTGAGTGGAACCACATGGGGAGCTAGTGAAAGAATCCTCAAGAATGTATATCAGCAAAGTATTCTACCACATTTAGAATATGGCTCAACATCTTGGTGCACAGCATCAAACACTACGCTGCATAATCTAGACAAGGTTCAAAATCAGTCACTACAGATTATCACAGGTGCCATGAGGTCCACACCAATAGTAGAAATGCAGCAAATAGTTGGTGTTCAAACGCTAAAGGAACGTAGAGACACAAAGGTCATGACCATGGGAGAAAAATTCCTTAGCTCTGTAAGCCATCCCCTGAAGGAGAGATTCAATAACTTGGCATTAGGACGGCTTAAAAGAAGCAGCTTCATTCATCAGGCCAAGTGTATGCGTAAGCTGATACCTGACCTTCCAACTGTAGTCGCTCCATTATCATCTGTACCAGAGCATACACCATGGAAAGAAGCAGATTATACACAGATATCTATTCAGACTGAAGTGGTGTGCAGAATGGTGAGATGCAGAGCAGTCTTGTAAGATCAACAGCCACACTTAGTGTTCTAGATGACAAATATCCATGTGACACCTGGATACGTGTGTATACAGATGGATCTGCACATAATGCCATAAAGAATGGAGGGGCAGGAGCATATATTGAATATCCAAACAACACCATTGACAAGATTTCCATACCCACTGGTAAATACTGCAACAACTTTGATGCAGAAGTTAGGGCAATTATTGCTGCAGTTGAAAAACTATCAGACTCCAGAATTGATACATGTCCTGTAGTAATTCTCACAGATGCAAGATCAGTACTGGAGGCTCTTCAATGCAACAAACTACCAGACCTTAAGGATGCCTTGTCAAAAATTGGCTTACAACATGGAGTCACTTTGCAATGGATTCCCTCCCACTGTGGGATACCAGGCAATGAGAAAGCTGACCAACTGGCCAAAGAGGGCACTGAAATGGAGCAACCTGACATACCAATCACTTATAATCAGAAGAAAAGCATGATAAAAACCTACAGGAAGCCACAAACACCACCACATGATGACTATCACATGCTAAACAGAAAGGAACAAGTCACCATCTTCCGTCTCCGAACAGGACACAGCCGACTCCGAAGTCATATGTATACAAAGTTTAAGGTTGGTACTACTAATCTGTGTACATGTGCCCAGGTGCCCCAAACTGTGGAACATATCCTCCAGAACTGCATCAACTACGAGTCACTGAGAAATAATTACTGGCCCAGTGAAACCACTAAAGAAGATAAGCTCTATGGTTCCATACATGAATTACAAAAAACAGTGAAATTTATCCAAGAGACAGGACTGCAGATATAGACAGACAGTGCGAACGAAGAAGAAGAAGAAGAAGATTTAACTTGTATACTGAAAATATAATGAGGAATGTTAGAGAAGATGTAGACAAAGAATATTACAGTGCCATAACAATTGGAGGTTATGAAATACCAGAGATCAGATATGCTGATGACACAGTGTTACTGTCCACAACACAAAAAGGAATGGAAAAACTAATTATGTCAGTCAGTAAGAACAGCGAAGAGCAGACCCTCTATCTTAATGCAAAGAAAACTAAATTGATGACAACTGACAAAACAAACAAGGCAGCTGAAATATATATCAATGAGGAAAAATTGGAAGAAGTGGAGAGTTTTGAATATCTTGGATCACTGCTAACTATTAATGGAGATACAATGAGGGAAATTAAAAGGAGGACATCTATCGCTCTTCAGAAAGAAAAACAAATATAGAGTCAGTGGAGAGGAGCAGACAGAACTACAAAATTAAGATTTTTAAGGGCATGCATCTTTCCCATCAGAACATATGCCTGTGAGACCTGGACACTTAACAAAACAGCTGAGAAACACACAAATGCCTTCGAATGTAAATGCTACAGAAGAGTTCTCCAAATATCATGGACACAAAAAAGAACAAATATATCTATACTACAAGAGCTTAATATTGAAGAAGGCTGGCTAGTAAAGAGGATTAAAGAGAGAAAACTGAAATATTTTGGACACATTAAACGTCATGATAATTTAGAGAAGACCGTATTGGAAGGATACATAATGGGAAAAAGAAAAAGAGGAAGACCAAAATGAAGATGGCTGCAAGAAATCATTGACGATCTGCAAATGGATGCAGCAGCAGCAGGCCATCTTGCTCACAACCAAGAGGCCTACAGGAGTGCTGTTTGGGAGGCAAAGTTCCACAAGAGACATGCAAATGAAAGAATGAATGATGTTCATGTTCCTTGATATTCACTGCAAGATGATATTGATGTCACAGAAGACAAAACACTTTCACTTTCTTCTATGTTTGTTGTGCTCCAGTTTTGAAGGGCATGAACAGTTTTTTGTGCAGTTAAAATTGTATACAGTTACATTCTTGTAGTAAGCACTGGAGTGTTTAGTTCCTGTCTTCTGTTAGGCTTCCATTTATCTACTAATCTACAGTTGGGGTGTCTGATGACATATGTTTACATGTTTGTTTTAGTCTTCCATGTATCTACTAATCTACAGTTGGGGTATCTGGTGGCATATGTTTACATGTTTCTTTTAGTCTTCCATTTATCTACTAATCTACAGTTGGGGTATCTGGTGGCATATGTTTACATGTTTCTTTTAGTCTCCCATTTATCTACAAATCTACAGTTGGGGTATCTGGTGACATATGTTTACATCTTTCCATAGTTTCAGTTGTAACTTTTTCTCTCATTATATCCTGTGGCTCTGTGTTTGCAACAATTTAACATGTAGATTGCCTGTTCATCTCATACCCCTATATGTAGCTTGCCTGTTCATCTCATACCCCTAGATGTAGCTTGCCTGTTCATCTCATACCCCTAGATGTAGCTTGGCTGTTGATCTCATACCCCTAGATGTAGCTTGGCTGTTGATCTCATACCCCTAGATGTAGCTTGGCTGTTGATCTCATACCCCTAGATGTAGCTTGGCTGTTCATCTCATACCCCTAGATGTAGCTTGGCTGTTGATCTCATACCCCTAGATGTAGCTTGGCTGTTGATCTCATACCCCTAGATGTAGCTTGGCTGTTGATCTCATACCCCTAGATGTAGCTTGGCTGTTCATCTCATACCCCTAGATGTAGCTTGGCTGTTGATCTCATACCCCTAGAAATGAAATAAAGACCTTGATTCTGGACATTGTCTTCTTGTTTATGAGGGCTCTTTGATGCTGTGACCTGTAGGGGCAGGTTGTAATAGATCTAACATAGACTGTGTACAGTTGTCTGAGTGTTGTTTTGTCAGCTGCACAGAAACTGCTTGAGTAAGTTTAGTCTGTTGGAAGCTTGTTTCTACTAAGTTTTCAAATGAACTTTCAAAGTTACACTTTAAGGTATGTTAGATTTTCATATCTGGTGACTTGTGCACCACTAAGGGATATTTTGAGTTCAGTCTTTGTCAGTTTGTTGCTGAGGGTGAAGACCACATATTTGGTTTTAGTAGTATTAATCTGTAGCTTCCAGATATTGCAAATTCTAATGTAGTGAGGAGCACTCTCTTGAAGTCTCTCAACAACTTTATGTAGGTCTTATCTAACAAAGTCTAATGTAGTGAGGAGCACTCTCTTTAAGTCTCTCAACAACTTTATGTAGGTCTTATCTAACATTGGGAGATATGGCTTTCTGGGTTTTGAACAAAATCTTACATCTTACATCCTTCCCGTGCCGTTAAGCATCACATAGGCTCGCATAGTTGTTTGCCAAGTTTTCCTGTTCTCGGCGAGTCTTTCAACTTCATCAAGGGATGTTATGCCCACTAAACTGGCTTCTCTTAACAGTGTCCTCTTTAGAGTTTCACGTGGTCGACCTCTTTTTCTTCGGCCTGTTGTGCTCCACTTGATAGCTTGTTTTGGTATTCTCTGACTATTTCTTCTCATCACATGGTCTACATATGTCCATCTTCTTTTTCTGATCACCCATGATACTGGTTGTTGTTCAGTCATCTGTCTTATCTCTGTTTTGTTCATGAGGCAAATCTGATTTTCTGGTAACAGCCATTATACAATGTCATGCAGATGACACAAGCTGCCTGGCACTTGAGAACTGCTGCATTCAAAATTATGGGACGCTGGAACCACATGGGTTAAACTCGCTGTTTAGTTACACATAACATCATCTTCTTCAATCATTATAGTACCTCTCCACTAAGTCCACCCCTTCTTACTTTTCAAACTTCCTCACAGCATCACTCTGCAACTCCTCTTTTCCAATCATCTATTTCAACTTCTCCTAGCTAAGTCAATATTGCATCACTCTCTCTCCCCTCCCCGGTTCCCCATCCACCACCCCCAGTTACAACCCACTGACCACATGTCACAGGTTTCTATTTAAACAGTCTCCGCGTCCTACTAAATCCATTCCTGACACACACCGCCAGACAAGCCACACCTTACAATTTACAGCTAAGTACTCTTTTAAAATTGTTTTTTTTTTTTAAACAGTATTCATGTGAATCTATACTTTATCTCCTCTCTCTATTTATTTGTCCTGTATGTTTTTGTACGATTAAGGCTCACGCTGAAACGTCACAACTTTGTAATCGTTAAGTAATAAAGCTGCTCCTACTTTTTTTCCTATTTTATACATTCTCGTATCACAGCTTTACTGCAGTGCTTCGCGTATAGTTGTATACTTATACACTAATTATTAGGTCATCAATCTCTGTGCTTCTGTCTTGCATAACCAACAACCTGTAGGATCTTTGTGCATAACCAACAACCTGTACGATCTTTGTGCATAACCAACAACCTGTAGGATCTTTGTGCATAACCAACAACCTGTAGGATCTTTGTGCATAACCAACAACCTGTAGGATCTTTGTGCATAATCAACAACCTGTAGGATCTTTGTGCATAACCAACAACCTGTAGGATCTTTGTGCATAATCAACAACCTGCAGGACCTGTGTACATAACACCCAGCCTACATGATCTGTGTACATAACATCCAGCCTACATAATCTGTGTACATAACAGCCTACATGATCTGTGTACATAACACCCATCTTACATGATCTGTGTACATAACACCCAGTGTACATGATCTGTCTACATAACACCCATCTTACATGATCTGTGTACATAACAGCCAGCCTACATAATCTGTGTACATAGCACCCAGCCTACATAATCTGTGTACATAACACCCAGCCTACATAATCTGTGTACATAACACCCAGCTTACATAATCTGTGTACATAACACCCAGCCTACATAATCTATGTACATAACACCCAGCCTACATAATCTGTGTACATAACACCTAGCCTACATAATCTGTGTACATAACACCCAGCCTACATAATCTGTGTACATAACATCCAGGTTACATGACCTGTGTACATAACACCCAGCTTACATGATATGTGTACATAACACCCAGCCTAAATCATCTGTGTACATAACATCCATCATAAATGATCTGTGTACATAACACCCAGTCTAAATGATCTGTGTACCTAAATCCGTTCTCTTTGGTGCCTGTGATTTAGGAAATCTTTCTGGTAATGATGTTACTGATGGTTTAGCTGTCACAGTTAGTGTAACATTCAGCTCCACCACCACAATAAGGTTAAAACTAAGTTTGTGAACTATGAACACAAATGTATAAACATAGATTTATTGACTGACAGTTTAACCATGCTTGTAGCTAGAACATATGGTGGTGGTGGATCTCCTTGTAGTTATGAGCTAGAAGCTCTGGCCAGCTGATGACATAGTGAAGAACTTGACTGTCCTTTGTAGTTGTTCAGTTCTGCTATATAGAGAGTTTCCTCTAACATATAATTCACTACATTTTAACAAAGTACACAGTGCTTGTGTTTCTTATTTTCCTGTTTTCACATTTCAGACATACAACCTGGTTTATTGAACAACCAGTCCTTCTTCCAGCTTGATGAGTACATGAAAATGGAGCATGCTGCTGAATATGAGACCAAGAACTGGCAGACATCAGATGTACATGAAAGTAAGAACTGGCAGACATCAGATTTACATGAGACCAAGAACTGGCAGACATCAGATGTACATGAAAGTAAGAACTGGCAGATATCAGATTTACATGAGACCAAGAACTGGAAGACATCAGATTTACATGAGACCAAGAACTGGCAGACATCAGATATACATGAAAGTAAGAACTGGCAGACATCAAATGTACATGAAAGTAAGAACTGGCAGACATCAAATGTACATGAAAGTAAGAACTGGCAGACATCAAATGTACATGAAAGTAAGAACTGGCAGACATCAAATGTACATGAAAGTAAGAACTGGCAGACATCAAATGTACATGAAAGTAAGAACTGGCAGACATCAAATGTACATGAAAGTAAGAACTGGCAGACATCAAATGTACATGAAAGTAAGAACTGGCAGACATCAAATGTACATGAAAGTAAGGACTGGCAGACATCAGATGTACATGAAGATAAGAACTGGCAGACATCAGATGTACATGAAACAAAGATGTTTCAGATGTCAGATGTGCATGAGACTAAGAATTTTCAGATATCAGATGTGCATGTGACTAATAGTGGTTGTAAAATAGCTTTACAAAATAACAGGAAAAAACAGAAGTACGTAGGAAAGAAACTTTACAAATGTGATGTTTGTGATGTTGAGTTTAATCATGGTGACAATCTTAAGGTACACAAGAGAACACATACAGGAGAGAAACCTTACAAATGTGATGTTTGTGGTGCTCAGTTTTCTCAAGGGGGCAACCTGCAGAAACACAAAAGAACACATATAGGAGAGAAACCTTACAAATGTGATGTTTGTGATGCTGAGTTTAATCATGGTGGCAATCTTAAGGCACACATAAGGACACATACAGGAGAGAAACCTTACAAATGTGATGTTTGTGGTAATCAGTTTTCTCATAGACACAACCTGCGTGTGCATAAATTTACACATACAGGAGAGAAACCTTACAAATGTGATGTTTGTGGTAATCAGTTTTCTCGTAGACACAACCTGCTTGCACATAAATTTACACATACAGGAGAGAAACCTTACACATGTGATGTTTGTGGTAATCAGTTTTCTCGTAGACACAACCTGCTTGCACATAAATTTACACATACAGGAGAGAAACCTTACAAATGTGATGTTTGTGGTGCTGAGTTTAGTGAAGGTGGCAGTCTTAAGGCACATAAAAGAATACATACAGGAGAGAAACCTTACAAATGTGATGTTTGTGGTGCTCAGTTTAGTACAGGTGGCAGTCTTAAGAAACATAAAAGAATACATACAGGAGAGAAACCTTACAAATGTGATGTTTGTGGTGCTCAGTTTAATGAAAGTGGCAGTCTTAAGGTACACAAAAGAACACATACAGGAGAGAAACCTTACAAATGTGATGTTTGTGGTAATCAGTTTTCTCATAGACACAACCTGCGCGCACATAAATTTACACATACAGGAGAGAAACCTTACAAATGTGATATTTGTGGTAATCAGTTTTCTCATAGACACAACCTGCATGTACATAAATTTACACATACAGGAGAGAAACTTTACAAATGTGATATTTGTGGTAATCAATTTTCTCGTAGACACTACCTGCATGCACATAAATTTACACATATGGGAGAGAAACCTTATAAATGTGATGTTTGTGATGCTCAGTTTAATAAAGGTGGCAGTCTTAAGGTACACAAAAGAACACATACAGGAGAGAAACCTTACAAATGTGATGTTTGTGGTGCTCAGTTTTCTCAAGGGGGCAACCTGCAGAAACACAAAAGAACACATACAGGAGAGAAACCTTACAAATGTGATGTTTGTGGTAATCAGTTTTCTCAAATACACCACTTGCATGCCCATAAATTTACACATACAGGAGAGAAACCTTACAAATGTGATGTTTGTGATCTTCAGTTTATGTATAATTCCAGGTTTAAATATCACAAAACAACACATAAAGGAGAAAAACCTTAAAATTGTTATGATTGTGGTGCTGAGTTTACTCATGGTAGCAGACTTCAGGCGATCAAAAGAACTCTTACTTGAAGGAAGTCTTACAAATATTATGTTTGTGGTGGTTAATCTTACAAATATTATGTTTGTGGTGCTGAATTTACTCAATGTAACAACCTGAAGGCACACAATAAAACATAAACAGGATAGAAATCTTACAAATTTGTTTAGTTCTTTTTTTTTTTCTTTGTACAGTTCTTTCTTTATATGCATAAAGTCAGAGAGAAATAGAGAAGGGGATAAATCGTACAAATGTGATGTGTTGACTTTACTTGAAAACACAAGAGAACACATACAAGAAAGCGGATGGTAAATAGAGATGTATGGTGCATTTTTACAAGGCGGCAGAGGGAGTGAGTAAAATGAGAAAAAAATGAATAGAAAATATGAGAATAAGAAGAGAATGTATAAATGAAAAAACATACAACATCCAATATTTTAGTGTGAGCCTTTTTCGAGGATTACATACACAAACAAAACACAACATATAACTAAAAGATAAACTTATCTTAGTGGCATCCTCCTCAGTAAGAAACATAAGAATGCATGTCCCATTAATGAGGCATAGAGACAACAGGGGGCCACAAAAGATAGTAGATGAAACCAATCAGAAAAAAAATAAGAGGCAAGGAAAGGGAGAGAAACAGAAGGGGGGGTTGGGCAATAGACACCTGTAGGTCACTAGAGAAGCATGTTTTAAAACAGCACGTTGGTTTATGGCCCATAGTGACCACTAGGTTTTTGACATGTGCTTCTCTCCCGACCTACAGGTGTCTGTTGCCCTTTCCTTTCACCACCCCTTTCATCTTTTAGTTATATATCATGTTTTGTTTGTGTATGTAATCCTTGAAAAAAAGCTCACGCCAAAATATTGGATGTTGTATGTTTTTCATTTATACATTCTCATCCTACTCTCATAATTTCTATTCATTTTGTTCTCAGTTACTCTCTCCCTCCGCTGCCTTGTAAAACTACACCATACACCTCTATCTAGCTTTATTATTTGAACCAGTTTTACTGCAGTCACTATCCCTTTTATCTTGACTTTACTTACAGTAATAACCGTGAAAACACAAGAGAACACATACAAGAGAGAGGACTTACAAATGTGATGTTTGTGGTACTGGTTTTCAACTTGACAACCTAAAGATACCAGTAGGATTCACATAAAAGAGAAGAGACATCTTGGAAGTGTAATGTTTTATGATGTTGTATTTGTTAATACAGTTTGATCAGAGAATCCCAAAACAGGCAATCAAGTGGAACACAACAGGCCAAAGAAAAAGAGGCAGACCGCGTGAAACTCTGAAGGGGACATTGTTAAGAGAGGCCAAATAAAGTGGAACACAACGGGCCAAAGAAAAAGAGGCAGACCGCGTGAAACTCTGAAGGGGACATTGTTAAGAGAGGCCAAATTAACAGACATAAAATCCTTTGATGAGGTTGAAAGACTCGCCGAAGACAGGAAAAACTGGTGAACTACTTTGCAAGCCCTATGTGACGTTTAATGGCATGGGAAGGATATAAGACATAAGATAAAATTTGTTAATAGACAATATGGCAAAAGAAGCAAAGAAGTCAGCAAAAATAAAAGATTGCAAAACTGTATAACATATAAAAGAGGCTACATCAAAAGAAAGACCAATCTGTAGTAAAACTGGCACCCTACTAACATCAGGTAAAGACCACAAGCAAAGATGAGGCAAACATTTCCAAGAAACACTTAATCGACCACACCCAAAAGAATTAATAAACCTTGAAACCAACTTTAACAAGTCCCACAACTAAATCTCAGCCTAGATGAACTCACATTGAATGAAAAAACAGCAGAGTTAACAGTTTTTGGGCAAAGTTAGATAACTCATCATAGAATTGTGAAAGCTCAGATTAAAAGTTTTATGGCCCATAGTGACCACTAGATTTATTGTTAGATTATCTGCCCTTTGTCTCACCTTGCATGAATTTTAAATGAATCTTGCTGAGTGGGCTAGAGGGAAAGCAAGAGATTCTTTCTAAACTGCACAGCTTAGTTAGGGTGAATGAGTACTGTACTGAAATTCTGAACATGTAGAGGAAAGTATTAAGAATATTCCAGAAGCCTTGGAAAGGGAGAGCATGTGTTGAAAAAAAAGCAATGAACAGAGAAAACATGTTGAAAATTTAGTGAATTTTGTAGTGAAGGTTTGAAATATAAAACTGGAAGAGAAGAGGGAGAGTAACAGCTATGGAGAGGTCATACAGTAGTTTTAGGCAGAGTTGTAACGTAGTGAGAAAGTTTGGTATTTGTGTGTTATGTCATGGTGCAGGGTAGTTTACTTGTTAGAGTGTAGTTGTAATTCATGGTCGGTGATCTCTACTGATGGAGTGTAGCCATCAGGAATTATTCTTCATGTCTTGTGTGTGTTTTGAGATTTGCACGCCACTCATCTGTGCACATCATCATCTTGCTCCATGCAGTAATGATTACCTAGCTGCTGTTGTGCCACATTGGAATACATGACCATTCCTGGTAAGTGTTAATCTGATGAGTGTATAATTTATTCAGACACTTGATAGTGTTGCAACAGTCAATAAACAGTAAGTAACAGATATCTTACATCCTTCCCATGCCGTTAAACGTCACATAGGGCCTGCATGGTAGTTCATCAAGATGTCATGTCTTCGGCGAGTTTTTAATCTCATCAAGGGATGTTATGCCCACTGAATTGGCTTCTCTTAACAATGTCCTCTTTAGAGTTTCACTTGATTGACCTCTTTAGAGTTTCACTTGGTCGACCTCTTTTTCTTTGGCCTTTTGTGTTCCATTTGATGACTTGTTTTGGGATTCTCTGATTGTTTATTCTCATCACATGACCGACATATGTCCATCTTTTTTCTGATCAACCGTGAGACAGGTTGTTGTTTGCTCATCTGTCTGATCTCTGCGTTATTCTTGAATTCATTCCACTTTATACTGAGTATTTTCCATAGGCATTTGTTTTCGAAAGAGTCTTAATTTCTTGTCTATTTCTTTAGTTGTTTTCCAGCTTTCACATGCATAAATGAAGGTGGATTTTACATTTGAATTGAATAATCTTAACTTGGTTTTTGTGCTGACAACTTTTGAATTCCATATGTTTTCAGATATACTTACAGTTAAATTTATTCAAGAAATGATAGTAACAGTTTGACAACGTTAATCAACAAAGGCATTTATATAGTGTTACAAAAGACATAGGCAGACATAGAGAGATAGACACATTTAGATAAAGAGGAAAGACATACATATGCATGGTATAAATATAAACGAGGACCATACCGAAAGTCGTGAGCAAATATTTTTTAAAAATCAGAATTTATAGATAGAGAAAATATAAATGTATCACCTTAACTGCATCCTATGTACTTTATGTACAAATCACATGACATCACCATCTTGTGTCATGTGACCACGAGGAGCATAAATAAAATGGCAGGTGCTGAAGTTTCATTTCATTAACATACTGTTATTGAGTTCCCCGTTAAAGATGAAATCACCGCTGCTGAAAAACACCAAAGACTTCAGCTTGCTTATGGAGATCTTTGTATGGGTGCTAGCAATGTTATGAGACAGATATAGATATAGATGGATTATGGAATTCATACAGCACAGCCATAATCACAGCAGCAAAAGCAAGTGCTGGACTGCAACCAACAAGTAGAAAGGCATGGATATCAGATAACACATGGAAATACATACATGAAAGACGAGCAGCCAAATTAGCCATGTTGAATGTAAAAACAGATCTTGAAAGAGATTTGGCAAAAGCAACATACAAAGAACTAGACAATAAAGTAGAAAGTTCAGCTAGAAGGGATAAAACAGAATACATGGTCAATATGCCGAAAGAAGCAGAGAAGGCAGCAAAAACAGGAGACAGCAAAACTCTATATAAAAGAGGCTAACAAGTACTATTACATCCAAAGAAAGATCAATCCTTAGCAAAACTGGCACACTTTTAACATGAAATAAAGACCAAAAGCAAAGATGGGCCGAACACTTCAAAGAATTACTTAATCGACCACATACAAAAGAACTGATAGACCTTGGAACTGATTTATCATTCTCACAACTAAATGTAAACCTAAATGAAATTACATTGTATGAAATTGAAACTCTAATGGCTAACAACAAAGCTGCAGGTGAAGATGAAATAACAGCCGGAATATTAAAAGCTATTAATATTGACAACATGAAACAACTACAGGGAATGTTCAATAAAGTTTGGAAAGAGGAAAAAGTCCCTTCTAAATGGAAGAAAGGAATCATTATTAAAATACCGAAAAAAGCAACATTAGCTACTGCAATAACTGGAGAGGAGTAACCTTACTATCAGATGTGTCAAAAGTATTTTGCAAAGTTATTCAGAATAGAATTAAGAATATAGTGGATGCTGCTATGAGAGAAGAACAGGCAGGATTTTGAAAAGGGAGAAGCCGTCTTGACCATATCTTTACTCTAAGAATAATACTTGAAGAACATATTGAAAAGCAAAGACCGTTAATCCTGAACTTCATAGACTTTAAAAAGGCATATGATAGCATACACAGAGATTCACTGTGGAGAATTTTAAGTCTATATGGAATACTATCTAAAATTGTCAACATCATTAGTGACCTCTACAGTGGATATGTTTGTGCTGTCAAGACAGAAGAAGGAATGAGTGAATGGTTCCAGATTGAAACATGCATGAAACAAGGATGTATATTGTCTCCCTTGCTTTTTGGAATTCCCATAGACTTCATAATGAAAAAATGTTGCAAAGGTAAAACGAGCATTGATTGGGTGCATGAGACCCAACTGGAAGATCTTGATTTTACTGATGACAAAACTCTTATCAGCGACAATATGAAATCAATGCAAGTAAAAACAGATATCCTGTCTTCACTGGCTAGCAAAATAGGACCTGAAATTAACAAGGATCAAACAAAAATAATGAAGGTTCTCATTAATGACGAAGGACAAATATGTGTAGAAGGAACAGCTGTTGAAGAAGTACACTAATTTTGCATATCTCGGCAGCTATATAGAACACAGTGGTGACACCAGAAAAGAAGTTAAAATTAGAATTGCCATATTAGCATTAACATTCAAGAATCTTGAGAACATATGACATTCAAAAGTTATAAGCACAAAAACCAAGTTAAGATTATTCAATTCAAATGTAATATCCGCCTTCATTTATGCATGTGAAAGCTGGAAAACAACTAAAGAAATAGACAAAAAATTAGACTCTTTCGAAAACAAATGCCTACGGAAAATATTCGGTATAAAGTGGGATGAATTCAAGAACAACGCAGAGATCAGAAAGATGAGCAAACAACAACCTGTCTCATGGGTGATCAGGAAAAAGATGGACATATTTCGGTCAATTGATGAGAAGAAACAATCAGAGAATCCCAAACAAGCTATAAGATGGAACACAACAGGCCAAAGAAAAAGAGGTCGACCACGTGAAACTCTAAAGAGGACATTGTAAAGAGAGCCCAGTTCAGTGGGCATAACATCCCTTGATGAGATTGAAAATCTCGTGGAAGACAGCTAATCTTAACGAACTACCATGCGAGCCATATGTGACATTTAGCGGCACGGGAAGGACATAAGATGTAAGATTGTTGACTTTATGTCTGTAACTTCTCAGAGACTTGATTCTGGAACTTTGCTGTTAATGATTTATTCATCTACTTCAAATATTCTGACCTAAGAGTTCATTAATTTTCTTCATGCTAGTTCGGTTTTTTAATTTGGGATAAGAGTGAAGTTGCTGAATTTTGCAAATATGTAATAGCAACATTTAAAAGATGTTTAGTTAGTTAGAAAGGACCATCATCCATAACCTCCAGAAACATCTCTTCAGTGACTCCTACAGCAGACAGTGACTGATAACATCTGTTCTTTGTTGGTTTGTAACCCGGAAAATCTTCAAGAAGGCACAGGAATCTTCGAACATGTCTCGACCATCTTATGCATTTTCTCTTCTCTTTCTCTCCTCTCTCTCTCTCTCTCTCTCTCTCTCTCTCTCTCTCTCCCTGCATGTATGACTGAAAGCGGTGAGAGTAAAACACCAGATGAAGTCACCTTGGATAACACCTGAAATATTGCATGCCATGAGAGATCGTAACCGGGCGCACAAAATCAAGTACTTTAGGATATACCGTTCATTCAGAAACAAAGTTCAATATTTAATAAGATAAGAGGGAAAAAAATTACTATATGAATCTAGTACAGAATAAATCAGGCAGTAAATCAGTTTGGAAGGGCATAAATACCCTATCAAATAAAAGAAAAAAAAAGATTTTCACGCCAGCAGTCATGCATACACTAGCGCACATATCAGTACTTATGTCAGTACTTTGCATGCTACTTACATGAACTGCTAACGTTTCTGGACAGCAGATGTGCTAAATTTAAACATGTACACATTCTGTCTTTAACAGTCAGTGAAGTTCACATTTATCTCTTATCCTTAAAAAAAAACAATAATGCAGCTGGGCTTGATGATATTAGCATTAAGGATCTTACATTATGCTGCACCTGTCAGTTAAAAACATACTGTTTCGCCATCTCCATCTCCTCCAGACCGAGCCTGATACACGTGAACTTTTTGAGGAACCCCCATTGGTGGCCTACAGATGGGACAAGAACCTCAGGGACCTTTTAATTCGTAGTCATCTTAAGACAGATGACACTTTTTATGGTACCAGACGTTGCGGACGCCGTAGATGCACACTTGTCCTTTTGTTGTCGAGGTTAGCCAGATCTCCTTCCCTAAGTCCACGTTATCAGTTCAGGAGGGTTTCACCTGTACTTCACACAATGTTATTTATGCTATTATGTGCAAACGTTGCGGTTTGAAGTACACAGGGGAGACTGGTTTAAGCTTAGGAGATTGATTTCGCCAGTATCTTAATGCTATTTCTAAGAGGGCCTGGACACCTGTGGCTAAACATTTTGCCTTAGCAACCATATGAGCAAACAGGACATTTCTGTTAGTGCGATCCACTCTTGTTCTGCTGATGTACGATCTCGAAGGGTCCCAGAACAGCACTTTATTTTCCAGGCTGGCTGTCTCCACCCAGCTGGAATTAACAATGTCTTCAGCTTTCTGTAATTTCTTTAGTTTTCCACTTCCTTTTTTTTTAAACTCTACTTTTTTTCTCCTAGCTACCCCTCCCTACCGCCACCTTCTTTTCTTCTCTGGAAACATATTGGTGTTTATAGGGTCTTGTCCTATTCCCTTGTTTCACATTTTCTCCCTGCAGATGTTTATGTTTTCCATTCATTATCTCTCCGCTTCCGCTTCCCCTTACCCCCTCCCCCCGACATCTTCTCCTCTAGCGGCTATCATGTTTCTATTGCCTTTCCCCCCACACCTTTCTACCACTTGTTTTCCTCCTCTCTCTCCACCTCTTCTTTACTATTGGCTCTATCGGCATATCCTTTGTGTGGCCCGTGTGGTCCCTATGCATCTTCTAAGACACGCATTTCTGTTTCCTACTTCTGGAGGAGGCCATATTAAGATAAGTCCTTCGTTTAGTTATTTGTTTTTGTCTCGTTTGTGCATGCAATCCTCGAAAAAGGCTCACGCCGAAATATTGGATGTTGTATGTTTTTCATTTATACATTATCATACTTTCTATTCGTTTTTTCTCACTTTACTCACTCCCTCTGCCACTTTGTAAAATTACACCATACACCTCTATCTAACTTTATTATTTAACCCAGTTTTACTGCAGTCGCCATCCCTTTTATCTGTAACATACATTTACAATCAGTGCATTGCAAAATGTTATTTTCCCAATGCTTTTAAAACTGCTAAAGTGTTCAATTCAATTCAAGTGCCATGCCACGTGGCGTAGGTGATCATTTCTCTCCACAATTCCCTGTGTATCTTCTCTTTAAATCTGGCTCATCCAACAATCTGACCAACTATAGATCAATATCCAGACTATCGTCATCAAACCGCTCTAAAAACATACACAAATAACTGTATATCTGATGTGTCTGGTGCAGTTTTCATATATGTGGTGATGTTGGATAAACAGATTGTCTTTCTATGAACCCAGGTACTGTTCCAAGTTGGCTCATGTTGGTAACGTTGATATATGTAAATGTCGGAGTGGGAGCTGTGTGAGTATGTAGCGTGACTGGTAATCAGTGTTAAGTGTTTAAGGACGTGTGTACGTAAGTTGAGACTTTGAAATGCATAATTTGCATCATTGTATACTTTTCATTAATATGTTTCATATATTTCACATGTTTCACCTTTTCATTATTGACACCGAATGTTTTCCTATGTGTTTGTGCGTGGTGCACGTATTTATGCTGATCAGTGTCTATTGCAGTTTTTTTATTTATAATGATATGCTATGTTCATCTTTCATTATTATCATTGAGTCACAACTGGTTAATTTATGTGTCACCGTACCACTCATATTTTGCACTCTGTGTGTTATATGTTATATGCAGGCAGAGTTCTGAGTAAATGTGTTATATGTGGGTTGGCAAGTAGCTCCTCAATTTGTGTTAAGGTAGTGTAACCAGATCTTGACTAACAGTAAATATATATTACAAGATTTAATGAAGACAAGAGATTTGTAGAGATAGCAGTGCCACCTTTGTTGTATTCATGCTGACGTTCATGGCACGCTCAATATTTGTCCGTGCGTGATGTGAACTGCTGTGGAAAGACATGTTAATGTGTTATATGTTATCTGGTGTAGACGTGAGGGCAGTCTGGTGTTGCTAATATCTTATATCTTATATCCTTCCCGTGCCGTTAAACGTCACATAGGGCTCGCAAAGTAGTTCGACAATTTTTCCTGTCTTCGGCGAGACTTTCTGTTGTTAATAAACCTATCTTTATTTGCCTTGATAAACGTATGCCTTCTGAGTAGTTATTTATATTGTTGGTGGAGCAAGAATGGAATGAGATAACAACTTATTTTGTCTAACCAACCAAACGCCATGCAGGGGAACTTAGAAAGACTTCGACTGAAAGGGTGAAACCTTGGGTTGTGGATCGTCTGGTGGGTACCGCTACTGAGAGCGATCCATGCAAAGCTGTATTATTTGGGCACTAAACTCGGTAGAATAAAGTTAGCGATTTAAGGCAGGGTAGCAGAGAATCTCCATGGACGATGATAAAGAAGTAAGATGGAGGGAAGAAGTGAAAAGATAGAAAACAGTCAAAGTCAAATAAGCACCAGTAAATATCTTACACAAACATACTTCAATGATCTGAGAAGCTATTCAGCAGACAAGATCTGTTCGTACTAGGCACGCAAGTAATCTTGAAAGAAGCAGAATGCCCAAGGTTTATAAGTGGATGTCAGACGCCACCACTAAAAGCATTCATGGATTTGTACGATCTCCCTAACTGACAGCTGTTGTTCTTCGCAGCCGATGCTCTAGAGATGTTGAGGCACAGCATCGTATTGGCGTGGGAGCGTGTTAGGGCGACTACTTTTTCAGTCCCGGAGTATAGCTAAAAATCAGGGGCGTGCAATGCTTCTTTAGCAGGCTCCATCACCATGTGGACTATGGCGATCCCTGCCCCCTTAGCCAGGCTAGACCTTTTTCTGGGGGTACCACAGAGAGGTGGGGCAGGATCTTGGTCAGTTATGGATCGCTAACCCTGACGCTGGTATATCAGCTATGGGTTGCTGATTGTCTCAAAGGGTGTCTTCACCCCCAGCATTCAATACTGCTGAGAGTTGACAGCAGTTATAGATACAAATACATACATCAGAGTTGGTAACACTGTATCACGCAGATCATAGTCGCGAGTGCTCTCCCCTCGTGCATTTCAGAGTTGGTAACACTGGACAGGAAAAAAAAAAATTCGTGTTTCTGCTTTCTCTTTGCTGTTCTGCTGCAGGAAAACAGGCTGTCAGTCATTGTTTACAGGCCAGGTTTGTTCACATATTCTGATCACGTTTAAGCAACATATATTGTCAAGGATAAATTATCGACAAATTCAACTTCTACAAGCCCGACTTGGAGACGAGACAAAAGCATTCACAGCCATCTCCTGTATCAGAACAAACTGTGACAGAACAGTGCCATCTTCTGTATCAGATAAGTGTAGAACAAACTGTGACAGAACAGTGCCATCTTCTGTATCAGATAAGTGTAGAACAAACTGTTTGTGACAGAACAGTGCCATCTTCTGTATCAGATAAGTGTAGAACAAACTGTGGGTGACAGAACAGTGCCATCTCCCGTATCAGATAAGTGTAGAACAAACTGTGACAGAACAGTGCCATCTCCCATATCAGATAAGTGTAGAACAAACTGTGACAGAACAGTGCCATCTTCTGTATGAGATAAGTTTAGAACAAACTGTGAGTGACAGAATAGTGCCATCTTCTGTATCAGATAAGTGTAGAACAAACTGTGAGTGACAGAACAGTGTCTGTATCAGATAAGTTTAGAACAAACTGTGAGTGACAAAACAGTGCTATATTCTGTGTCAGATAAGTGTAGAACAAACTGTGAGTGACAGAACAGTGTCTGTATCAGATAAGTTTAGAACAAACTGTGAGTGACAAAACAGTGCTATATTCTGTGTCAGATAAGTGTAGAACAAACTGTTTGAGTGACAGAACAGTGCCATCTTCTATATCAGATAAATGTAGTACAAACTGTGGGTGACAGAACAGTGCCATCTTCTGTATCAGATAAATGTATAACAAACTGTGGGTGACTAAACAGTGCCATCTTCTGTATGAGATAAGTTTAGAACAAACTGTGAGTGACAGAACAGTGCCATCTCCTATATCAGATAAGTGTAGAACAAACTGTGAGTGACAGAACAGTGCCATCTCCTATATCAGATAAGTGTAGAACAAACTGTTGATAACAGAACAGTGCCATCTTCTGTATCAGATAAGTCTAGAACAAACTGTAGGTGACAGAACAGTGCCATTTCCTGTATCAGATAAGTGTAGAACAAACTGCAGGTGACAGAACAGTGCCATCTTCTGTATCATATAAGTATAATACTTAATAATTTAATCACGAGTCATATTTCCATAGATAATCAGAGACCATTCATATTTCCACAGATAATCAAAGACCATTCATATTTCCACAGACAGTAAGAGACCAGTCATATCATCATAGATAATCAGAAACCAGTGATATTTCACAGACAGTCAGAGACCATTCATATTTCCATAGACAATCAGAGACCATTCGTATTTCCACAGACAGTTAGAGACCAGTCATATTTCCACTGATAATCAGAGACCATTCATATTTCCACAGACAGTCAGAGACCATTCATATTTCCATAGACAATCAGAGACCATTCGTATTTCCACAGACTGTTAGAGACCAGTCATATTTCCACAGATAATCAGAGACCATTCATATTTCCACAGACAGTCAGAGACCATTCATATTTCCATAGACAATCAGAGACCATTCATATTTCCACAGACAATCAGAGACCATTCATATTTCCACAGACAGTCAGAGACCATTCATATTTCCACAGACAGTCAGAGACCATTCATATTTCCACAGATAATCAGAGACCATTCATATTTCCACAGACAGTCAGAGACCATTCATATTTCCACAGACAGTCAGAGACCATTCATATTTCCACAGACAGTCAGAGACCATTCATATTTCCACAGACGGACAGAGGTAAAATCTGCAGACATGAGCCAAAGTGAAGAGAAAGTCCTGGTGAAGGAGGAGATAGATGAGGTACTTTAGTCAACTAATTGTAGCCATAAAACAGTTATAATGCCTGTTATTATATTAAGTAGCACATGTAACATATTATTTTACATCTCAACAATAACCACTAAAAAGATTTCTCCATTTGTTCATTATGTTTTGTAGAATGGCATAGAATGTCATCTTCCACCATTGTTTTCTGTGTACACTGTCAAATGTTTCCTCAAAGTCTAGAAAATGTGGGTTAGAAAGTTGTGTTCCATTACAGTATTTTTTTCTATGACCAAATTGAGGCTGCAAATATGACACTGTGATACAGGCTTTATTAGTTTCTATAACAACCATTGCTACTAAATATGACACTGTGATAACTTGCTTTATTAGCTTCTATAACAACCATTGCTAACAAATATGACACTGTGATACAGGCTTTATTAGCTTCTATAACAACCATTGCTAACAAATATGACACTGTGATACATGCTTTATTAGCTTCTATAACAACCATTGCTAGCAAATATGACACTGTGATACATGCTTTATTAGCTTCTATAACAACCATTGCTAGCAAATATGACACTGTGATACATGCTTTATTAGCTTCTATAACAACCATTGCTAACAAGTATGACACTGTGATACAGGCTTTATTAGCTTCTATAACAACCATTGCTAGCAAATATGACACTATGATACAGGCTTTATTAGCTTCTATAACAACCATTGCTAACAAATATGACACTGTGATACATGCTTTATTAGCTTCTATAACAACCATTGCTAGCAAATATGACACTGTGATACAGGCTTTATTAGCTTCTATAACAACCATTGCTACTAAATATGACACTGTGATACAGGCTTTATTAGCTTCTATAACAACCATTGCTAGCAAATATGACACTGTGATACAGGCTTTATTAGCTTCTATAACAACCATTGCTAGCAAATATGACACTGTGATACAGGCTTTATTAGCTTCTATAACAACCATTGCTAGCAAATATGACACTGTGATACAGGCTTTATTAGCTTCTATAACAACCATTGCTGCCAAATATGACACTATGATACAGGCTTTATTAATTTCTATAACAACCATTGCTAGCAAATATGACACTGTGATACAGGCTTTATTAGCTTCTATAACAACCATTGCTACTAAATATGACACTGTGATACAGGCTTTATTAGCTTCTATAACAACCATTGCTAGCAAATATGACACTGTGATACAGGCTTTATTAGCTTCTATAACAACCATTGCTAGCAAATATGACACTGTGATACAGGCTTTATTAGCTTCTATAACAACCATTGCTACTAAATATGACACTGTGATACAGGCTTTATTAGCTTCTATAACAACCATTGCTAGCAAATATGACACTGTGATACAGGCTTTATTAGCTTCTATAACAACCATTGCTAGCAAATATGACACTGTGATACAGGCTTTATTAGCTTCTATAACAACCATTGCTAGCAAATATGACACTGTGATACAGGCTTTATTAGCTTCTATAACAACCATTGCTGCCAAATATGACACTATGATACAGGCTTTATTAATTTCTATAACAACCATTGCTAGCAAATATGACACTGTGATACAGGCTTTATTAGCTTCTATAACAACCATTGCTACTAAATATGACACTGTGATACAGGCTTTATTAGCTTCTATAACAACCATTGCTAGCAAATATGACACTGTGATACAGGCTTTATTAGCTTCTATAACAACCATTGCTAGCAAATATGACACTGTGATACAGGCTTTATTAGCTTCTATAACAACCATTGCTACTAAATATGACACTGTGATACAGGCTTTATTAGCTTCTATAACAACCATTGCTAGCAAATATGACACTGTGATACAGGCTTTATTAGCTTCTATAACAACCATTCCCCCGTGTGGTACCCGGGATCTGCAAAGAATAGGACCACTGTACCCTACCACGCATGATCGTAAAAGGCGACTAAGGAGGGTTCGGCATAGGGCCAGCAACCCTATCTGGTAAAAAACTATCAGACTGCTACAGAAACAGAAGCAAGGGAAAAAGCAAATGCAGGTGGAAGGAGAAATGCGTATCAGGAAACTGAGCCCATGAAGGTTGTGGATGAAAGCCAGCCACTGGAAGTCCCCAGCCCGACTGCAGACCTCCTGGAACCTAAACAAAAGATGCAAATAGGCAGCTGGAATGTAAGAACACTAAACCAGACTGGAAAACTAGCACAAACCATCAAGGAAATGCACAGATACAAACTAGACATACTAGGAATACAAGAAGCAAGATGGACAGGACAAGGCAGAAGGAAATTAACAACACAGCACACAGAAGATACAATAATATGGTCAGGTAAAGAAGATCTTCATGAAGGAGGAGTAGCATTGATTATAACAAAAGAAGCATCAAGAGCATTGCTGAAATGGACCCCAATAAATGAGAGATTATTATATGCACGGTTCAACTCAAGATTCACGAAGCTGTCTATTATAGTTTGTTATGCACCAACAGAAGCAGCTGAAGAGGAATTAAAAGAAGATTTTTACAACAGCCTCCAAGCCACAGTAGAAACAATACCCAAGCATGATATGCTACTCATCTTGGGCGACTTCAATGCAAAAGTAGGTGAAGGAAATGAAGATAGAAGAAGAATCATGGGAAGAGAAGGAATCGGAGAAATAAATGAAAATGGAGAAAGACTGTGCAGTTTCTGTGAAGAAAACATGATGACCATCGGAGGGACAATTTTCCAACACAAAAACATCCATAAGGTGACTTGGAGGTCACCAGATAAAACCACAGAAAACCAAATCGATCACATACTAATAAACAACAAGTGGAAACGGTCACTACAAGATGTGTGAGCAAGGAAAGGAGCAGATATAGGAAGTGATCACAACCTTCTGGTAGCAAAAATAAAACTAAAATTAAGGAAAGCCAGAATCGGAGAACACAGAAAGATACATTTTGATACAAGAAAACTGATAGACCAGCAAACAAGAAATGAATTCTCAATAATACTTAAGAACCGCTTCAGTGTCCTACAAGACGAAGCAGAAATGTCCATATTAGAGTTCAATAAAACACTACAGGAAACAGCAAAAGAGGTGCTGGGATATCGGAAAAGGAGAAAAGAGGAATGGATAAGTGAGACCACATGGGAAAAGATAGAGCAAAGAAAAGAAATCAAGAAAAAATTACTGAACACCAAATCACAACGGCTTAAAGAACGAGTTTTAAGTAATTATGCACAAAAAGAAGCAGCTGAAGAGGAATTAAAAGAAGATTTTTACAACAGCCTCCAAGCCACAGTAGAAACAATACCCAAGCATGATATGCTACTCATCTTGGGCGACTTCAATGCAAAAGTAGGTGAAGGAAATGAAGATAGAAGAAGAATCATGGGAAGAGAAGGAATCGGAGAAATAAATGAAAATGGAGAAAGACTGTGCAGTTTCTGTGAAGAAAACATGATGACCATCGGAGGGACAATTTTCCAACACAAAAACATCCATAAGGTGACTTGGAGGTCACCAGATAAAACCACAGAAAACCAAATCGATCACATACTAATAAACAACAAGTGGAAACGGTCACTACAAGATGTGTGAGCAAGGAAAGGAGCAGATATAGGAAGTGATCACAACCTTCTGGTAGCAAAAATAAAACTAAAATTAAGGAAAGCCAGAATCGGAGAACACAGAAAGATACATTTTGATACAAGAAAACTGATAGACCAGCAAACAAGAAATGAATTCTCAATAATACTTAAGAACCGCTTCAGTGTCCTACAAGACGAAGCAGAAATGTCCATATTAGAGTTCAATAAAACACTACAGGAAACAGCAAAAGAGGTGCTGGGATATCGGAAAAGGAGAAAAGAGGAATGGATAAGTGAGACCACATGGGAAAAGATAGAGCAAAGAAAAGAAATCAAGAAAAAATTACTGAACACCAAATCACAACGGCTTAAAGAACGAGTTTTAAGTAATTATGCACAAAAAGACAAAGAAGTGAAGGAATCATGCCGTCAAGATAAACGTCAGTATTATGACAACTTAGCAGAGACAGCAGAGAAAGCGGCATATACAAATGACATGAAAACCATATATAAAATCACAAAGCAGATGACAGGTAACTTCAATACAAGATGTGAAAGTGCAGTAAGAACACAAAATGGACAACTGGTCAGTGGAGAAAGAGAAAAAATTGAAAGATGGAGGGAACACTTTAACACCCTACTAAACAGAACACAAGCAGCACAAGCAATAGATATACCTGAAGCAAAAGCGGAACTAAACATCAATACAGGACCAATAACAATAAATGAAGTAAAAGAGGCGATAAAGATGCTAAAATCAGACAGGGCACCAGGTGAAGATGAAGTGACTGCTGAGATGTTGAAAGCAGAAGAAACAGAAACACCAAAACAACTTTGCCGGATATTACAACAAATTTGGGATCTAGAAAAAGCCCCAGAGGAGTGGAAAACTGGTCTTATAGTAAAACTACCAAAGAAGGGTGACCTCAGAGATTGCGGGAACTGGAGAGGCATTACCCTACTGCCACTCACTAGTAAAGTATTTTGCAGAATAATCATCAACAGAATTGTACCAACACTTGAGGAAAAACTTCGGAAAGAGCAGACAGGATTTAGGAAAGGAAGATCATGCATAGACCACATATTTGTACTTAGACAAATATTAGAACAGGCAAATGAGTGGCATAGCACAACATATGCATTATTCATAGATTTTGAGAAAGCCTTTGACAGTGTCAACAGAGATGCACTGTGGAAAATCCTAAGATGGCATGGCCTCCCCCATAAAATAGTTAATGTAATCAAAGCCCTATACGAGGGTTTTCAGTGCAAAGTTATCTGTGGAGAACATACCTCCAGCAGCTTTAGGGTACAAACAGGAGTGAAACAGGGATGTGTACTATCACCAACATTATTTATCTTGGCAGTAGACTGGTTAATGAAGGAGGCAACATCAGACAAACGCAGAGGATTACAATGGACCCTTAACACAGTGCTGGAGGACCTTGACTTTGCGGACGACATTTGTCTATTATCAAGCAGTCACAAAGATATGCAAGATAAAATAAACAAGTTAACTCAGAATGCAAACAACATAGGACTAAAGATCAACGTAGGAAAGACAAAGTTAATGAAGCAAAATGTGAACAACAGAAATGTACTCAGAGTAGATAACAAGTTAGTGGAGGAAGTCAATGAATTTGTATACCTTGGCAGCAGAGTAGTAGAAAATGGAGACAGCACAGAGGACATCAACAGCAGACTTACTAGAGCAAACCAGGCTTTTGCAATGCTACAGAATATATGGAAATCAAATAAACTAAGCATAAATATGAAAATCAGGATATTTAAGAGTAATGTTCTAAGTGTACTACTCTATGGAGTGAATGCTGGAAAATCACCAAAACCATAGAAAACAAGTTGAATTCTTTCCAGACTAAATGTTTACGTAGAATTAAAAAAATATTTTGGCCAAACACCATAAGAAATAACATCTTATTGGCAGAAATGCAGATGAAACCACTGACAACAATTATTGAGGAAAGACGCTGGCGATGGTTGGGACATGTGCTCCGAATGACTGACAACTCACTACCAAAAATAGCACTAAGATGGACACCACAGGGGAGCAGAAGTAAGGGTAGACCAAAAGAGACATGGAGAAGAACAACAGAAAGGATGTTGAGCAATAGAGGGCTCACCTGGGCAAGAGCAGAAAAAAAGGCGAAAGACAGGCATTTGTGGAAAACCCTTGCGGAAGCCCCATGTGCCCTGGGCACTTAAGGTTCAGAGAGAGAGAGAGATAACAACCATTGCTGCCAAATATGACACTGTGATACAGGCTTTATTAGTTTCTATAACAACCATTGCTGCCAAATATGACACTGTGATACAGGCTTTATTAGCTTCTATAACAACCATTGCTAGCAAATATGACACTGTGATACAGGCTTTATTAGCTTCTATAACAACCATTGCTACTAAATACAAAAAAACAATGTTTGTGTTAAAATTTGATCCATCTTTTCAGAATAACTTCAGCTACATTTGTGCAGACACTTGGACTCCAGTCAGTGACTGCATTAAAATGTCAGAAACTAAAAGTGAAGAAAAGTCAAAGTCATGTGTGGATGTTAAAAGTAAGTTTGTCAACTGTAACTTGATTTTCACTTTTTTAGTTCCAGAGTTTACTTTCTTTCTCCTTGGGTCAGGTTTTGGAATGTGCAGGAAAGAATGTTAGTAATAGAAGGGTTTGGTGAGGGCTGGTTCAGTTAGTGAGTATGTAGTTGATGTGGATAATGTACCTTCAAAGTTTTCATGTTGGTGGTGATGTGACATGGTGGTCCTGCTACTAGCTAGTCTGTCACCATATTCCTTGTGTCTGTGACTACCTGTCAAAATTTTCACAGTATCTGAGGTTAATTTGTCGGCATATTCATTGTCCTTGTGGGTAGTTATCAGTATGTCTTTGTCTTTTTTTTTGACTAGTCAACATTTCAATAGTCTCTGTGGCTGATCTGTCAGCATGTTCATTGTCACTGTGGCTAGTCTGTCAGCTTGTTAATTATCACTGTGGCTAGTCTGTCAGCATGTTCATTGTCACTGTGGCTAGTCTGTCAGCTTGTTAATTATCACTGTGGCTAGTCTGTCACCATGTTCATTGTCACTGTGGCTAATCTGTCAGCATGTTCATTGTCACTGTGGCTAATCTGTCAGCATGTTCATTGTCACTGTGGCTAGTCTGTCAGCATGTTCATTGTCACTGTGGCTAGTCTGTCAGCTTGTTCATTGTCACTGTGGCTAATCTGTCAGCATGTTCATTGTCACTGTGGTTAGTTTATCATCATGTTCTTTTTCTCTGTTGTGAGTGTCAGCATGTTCCTTGTATCATTTGCAGCATACCCAGGAGTTAAAACACTCAAACTCGTGGCTGGGGCTTATACAAACACCTGCTCAAGTATGGGCATGGAAATAGAGGCCATCACACAAACATTAAAATGGGCAGTGACACAGAGAACACACAACATCACCATCATTACTGACTCCCAAAATCTGTTAAGGAAATTGGAACAAAAAGCCATTAGAAGTGAATGGCAAGAAATAATACATTCCCATGTCAAAACCATTGCATAGATACTGTTCAGGCCATGCCAGAGTTGATGGAAACAACAAAGCCAACCAGCTAGCAGCAAATAGAAGGCCTCATCAAAACGGACAAATCGGACCTATACAAATCCATCAAGCAACACCTCGCTGAACAAATGCAAAGCAACGTCCTCCAAAGTACTTATCACATACGACTCAGTGAATGATATGTAGCTGAGGGCAGAGGTTGCAAATCCCAACAAAATGCTGGATCAGGAGCAACATGTAGTCAGTGCATCATTGGAGTCATTTCTCTAGAAACACTGAAAGTCATTTTACTAGAAGCACTGGAGTCATTTCTCTAGAAGCACTGAAGTCATTTCTCTAGAAGCACTGAAGTCATTTCTTTAGAAGCACTGGAGTCATTTCTTTAGAAGCACTGGAGTCATTTCTCTAGAAGCACTGGAGTCATTTCTCTAGAAGCACTGAAGTCATTTTTCTACAAACATTGAAGTCATTTCTCTATAAACATTGAAGTCATTTCTCTATAAACATTGAAGTCATTTCTCTAGAAACACTGAAGTCTTTTCTCTAGAAACACTGAAGGACATCCTCAAGTCAAAGGCTGAACGTGCCTGAGTGTAATGTGGGCTGCTCACTGGAACAGCAGCACATCTAGGGCCCTTTTTTACAGTTACACTTCACTGTATCTGTGGGTAGATGTTTTCATGTTTGTGATGTTTGCCTTTCTCAGAGTGGTAGCATGATTTGTCTCTGTGGCTAGTCTGTCAACATGTTTAATATCTTTGTTATGGCTAGTCTGTCAACATGTTCATTATCTTTGTTGTGAGTAGTTTGTCAACATGTTGAATATATTTTTTGTTGTGGCTAGTTTGTCAACATGTTCATTATCTTTGTTGTGACTAGTTTGTCAACATGTTCATTATCTTTGTTGTGACTAGTTTGTCAAAATGTTCATTATCTGTGTTGTGGCTAGTTTGTCAACATGTTCATTATCTTTGTTGTGACTAGTTTGTCAACATGTTCATTATCTGTGTTGTGGCTAGTCTGTCAACATGTTCATTATCTTTGTTGTGACTAGTTTGTCAACATGTTCATTATCTTTGTTGTGACTAGTCTGTCAACATGTTCATTATCTTTGTTGTGACTAGTTTGTCAACATGTTCATTGCTTCAAAAAGATTGGGTTCATCTGTTAAGCCAGTCAACTGTAATAAGCCTAACATGGCTTTACTGGATGCGGGAGAACATGGCAATGAAGTGGAAGACAGACTTGTTCAACAGGCTAAAACAAAAGGCAGGCTGAGATTGGACAAGTGCGACATTGCTAAGGCTGTATTGGAAAGACTGCAGAAAATGAAGAGCAGAAATGGAAGAACAATGTGATGGTTAAGAGATTGCTGGAGCCAAGGATGCAGATTAAGGCTGCTGGTAGGAAATCTGAACTGTGTGGTAGAAAATGCATTTGTAAACAAGCAACACTTGATGGGAACTATTAGCAAACACTTGATGAGAACTATTAGCAAACACTTGATGGGAACTATTAGCAAACACTTGGATGGATGCTGCAGCGTGCAGCGAAGCATAAATGGGGGTGTCAAGAATACAATGATGCTGGAGTCTGACTTTGAATTTTTCTTCTTTGTCTCTATAGCTAGTTGTCAGCATGTTCATTGTGTGTGTGGCTAATTTATGAGCAGATTAGCTTATGTGGTTATTCTGTTATCATGTTCATTGTTTCTGTGGCTAGTCTGTCAGCATGTTTATTTTCTTTGTGGCTAGTCTGTCAGCATGTTTATTTTCTCTGTGGTTAGTCTGTCAATAAATTAATTGTCTCTGATGTTCACAAGGGGTCTGTCAGAGGTGCATATTGTTACCCTACTTATTTAACTTGTATACTGAAAATATAATGAGGAATGTTAGAGAAGATGTAGACAAAGAATATATATATGCCATAACAGTTGGAGGTTATGAAATACCAGAGATTAGATATTGATGATGACAGTGTTACTGTCCACAACACAAAAAGGAATGGAAAAACTAATTATGTCAGTCAGTAAGAACAGCGAAGAGCAGAACCTCTATCTTAATGCAAAGAAAACTAAATTGATAACAATTGACAAAACAAACAAGGCAGCCGAAATATATATCAATGAGGAAAAATTGGAAGAAGTGGAGAGTTTTGAATATCTTGGATTATGCTAACTAATAATGGAGATACAATGAGGGAAATTAAAAGGAGGACATCTATTGCTCTTCAGAAAGTAAAACAAATATATAATCTGTGGAGAGGAGCAGACAGAACTACAAAAATAAGATTTTTAAGGGCATGCATCTTTCCCATCGCAACATATGCCTGTGAGACCTGGACACTTAACAAAACAGCTGAGAAACATATAAATGCCTTCGAATGTAAATGCTACAGAAGAGTTCTCCAAATATCATGGACACAAAAAAGAACAAATATATCTATACTACAAGAGCTTAATATTGAAGAAGGCTGGCTAGTAAAGAGGATTAAAGAGAGAAAACTGAAATATTTTGGACACATTAAACGTCATGATAATTTAGAGAAGACCGTATTGGAAGGATACATAATGGGAAAAAGAAAAAGAGGAAGACCAAAATGAACATGGCTGCAAGAAATCGTTGATGATCTGCAAATGGATGCATCAGCAGCAGGCCATCTTGCTCACAACCGAGAGGCCTACAGGAGTGCTGTTTGGGAGGCAAAGTTCCACAAGGGACATGCAAATGAAAGAATGAATGATGTTCATGTTCCTTGATATTCACTGCAAGATGATATTGATGTCACAGAAGACAAAACACTTTCACTTTCTTCTATGTTTGTTGTGCTCCAGTTTTGAAGGGCATGAACAGTTTTTTGTGCAGTTAAAATTGTATACAGTTACATTCTTGTAGTAAGCACTGGAGTGTTTAGTTCCTGTCTTCTGTTAGGCTTCCATTTATCTACTAATCTACAGTTGGGGTGTCTGATGACATATGTTTACATATTTCTTTTAGTCTTCCATTTATCTACTAATCTACAGTTGGGGTGTCTGATGACATATGTTTACATGTTTCTTTTAGTCTTCCATTTATCTACTAATCTACAGTTGGGGTATCTGGTGACATATGTTTACATGTTTCTTTTAGTCTTCCATGTATCTACTAATCTACAGTTGTGGTGTCTGATGACATATGTTTACATGTTTCTTTTAGTTTTCCATTTATCTACTAATCTACAGTTGGGGTGTCTAATGACATATGTTTACATATTTCTTTTAGTCTTCCATTTATCCACTAATCTACAGTTGGGGTGTCTGATGACATATGTTTACATGTTTCTTTTAGTCTTCCATTTATCTACTAATCTACAGTTGGGGTATCTGATGACATATTTACATGTTTCTTTTAGTCTTCCATTTATCTACTAATCTACAGTTGGGGTATCTGGTGACATATGCTTACATGTTTCTTTTAGTCTTCTATTTATCTACTAATCTACAGTTGGGGTATCTGGTGACATATGTTTACATGTTTCTTTTAGTCTTCCATTTATCTACTAATCTACAGTTGGGGTATCTGGTGACATATATTTACATCTTTCCATAGTTTCAATTGTAACTTTTTCTCTCATTATATCCTGTGGCTGTGTGTTTGCAACAATCTAACATGTAGCTTGCCTGTTCATCTCATACCCTAGAAATGAGATGAAGACCTTGATTCTGGACATTGTCTTCTTGTGTATGAGGGCTCTTTGATGCTGTGACCTGTAGGGGCAGGTTGTAATAGATCTAACATAGACTGTGTATAGTTGTCTGAGTGTTGTTTTGTCAGCTGCACAGAAACTGCTTGAGTAAGTTTAGTCTGTTGGAAGCTTATTTCTACTAAGTTTTCAAATGAACTTTCAAAGTTACACTTTAAGGTATGTTAGATTTTCATATCTGGTGACTTGTGCACCACTAAGGGATATTTTGAGTTCAGTCTTTGTCAGTTTGTTGCTGAGAGTGAAGACCACATATTTGGTTTTAGTAGCATTAATCTGTAGCTTTCAGATATTGCAAAGTCTAATGTAGTGAGGAGCACTCTCTTGAAGTCTCTCAACAACTTTATGTAGGTCTTATCTAACAAAGTCTAATGTAGTGAGGAGCACTCTCTTGAAGTCTCTCAACAACTTTATGTAGGTCTTATCTAACAAAGTCTAATGTAGTGAGGAGCACTCTCTTGAAGTCTCTCAACAACTTTATGTAGGTCTTATCTAACAAAGTCTAATGTAGTGAGGAGCACTCTCTTGAAGTCTCTCAACAACTTTATGTAGGTCTTATCTAACAAAGTCTAGTGTAGTGAGGAGCACTCTCTTGAAGTCTTTCAACAACTTTATGTAGGTCTTATCTATCATTGGGAGATATGGCTTTCTGGGTTTTGAACAAAATCTTACATCTTACATCCTTCCCGTGCCGTTAAGCATCACATAGACTCCCATAGTTGTTTGCCAAGTTTTTCTGTTCTCGGCGAGTCTTTCAACTTCATCAAGGGATGTTATGCCCACTGAACTGGCTTCTCTTAACAGTGCCCTCTTTAGAGTTTCACGTGGTCGACCTCTTTTTCTTCGGCCTGTTGTGCTCCACTTGATAACTTGTTTTGGTATTCTCTGACTATTTCTTCTCATCACATGGCCTACTTACGTCCATCTTCTTTTTCTGATCACTTATGATACTGGTTGTTGTTTGCTCATCTGTCTTATCTCTGCGTTGTTCTTGAATTCGTTCCACTTTATACCAGGTATTATTATTTATAAAGATTTGAAAAATGTTGAGTAAAGAGTAGAACTATGTGGCAGTCCTTCTTTGGTGGCAGATTAGGCAGTCTGTTATTGACCTTGTTTCTCCATTAGCTTTTAAGCCATTGATATATTTTTTTCTATGTACACCCATGTTCTGCAACTTTAGCAGCATAAATACACCAGACTCTGTCTTATGTTTGCTGGAAGTCTACAAAGACAACTACTTTGTTTCTTTTGTGTGAGAAGGTTGTCTTTCACAGTTTAAGTGAGGAGAAAGAGCTGGTCTTGAGTTCTGGAACCTTTGTCAAATCCTGGCTGGAAGCTGCTGTTTGGACCCTGAGGATTCCTACCTTCAGTACAGCATATTGTTAAGCATTTATTCTGTTAGCTTTCAGTGTGTTCAATGTAATATAAATATGTAGATGTAAAGAATATCAAACTCCTTTCCCAGTTGTTTATGGTTTTGTGGTCAGGTCATCAATCTCTGAATGTATAAAATAGGAAAAAAGTAGGAGCAGCTTTATTACTTAACGATTACAAAGCTGTGATGTTTCGGCGTGAGCCTTAATCATACAAAAACATACAGGACGAAGAAGTAGAGAGAGGAGATAAAGTATAGATTCACGTGAATAAATAGTATTTAAAAAAAAAAATTTTAAAAGAGTACTTAGCTGTAAATTGTAAGGTGTGGCTTGTCCGACAGTGTCTGTCAGGAATGTATTTAGTAGGATGCGGAGACTGTTTAAATAGAGACCTGTGATATGTGGTCGATGGGTTCTAACTGGGGGTGGTGGATGGGGAACCGGGGAGGGAAGAGAGAGTGATGCAATATTGACCTAGCCAGGAGAAGATGAATTAGATGACTGGGGAAGAGGGGTTGCAGAATGATACTGTGAGGAAGTTTGAAAAGTAAGAAGGGGTGGACTTAGTGGAGAGGTACTATAATGATTGAAGAAGATGATGTTACGTGTAACTAAACAGCGAATTTAACCCATGTGGTTCCAGCGTCCCATAATTTTGAATGCAGGGGTTCTCAAGTGCCAGGCGGCTTGTGTCATCTGCGTGACATTGTTTGATGGCTGTTACCAGAAAATCAGATTTGCCTCTGTGGTTGGGGCCACTGAAATGATTTGGGACTGGTTTCGAAGCATGCTGGGCGATGTCGTACAGATGTTTTTGCATGCGCTCCCCTAATCTGAGGCCAGTCTCACAATATATGTTATCCTACATCTTTTGCAAACGATGACATATATCACATTATGGGACTCGCATGTGAATCCCTCATGAAGAGTGAGGATAGTTTTGGGAAAGGTGATTGTTTTCGTTTCCCAAACTACAGGGCAGGTAATGCAGCAGGGACGGTTACATTTTCCAACCACAGAGGCAAATCTGATTTTCTGGTAACAGTCATTAAATAATGATCTGTGTACATAACACCCAGCCTAAATGATCTGTGTACATAACATCCATCCTAAATGATCTGTGTACATAACACCCAGCCTGCATGATCTGTGTACATAACACCCAGCCTAAATGATCTGTGTACATAACATCCATCCTAAATGATCTGTGTACATAACACCCAGCCTGCATGATCTGTGTACATAAATCCATTCTCTTTGATGCCTATGATTTAGGAAATCTTTCTGGTAATGATGTTACTGATGGTTTAGCTGTCACAGTTAGTGTAACATTCAGCTCCACCACCACAATAAGGTTAAAACTAAGTTTGTGAACTATGAACACATATGTATAAACATAGATTTATTGACTGACAGTTTAACCATGCTTGTAGCTAGAACATATGGTGGTGGTGGATCTCCTTGTAGTTGTGAGCTAGAAGCTCTGGCCAGCTGATGACATAGTGAAGAACTTGACTGTCCTTTGTAGTTGTTCAGTTCTGCTATATAGAGAGTTTCCTCTAACATATAATTCACTACATTTTAACAAAGTACACAGTGCTTGTGTTTCTTATTTTCCTGTTTTCACATTTCAGACATACAACCTGGTTTATTGAACAACCAGTCCTCCTTCCAGCTTGATGAGTACATGAAAATGGAGCATGCTGCTGAATATGTACATGAGACCAAGAACTGGCAGACATCAGATGTACATGAAAGTAAGAACTGGCAGACATCAGATGTACATGAAGATAAGAACTGGCAGACATCAGATGTACATGAAGATAAGAACTGGCAGACATCAGATGTACATGAAACTAAGATGTTTCATATGTCAAATGTGCATGTGACTAATAGTGGTTGTAAAGTAGCTTTACAAAATAACAGGAAAAAACAGAAGTACATAAGAAAGAAGCTTTACAAATGTGATGTTTGTGATGTTGAGTTTAATCATGGTGACAATCTTAAGATACACAAGAGAACACATACAGGAGAGAAACCTTACAAATGTGATGTTTGTGGTGCTCAGTTTTCTCAAGGGGGCAACCTGCAGAAACACAAAAGAACACATACAGGAGAGAAACCTTACAAATGTGATGTTTGTGGTGCTGAGTTTAATCATGGTGGCAATCTTAAGGCACACGTAAGGACACATACAGGAGAGAAACCTTACAAATGTGATGTTTGTGGTGCACAGTTTTCTCAAGGGGGCAACCTGCAGAAACACAGAAGAACACATACAGGAGAGAAACCTTACAAATGTGATGTTTGTGGTAATCAGTTTTCTCATAGACACAACCTGCGTGCGCATAAATTTACACATACAGGAGAGAAACCTTACAAATGTGATGTTTGTGGTAATCAGTTTTCTCATAGACACAACCTGTGTGCGCATAAATTTACACATACAGGAGAGAAACCTTACAAATGTGATGTTTGTGGTTCTCAGTTTAATCAAGGTGGCAGTCTTAAGGCACATAAAAGAATACATACAGGAGAGAAACCTTACAAATGTGATGTTTGTGGTGCTGAGTTTAGTGAAGGTGGCAGTCTTAAGGCACATAAAAGAATACATACAGGAGAGAAACCTTACAAATGTGATGTTTGTGGTGGTCAGTTTAGTAAAGGTGGCAGTCTTAAGAAACATAAAAGAATACATACAGGAGAGAAACCTTACAAATGTGATGTTTGTGGTGCTCAGTTTAATGAAAGTGGCAGTCTTAAGGCACACAAAAGAACACATACAGGAGAGAAACCTTACAAATGTGATGTTTGTGGTAATCAGTTTTCTCATAGACACAACCTGTGTGCACATAAATTTACACATACACATACAGGAGAGAAACCTTACAAATGTGATGTTTGTGGTAATCAGTTTTCTCATAGACACAACCTACATGCACATAAATTTACACATACAGGAGAGAAACTTTACAAATGTGATATTTGTGGTAATCAGTTTTCTCGTAGACACTACCTGCATGCACATAAATTTACACATATGGGAGAGAAACCTTACAAATGTGATGTTTGTGATGCTCAGTTTAATAAAGGTGGCAGTCTTAAGGTACACAAAAGAACACATACAGGAGAGAAACCTTACAAATGTGATGTTTGTGGTGCTCAGTTTTCTCAAGTGGGCAACCTGCAGAAACACAAAAGAACACATACAGGAGAGAAACCTTACAAATGTGATGTTTGTGGTAATCAGTTTTCTCAAATACACCACTTGCATGCCCATAAATTTACACATACAGGAGAGAAACCTTACAAATGTGATGTTTGTGATCTTCAGTTTATGTATAATTCCAGCTTTAAATATCACAAAACAACACATAAAGGAGAAAAACCTTAAAATTGTTATGATTGTGGTGCTGAGTTTACTCATGGTAGCAGACTTCAGGCGATCAAAAGAACTCTTACTTGAGGGAAGTCTTACAAATATTATGTTTGTGGTGGTTAATCTTACAAATATTATGTTTGTGGTGGTTAATCTTACAAATATTATGTTTGTGGTGGTTAATCTTACAAATATTATGTTTGTGGTGGTTAATCTTACAAATATTATGTTTGTGGTGCTGAATTTACTCAATGTAACAACCTGAAGGCACACAATAAAACATAAACAGGATAGAAATCTTACAAATTTGTTTAGTTCTTTTTTTTTTTCTTTGTACAGTTCTTTCTTTATATGCATAAAGTCAGAGAGAAATAGAGAAGGGGATAAATCATACAAATGTGATGTGTTGACTTTACTTGAAAACACAAGAGAACACATACAAGAAAGTGGATGGTAAATAGAGATGTATGGTGCATTTTTACAAGGCGGCAGAGGGAGTGAGTAAAATGAGAAAAAAACGAATAGAAAATATGAGAGTAAGAAGAGAATGTATAAATGATGACTATGTGATGTTTAATGGCACGGGAAGGATATAAGACATAAGATAACATTTGTTAATAGACAATATGGCAAAAGAAGCAGAGAAGCCAGCAAAAAAAAAAAATGACTTCAAAACTGTATAACATATAAAAGAGGCTACATCAAAAGAAAGACCAATCTGTAGTAAAACTGGCACCCTACTAACATCAGGTAAAGACCACAAGCAAAGATGAGGCAAACATTTCCAAGAAACACTTAATCGACCACACCCAAAAGAATTAATAAACCTTGAAACCAACTTTAACAAGTCCCACAACTAAATCTCAGCCTAGATGAACTCACATTGAATGAAAAAACAGCAGAGTTAACAGTTTTTGGGCAAAGTTAGATAACTCATCATAGAATTGTGAAAGCTCAGATTAAAAGTTTTATGGCCCATAGTGACCACTGATTTATTGTTAGATTATCTGCCCTTTGTCTCACCTTGCATGAATTTTAAATGAATCTTGCTGAGCAGGCTAGAGGGAAAAACAAGAGATTCTTTCTAAACTGCACAGCTTAGTTAGGGTGAATGAGTACTGTACTGAAATTCTGAACATGTCGAGGAAAGTATTAAGAATATTCCAGAAGCCTTGGAAAGGGAGAGCATGTGCTGAAAAAAAAGCCATGAGCAGGGAAAACATGTTGAAAATTTAGTGAATTTTGTAGGGAAGGTTTGAAATATAAAACTGGAAGAGAAGAGGGAGAGTAACAGCTATGGAGAGGTCATACAGTAGTTTTAGGCAGAGTTGTAACGTAGTGAGAAAGTTTGGTATTTGTGTGTTATGTCATGGTGTAGGGTAGTTTACTTGTTAGAATGTAGTTGTAATTCATGGTCGGTGATTGTCTACTGATGGAGTGTAGCCATCAGGAATTATTCTTCATGTCTTGTGTGTGTTTTGAGATTTACACGCCACTCAACTGTGCACATCATCATCTTGCTCCATGCAGTAATGATTCCCTAGCTGCTGTTGTGCCACATTGGAATACATGACCATTCCTGGTAAGTGTTAATCTGATGAGTGTATAATTTATTCAGACACGTGATAGTGTTGCAACAGTCAATAAACAGTAAGTAACAGATATCTTACATCCTTCCCATGCCGTTAAACGTCACATAGGGCCTGCATGGTAGTTCATCAAGATGTCATGTCTTCGGCGAGTTTTTAATCTCATCAAGGGATGTTATGCCCACTGAATTGGCTTCTCTTAACAATGTCCTCTTTAGAGTTTCACTTGGTCGACCTCTTTAGAGTTTCACTTGGTCGACCTCTTTTTCTTTGGCCTTTTGTGTTCCATTTGATGACTTGTTTTGGGATTCTCTGATTGTTTATTCTCATCACATGACTGACATATGTCCATCTTCTTTTTTCTGATCAACCGTGAGACAGGTTGTTGTTTGCTCATCTGTCTGATCTCTGCGTTGTTCTTGAATTCATTCCACTTTATACTGAGTATTTTCCTTAGGCATTTGTTTTCGAAAGAGTCTTAATTTCTTGTCTATTTCTTTAGTTGTTTTCCAGCTTTCACATGCATAAATGAAGGTGGATTTTACATTTGAATTGAATAATCTTAACTTGGTTTTTGTGCTGACAACTTTTGAATTCCATATGTTTTCAGATATACTTACAGTTAAATTTATTCAAGAAATTATAGTAACAGTTTGACAATGTTAATCAACAAAGGCATTTATATAGTGTTACAAAAGACATAGGCAGACATAGAGAGATAGACACATTTAGATAAAGAGGAAAGACATACATATGCATGGTATAAATATAAACGAGGACCATACCGAAAGTCGTGAGCAAATATTTTTTAAAAATCAGAATTTATAGATAGAGAAAACATAAATGTATCACCTTAACCTGCATCCTATGTACTTTATGTACAAATCACATGATGTCACCATCTTGTGTCATGTGACCACGAGGAGCATAAACAAAATGGCAGGTGCTGAAGTTTCATTTTGTTAACATACTGTTATTGAGTTCCCCGTTAAAGATGAAATCACCGCTGCTGAAAAACACCAAAGACTTCAGCTTGCTTATGGAGATCTCTGTATGGGTGCTAGCAATGTTAGGAGGTGGGTGAAACATTTCAAAGATGGAAACACGAGCATCCACAATATGCCTTGCAGCGGTCACCATCAAACTGCCTCCTCTGAACACATCGTTGAAGGGGTTGACGACATCATAAAAGAAGACAGACATGTCAGTTTCTGAAATCGCTGTAAATCTTGGAATATGACACAATGCAGTACAGGAAATGATTGAAACCTTGGCTATAGAAAAGTTTGTGACAGCTGGGTCCCACAGGAGAGAATGTCCAGAAAGCAGTGCGTCTGTGCCGTCTGTCAGCTGGAACGGAATTCTACCGGGAGGGTATTTTAAAACTTACAGAGTGATGGGGAAAATGTGTGCAGAGAAATGGAGATTACTTTGAAAACTGAAGAAAAGGATGCAAATTAAGGTGATACATTTATAATTTCTCTATCTATAACATCTGATTTTAAAAAGATTTTTGCTCATGATTTTTGGTATGACCCTCGTGTATATAGGGGTGTAGATGTTAACAGTGATCACAACCTGTGTATAGGGAAAATAAGACTAAAACTGAAAACCAACAAAGAAAGCAATACTCAGAAAGATAAAACAGTCAAAGTCTTCTTATATCTTATATCCTTCCTGTGCCGTTAAACGTCACATAGGGCTCGTAAAGTAGTTCGCCAATTTTTCCTGTCTTCAACCTCATCAAAGGATTTTATGCCTGTTAACTTGGCCTCTCTTAATAATGTCCTCTTCAGAGTTTCACGCGGTCTGCCCCTTTTTCTTCGGCCTGTTGTGTTCCACTTGATAGCTTGTTTTGGGATTCTCTGGTCATTTCTTCTCATCAAGTGACCAACATATGTCCATCTCCTTTTCCTGATCACCCATGAGACTGGTTGTTGTTCAGTCATCTGTCTTATCTCTGCATTGTTCTTGAATTCATTCCACTTGATGCCGAGTATTTTCCTTAGGCATTTGTTTTCAAAAGAGTCTAATTTCTTTTCTATTTCTTTAGTTGTTTTCCAGCTTTCGCATGCATAAATGAGGGTGGATATTACATTTGAATTGAATAGTCTTATCTTGGTTTTTGTGCTTATAACTTTTGAATTCCATATGTTCTCAAGATTCTTGAAGATTGATGCTGCTTTTGCAATTCTGATCCTAACTTCCTTTCTAGTGTCACCATCCTGGTCTATGTAGCTGCCAAGGTATGCAAATTGATTGACTTCTTCAATATCTGTCCCTTCTATGTGTATTTTTCCATTTTGATTGATGGGAATTTTCATTATTTTTGTTTTGTCCTTGTTAATATCAAGTCCTATTTTGCTAGCCAGTGAAGACAGGCTATCTGTTTTTTCTTGCATGGAATTCACATTATTACTGATAAGAGTTATGTCATCAGCAAAATCAAGATCTTCTAGTTGGGTCCCATGTACCCAGTCAATACCTGTGTTACCTGTGCAGCATTTTTTCATTATGAAGTCTATTGTAATCCCAAAAAGTAAAGGAGACAGTATACATCCTTGTTTCACACCTGTTTCAATCTGGAACCATTCACTCATCCCTTCTTCTGTCTTGACTGCACAACCATATCCATTGTATAAGTCCTTAATGATGTTGACAATTTTAGATGGTACTCCATATAGACATAAAATTCTCCATAATGAATCTCTGTGTATGCTATCAAATGCCTTCTTAAAATCTATGAAGTTCAGTATTAAAGGTTTCTGCTTTTCAATATGTTCTTCAAGTATTATTCTGAGAGTAAAGATCTGGTCGAGACAGCTTCTCCCTTTTCGAAATCCTGCTTGTTCTTCTCTCATTGCAGTATCCACTATATCTTTGAGTCTATTCAAAATGACCTTGCAAAATACTTTTGACACAACTGATATTAAGGTCAAAGTCTACAGGATGAAAATACTAAGAGTAATTTTAATCTGGAACTTACCAAACAGTTCGGTGCATTCAGTGACGTAGAAGAGACAGATATAGATGAATTATTGAATCCATACAGCACAGCCATAATCACAGCAGCAAAAGCAAGTGCTGGACTGCAACCAACAAGTAGAAAGGCATGGATATCAGATAACACATGGAAATACATACATGAAAGAAGAGCAGCCAAATTAGACATGTTGAATGTAAAAACAGATCTTGAAAGAGATTTGGCAAAAGCAACATACAAAGAACTAGACAATAAAATAGAAAGTTCAGCTAGAAGGGATAAAACAGAATACATGGTCAATATGCTGAAAGAAGCGGAGAAGGCAGCAAAAACAGGAGACAGCAGAACTCTATATAAAAGAGGCTAACAAGTACTATTACATCCAAAGAAAGATCAATCCTTAGCAAAACTGGCACACTTTTAACATGAAGTAAAGACCAAAAGCAAAGATGGGCCGAACACTTCAAAGAATTACTTAATCGACCACATACAAAAGAACTGATAGACCTTGGAACTGATTTATCATTCTCACAACTAAATGTAAACCTAAATGAAATTACATTGTATGAAATTGAAACTCTAATGGCTAACAACAAAGCTGCAGGTGAAGATGAAATAACAGCCGGAATATTAAAAGCTATTAATAGTGACAACATGAAACAACTACAAGGAATGTTCAATAAAGTTTGGAAAGAGGAAAAAGTCCCTTCTAAATGGAAGAAAGGAATCATTATTAAAATACCGAAAAAAGGCAACATTAGAGACTGCAATAACTGGAGAGGAGTAACCTTACTATCAGATGTGTCAAAAGTATTTTGCAAAGTTATTCTGAATAGAATTAAGAATATAGTGGATGCTGCTATGAGAGAAGAACAGGCAGGATTTCGAAAAAGGGAGAAGCCGTCTTGACCATATCTTTACTCTAAGAATAATACTTGAAGAACATATTGAAAAGCAAAGACCGTTAATCCTGAACTTCATAGACTTTAAAAAGGCATATGATAGCATACACAGAGATTCACTGTGGAGAATTTTAAGTCTATATGGAATACTATCTAAAATTGTCAACATCATTAGTGACCTCTACAATGGATATGTTTGTGCAGTCAAGACAGAAGAAGGAATGAGTGAATGGTTCCAGATTGAAACAGGCATGAAACAAGGATGTATATTGTCTCCCTTGCTTTTTGGAATTCCCATAGACTTCATAATGAAAAAATGTTGCAAAGGTAAAACGAGCATTGATTGGGTGCATGAGACCCAACTAGAAGATCTTGATTTTACTGATGACATAACTCTTATCAGCGACAATATGAAATCAATGCAAGTAAAAACAGATATCCTGTCTTCACTGGCTAGCAAAATAGGACTTGAAATTAACAAGGATCAAACAAAAATAATGAAGGTTCTCATTAATGACGAAGGACAAATATGCATAGAAGGAATAGCTGTTGAAGAAGTACACTAATTTTGCATATCTCGGCAGCTATATAGAACACAGTGGTGACACCAGAAAAGAAGTTAAAATTAGAATTGCCATATTAGCATTGACATTCAAGAATCTTGAGAACATATGACATTCAAAGTTATAAGCACAAAAACCAAGTTAAGATTATTCAATTCAAATGTAATATCCACCTTCATTTATGCATGTGAAAGCTGGAAAACAACTAAAGAAATAGACAAAATAATTAGACTCTTTCGAAAACAAATGCCTACGGAAAATATTCGGTATAAAGTGGGATGAATTCAAGAACAACGCAGAGATCAGAAAGATGAGCAAACAACAACCTGTCTCATGGGTGATCAGGAAAAAGATGGACATATTTTGGTTATGTGATGAGAAGAAACAATCAGAGAATCCCAATCAAGCTATCAAATGGAACACAACAGGCCAAAGAAAAAGAGATCGACCACATGAAACTCTAAAGAGGACATTGTAAAGAGAGCCCAGTTCAGTGGGCATAACATCCCTTGATGAGATTGAAAAGCTCGCCGAAGACAGGACATCTTGACGAACTATCTTGCAGGCCCTATGTGACGTTAAAAAAAAAAAAAAGGAACACTACTGTAGTCATAATGGACACCAAATTTCAAATTTGTATCCAAATTTTATTTAACGGAATCAATGTTTAAGTCTTGGCATGAAGAAACTTTAAAACTTTAACAATGAAATGATGTTCATTAAATTTGATTCGGACTTTTATTCTTTGCGACTGAGGCCTCCATTTAAGTAAGGTGTATGGCCTCCTCTGGCATGTATCAGAGAATGACATCTCCTTGACATGGATCCGATTAGCCGCTGGATCTGTTGTTGTGGGATGGCTGAACACTCTTCCCGTAGTGCAAGAGACAACTGTCGGAGATTGGTTGGCGCCACGTCTTGATGGCGGACTTGTCTGTTGAGGTCATCCCATAAGTGTTCTTTTGGGTTCATGTCTGACGACATGGATGGACACGGAATGATATAGACGTTGTTGTCAGCGAGGAACTGGGTGATGAGTTGTGCCACATGAGGTCGAGCGATATCCTGCTGAAAAAATCGACACTGGTGCAGCCAGAAGTGGAAGGATGTGAGGACGAAGAATTTCAGCGACGTATCGTTGGTCTTTCAGGCGTTCTTCAATTTGCACCAGGTCGTTTCTTCCAATGAAGTTTGATCGTCCCCAACACCAGTACACTTCCACCACCATGTGGAGGAGCCTCATCCATGCAGTTCTGGGCTTAGCGCTTATGGACTCTGCGATAAACTCTTTTCCATCTATCGTATCACTGGAGCAGAAAGAATGATTCATCACTAAACCAAACCTTTCTCCAATCATTCGCAACGGTCCACTGACGATGCTGGTCCGCCCACTGCAGTCGGTTCTGGCGATGCCGGTCTGTAAGAACAGGATCTCTGTAGGGTCTTCTAGCCCAAAGACCAGCGTCGTGCAGCCGGTTCTTGATTGTTTGATCTGAAATTTGATGAGCTGCTGTTATTGACTGGACTGTTGAGGACGCAGATGCAAATATATTCCTGAGGCGACGCAGCCGTATGAAGGGGTCTTTGGCAAGAGTTATGACTATGTGTCTTCCACTGAGCGGCCGGTCTGAAACTGAGCTAGCTTCTTGAAATCATCTCCAAAGGCGACTAATGGTGCTTCTAACCACATTAAATTGTCTGGCCACTACACTTTGTGACTGTCCAGTCTGTAAACGTCCAATGATGATGAGTCGTTGTTCTGTAGTGAGATGAGTATACTTGCGCATTGAATTTTCAAATGAATTGATTCGAGGAACCTCAATCTTTTATAGGCATTCAATAGCATGGTCAGTGAGTTTTATGTTCAGTAAGTTTCACAGGATTCTCGTGAACCTGTCATGAGTTATTGTCAAAAATGCTGTTTTGACTAGTGTCGCTTTTCTGTGTTCATGAATCATGTGCTGAGTACAATTCAGGTCAGCACGTGAAGTTGATGTCCAAGTGAACGTTTCAGGCAATTTGACCTTGTCTTATCAGCAAACGTCAGTTTATATCGCAACATCGTATTTGTTGCGTTTCTTTTTTTTTTTTAAACATTATATATACTACTAGAGAAAAGTTAAGGGCCAGTCATTAATTTCAAGCATATGTTTATTTTGATAGCCGTACTAAAACTCTAAATACATTTATTGTAGAATCTTGGTTAACTTGCATTCTCAGGTAGTCCTCTATGCAGCCGGGGCATAAACAACACCAACTGTTCATCACAACAAGTGTAAAAATCACGTGCAGTAGCATCGTCCTAGACAAAATGTTAGGACATTTTAAAAGGTGTCACCATGACCCAGCAGGTAATTAAATCGTCCTGATTTGTGCTGCACGTGCAAGAGTCATCCTTACTGAACAATTCTCACCTTCAAATCATTTTTAATAAAAGCGGTTTAGGGATATTTTTGTCATTTGAAAAACACCATGTTTACGCGAAGGCGTTTTAGCACCTTTGAGCGTCATCGCGCCATAGCCTTGTTTGAAACCGATTTATCTGGCTGTGAAGTTGCACGGCGTTCGGGGATGTCCCATTCTACTCTCCAAAGGCATTTGGAGCGATTTCGCGCAACCGGAGGAATAGAAGACAGGCCGACCTTGCTGCACAAGTAGACAAGATGACAGATATCTGGAGCTATCAACACATCGCAACCGGACAGTAACGTCTTCCACTCTCAGAAACCAGCTAATGAACACGACAAACGTGAATGTTAGCGGCAGAACAATTCGCAGGCGTTTAAGAGAATCTGGGCTGGCTTCACGATGACCAGCAATAAGAATACTTCTTACTCCAGCTCACCGCAGAGCTAGAGTTGTCTGGTGCCGGTAGCACATTTGTTGGACGAGGTGCCAGTGGGGTGAAATTCTTTTCTCTGCTTCAGTATATCCTTCAATGATGGCAGAATCCGTGTTTGGAGAAGGCCAGGGGAACGGTTCCATGACGCCACTATCCAAGAGGTGGATCGTTACGGAGGGGGATCAATCATGGTCTGGGGTGGCATCAGCAGCCACGGCAGGACTCTCCTCCATATCATTCATGGCACCCTAACCGCCCAGCGATACCTGAATGAAATTCTGCAACCCATTGTTCAGCCTATCTTGCAAGCCATGGTTGCAGGGGAAATCCTACAAGACGATAACGCAAGACCACATCGGGGTCGTGTCGTAGAAGATTTTCTTCAACAGCAAAAGATCATTAGAATCGATTGGCCAGCTCGGTTGCCAGATCTGTCGCCCATCGAGCACATTTGGAATGTGATTGTGACAGACGGGTTTTCAACAAATCATCCTCCACCTGTTGATGTCACCTAGCTGACCATTTTTCTTCAACAAGAGTGGCAGGTCATTCCATAGAATGTCCTAACAACCCTGGTTAACTCGATGAGGTAACGGTGCGTCGAATGTCTGGCAGCGAGCGGTGGCCACACGCGATACTGACATGTTTGTTGTTTGAAGACCACTTTTATGTATTTTTGGACGAGGGGTGCGTGATTTCACCAGCTTGCTGTATGTGTATTCCTATTCCGATTTTCAAATGAAATGATTGAATTTATTCCGTTTTAAATGCTGTTTTCTTTGGGTTGTTTCTTTTGCAGTTGATTTTGTTTTTGTAAGAATTAATATATATATATATATATATATATATATATATATATAGAGAGAGAGAGAGAGAGAGAGAGAAAGAGAGAGAAAGAGAGAGAGATTGTCACAGTATGCTATACAATGAATCTAATGGCTAACAACAAAGGTGCAAGTGAAGATGAAATAACAGCCAAAATGTTAAAAGCTATTAACAGTGACAGCACGAGACAACTACAGAAAATATTTCACTGTTAAAATATCAAAAACAAATAAACAAAACGGCAACCTTAGCAACTGCAATAATTGGCGAAGAGTAACCTTATTATTAGTTGTGTCAAAAGTATTTTGCAAAGTTATTCTGAATAGACTTAAAGATATAGTGGATGCAGCTATGAGAGAAGAACAGGTAGGATTTTGAAAAGGGAGAAGATGTCATAACCAGGTCTTTACTCTAAGAATAATACTCGAAGAACATATTGAAAAGCAAAAACCATTAATACTGAACTTCATAGACTTTAAAACGGCATTTGATAGCATACACAGAGATTCACTGTGGAGAATTTTAAGTCTATATGGAATAATCTAAAATTATCAAACTCATTAAGAACCTCTACAATGGATATGTTTGTGCAGTCAAAACAGAAGAAAGAATGAGTGAATGGTTCGGGATTGAAACAGGCGTGAAACAAGGATGTATTATCTCCCTTGCTTTTTGGAATTACCATAGACTTCATAATGAAAAAATTCTGCACGGATAAAACGGGCATTGATTGAGTACATGGGATGATGGGACCAAACTAGAAGATCTTGATTTTGCATATGCCATAACTCTTATCAGTGACAATGTGAATTCGATGCAAGAAAAAAAAAAAACAGATACACTGTCTTCACTGGCCAGTAAAATATGACTTGAAATTAACTAGGAAAAAAAACCCCAAAAGTAATGAAACTTCTTATTAATGAAGAAGGAAAAAATATACATAGAAGGAACAGCTGTTGAAGAAGTACACTAATTTGCTTACCTTGACAGCAACATAGACCAGGATGGTGACCCAAAAAAAAGGAAGTTAGAATTGCAAAAGCAGCATTGTCCTTCAAGATACTGACTTGAGAACATATGGCACTCAAAAGTTATAAGCACAAAAACCAAGTTAAGATTATTCAGTTCAAATGTAATATCCACCCTCATTTATGCATGTGAAAGCTGAAAAAAAAAACGAAGGAAATAAACAAGAAATTAGACTCTTTCGAAAACAAATGCCTAAGGAAAATTCTCGGCATGAAATGGAACGAATTCAAGAACAATGCAGTGTAAGGAGTGGAAATATAAGCAAGTAGTGACCCGGTTTTGATTGGAAATCCCACTGGTCAGAGACGGCCCCTTTTTGAATGGAAATCCCCAGGCCTTCGAGTCCGGCGCTGATCAGGTATATAAGACGAGAAGAGAAAAAAAGGGAGATAAGCTGAGCACGTCGAAGTCCAGCGACCAGTCATGGACGAAGGTGGTCATTTCGATAGATGGAGGCTGGCGTGTGTATTTTAGTTGTGTGCTTTTGTAATCAGGATTGAACTCATATTATTCAAGAAAATGTTTCTTTTTATGATTTTTTTTGGTAATGCATGTTGGAAAATATATGGACATCATGTGCATAGGATTCGTTGATTTGTGTTGCCTTATGGATCAGAATTTTTGTAAATACAAGGATCGTGATTTTATAAAAAGGATTGTTGTTTCGTGTTCCTGTTATTTATATGTAAGGTGTGAACGTATGGTGTAGTCAGCCTTCCACCACTCAGTACGGCGGCGGCCAGACAAAATAAAAGATTGAATAATAATTCACATCAATCCAGTAAAAATCCAATTACTACAACAGAGATAAGACAGATGACTGAACAACAACCAGTCTCACGGGTGATCAGGAAAAAGATGGACATATGTTGGTCACTTGATGAAAAGAAATGATCAGAGAATCCCAAAACAAGCTATCAAGTGGAACACAACAGGCCAAAGAAAGAGGCAGATCGCGTGAAACTCTGAAGAGGACATTGTTAAGAGAGACCAAATTAACAGGCATAAAATCCTTTGATGAGGTCGAAAGAATCGCCGAAGACAGGAAAAATTGGCGAACTACTTTGTGAGGCCTATGTGACGTTTAACGGTACGGGAAGGATATAAGATAAGATATATAAGAACATATAGTCTGCAGCAATGCAAAAGTCTGGTGTTGATGTCCTTTGTGTTGTCTCCATTTTCTACTACTCTAGATATACAAATTCGTTGACTTCCTCCACTAACTTACTATCTACTCTGAGTACATTTCTGTTGTTCACATTTTACTTCATTAACTTTGTCTTTCCTACATTGATCTTTAGTCCTATGTTGTTTGCATTCTGAGTTAGCTAACCTGTCTCATGGGTGATCAGAAAAAGAAGATGGGCATATCTCGGTCGTGTGATGAGAAGAAACAATCAGAGAGTCCCTAAACAATCTATCAAATGGAACACAACAGGCCGAAGAAAAAGAGGTCGACAACGTAAAATTCTAAAGAGGACATTGTAAAGAGAGCCCAGTTCAGTGGGCATAACATCCCTTGATGAGATTGAAAATCTCGTGGAAGACAGCTAATCTTAACGAACTACCATGCGAGCCATATGTGACGTTTAGCGGCACGGGAAGGACATAAGATGTAAGATTGTTGACTTTATGTCTGTAACTTCTCAGAGACTTGATTCTGGAACTTTGCTGTTAATGATTTATTCATCTACTTCAAATATTCTGACCTAAGAGTTCATTAATTTTCTTCATGCTAGTTCGGTTTTTAAATTTGGGATAAGAGTGAAGTTGCTGAATTTTGCAAATATGTAACAGCAATATTTAAAAGATGTTTAGTTAGTTAGAAAGGACCATCATCCATAACCTCCAGAAACATCTCTTCAGTGACTCCTGCAGCAGACATGACTGATAACATCTGTTCTTTGTTTATTTGTAACCAGGAAAATCTTCAAGAAGGCACAGGAATCATGGTACATGTCGTGACCATCTTATGTATTTTCTCTTCTCTTTCTCTCTCTCTTTCCCTCCCTCTCTCTCTCTCTCTCTCTCTGCATGTCTGACTGAAAGAGGTGAGAGTAAAACACCAGATGAAGTCACCTTGGATAACACCTGAAATATTACATGCCATGAGAGATCGTAACCGGGCGCACAAAATCAAGTACTTTAGGATATACCGTTCACTCGGAAACAAAGTTCAATATTTAATAAGACAAGAGAAAAAAATACTTTATGAATCTAGTACAGAATAAATCAGGCAGTAAATCAGTTTGGAAGGGCATAAATACTCTATCAAATAAAAGGAAAAAAAAAAGATTTTCACGCCAGCAGTCATGCATACATTAGAGTACATATCAGTACTTATGTCAGTACTTTGCATGCTACTTACATGAACTGCTAACGTTTCTGGACAGCAGATGTGCTAAATTTAAACATGTACACATTCTGTCTTTAACAGTCAGTGAAGTTCTCTTATCCTTAAAAAAACAGTAATGCAGCTGGGCTTGATGATATTAGCAATAGCGATCTTACTTTATGCTGCACCTGTCAGTTAAAAACATACTGTTTCGCCATCTCCATCTCCTCCAGACCGAGCCTGATACACGTGAACTTTTTGAGGAACCCCCATTGGTGGCGTATAGACGGGACAAGAACCTCAGGGACCTTTTAATTCGTGGTCACCTTAAGACAAATGACACTTTTTATGGTACCAGACGTTGCGGACGCCGTAGATGTAACACTTGTCCGTTTGTTGTCGAGGTTAGCCAGATCTCCTTCCCTAAGTCCACGTTATCAGTTCAGGAGGGTTTCATCTGTACTTCACACAATGTTATTTATGCTATTATGTGCAAACGTTGAGGTTTGAAGTACACAGAGGAGACTGGTTTACGCTTAGGAGATTGATTTCGCCAGTATCTTAATGATAGTTCTAAGAGGGCCTGGACACCTGTGGCTAAACATTTTTGCCTTAGCAACCATAGAGGAAAACAGGACATTTCTGTTATTGCGATCCACTCTTGTTCTGCTGATGTGCGATCTCGGAGGGTTATAAAATAGTGCCTTATTTTTCAGGCTGGCTGTCTCCACCCAGCTGGAATTAACAATGTCTTCAGCTTTCTGTAATTTCTTTAGTTTTCCACTTCCTTTTTTTTAAAACTCTACTTTTTTTCTCCTAGCTACCCCTCCCTACCGCCACCTTCTTTTCTTCTCTGGCAACATATTGGCGTTTATAGGGTCTTGTCCTATTCACCAGTTTCACATTTTCTCCCTACAGGTGTTTATGTTCTCTATTCATTATCTCTCCGCTTCCCCTTACCCCCCCCCTCCCGACACCTTCTCCTCTAGCAGATATCATGTTTCTATTGCCTTTCCCCCCACACCTTTCTACCACTTGTTTTCCTCCTCTCTCTACACCTCTTCTTTACGAATGGCTCTATCGGCGTATCCTTTGTGTGGCCCGTGTGGTCCCTATGCATCTTCTAAGACACGCATTTCTGTTTCCTACTTCTGGAGGAGGCCATATTAAGATAAGTCCTTCGTTTAGTTATTTGTTTTTGTCTCGTTTGTGCATACAATCCTCGAAAAAGGCTCACGCCGAAATATCGGATGTTGTATGTTTTTCATTTATACATTATCATACTTTCTATTCGTTTTTTCTCACTTTACTCACTCCCTCTGCCACTTTGTAAAACTACACCATACACCTCTATCTAACTTTATTATTTAAACCAGCTGTAAAATACATTTACAATCAGTGCATTGCAAAATGTTATTTTCCCAATGCTTTTAAAACTGCTAAAGTGTTCAGTTCAATTCAAGTGCCATGCCGCGTGGCGTAGGTGATCATTTCTCTTCACAATTCCCTGTGTATCTTCTCTTTAAATCTGGCTCATCCAACAATCTTACCAACTATAGATCAATATCCAGACTATCGTCATCAAAACCGCTCTAAAAACATACACAAATAACTGTATATCTGATGTGTCTGGTGCAGTTTTCATATATGTGGTGATGTTGGATAAACAGATTGTCTTTCTATGAACCCAGGTACTGTTCCAAGTTGGCTCATGTTGGTAACGTTGATATATGTAAATTTCCGTATGTCGGAGTGGGAGCTGTGTGAGTATGTAGCGTGAGTGGTACTCAGTGTTAAGTGTTTAATGACGTGTGTATGTAAGTTGAGACTTTGAAATGCGTAATTTGCATCACTGTATACTTTTCATTAATATGCTTCATATATTTCACATGTTTCACCTTTTCATTATTGACACCGAATGTTTTCCTATGTGTTTGTGCGTGGTGCACGTATTTATGCTGATCAGTGTCTAGTGCATTTTTTATTTATAAAAATATGCTATGTTCATCTTTCATAATCATCATTGAGTCACAATTGGTTAATTATATGTGCCACCGCACCACTCATATTTTGCACTCTGTGTGTTATATGTTATATGCAGGCAGAGTTCTGAGTAAATGTGTTATATGTGGGTTGGCAAGTAGCTCCTCAATTTGTGTTAAGGTAGTGTAACCAGATCTTGACTAACAGTAAATATATATTACAAGATTTAATGAAGACAAGAGATTTGTAGAGATAGCAGTGCCACCTTTGTTGTATTCATGCTGACGTTCATGGCACGCTCAATATTTGTCCGTGCGTGATGTGAACTGCTGTGGAAAGACATGTTAATGTGTTATATGTTATCTGGTGTAGACGTGAGGGGAGTCTGGTGTTGCTAATATCTTATATCTTATATCCTTCCCGTGCCGTTAAACGTCACATAGGGCTCGCAAAGTAGTTCGACAATTTTTCCTGTCTTCGGCGAGACTTTCTGTTGTTAATAAACCTATCTTTATTTGCCTTGATAAACGTATGCCTTCTGAGTAGTTATTTATATTGTTGGTGGAGCAAGAGGCGAATGAGATAATAACTTATTTTGTCTAACCAACCAAACGCCATGTAGGGGAACTTAGAAAGACTTCGACTGAAAGGGCGAAACACTGGGTTGTGGATCGTCTGGTGGGTACCGCTACTGAGAGCGATCCATGCAAAGCTGTATTCTTTGGGCACTAAACTCGGTAGAATAAGGTTAGCGATTTAAGGCAGGGTAGCAGAGAATCTCCATGGACGATGATAAAGAAGTAAGATGGAGGGAAGAAGTGAAAAGATAGAATAAACAGTCAAAGTCAAATAAGTAACAGTAAATATCTTACACAAACATACTTCAATGATCTGAGAAGCTATTCAGCAGACAAGATCTGTTCGTACTAGGCACGCAAGTAATCTTGAATGAAACAGAATGCCCAAGGTTTATAAGTGGATGTCAGACGCCACCACTAAAAGCATTCATGGATTTATACGAACTCCCTAACTGCGAGCTGTTGTTCTTTGCAGCCGATGCTCTAGAGGTGTTGAGGCACAGCATCGTATTGGCGTGGGAGCGTGTTAGGGCGACTACTTTTTCAGTCCCGGAGTATAGCTAAAAATCAAGGGCGTGCAATGCTTCTTTAGCAGGCTCCATCACCATGTGGACTATGGCGATCCCTGCCCCGTTAGCCAGGCTAGACCTTTTTCTGGGGGTACCACAAAGAGGTGGTGCAGGATCTTGGTCAGTTATGGATCGTTAACCCTGACGCTGGCATATCAGCTATGGGTTGTTGATTGCCTCAGAGGGTGTCTTCACCCCCAGCATTCATGGACGACACAACAGTAGTAACAACCAGTGAAGCGCAGCCACGAAGGATGTTAGAGCGTTTGGACAGCCTTATCATATGGTGCCGCATGAGCTTCAAGCCAAAGAAGTCAAAGGGAAAGTGATTACAGAGTGGCAAATCAAATAATCCCAACTGTAGGGGAAGAGCCAGTGAAGTGCCTTGGCAGAGTATATGATGCTTCCATGAAAGACTCAAACGCGGTGAAGCAGGTCATAGGAATGGCACAGAATGGACTGAACATCGTAAACAAAAGCCCCCTACCGTGACGTTCAAAATTTGGTGTCTCCAGTTCATACTGATTCCAAAATTGATGTGGCCACTACTTATTTACGAATTACCAGCACTTTTGAGGCAGTCGAAAGAAAGCTTGCCACCTGATTAACCGATCTAGCACTGTACTGCAAGAGGAGCAAGCCATTGAAATCTCTGGTCGAAGAATACAATGTAGGAAAGAAAAGGAGTGCAAAGATGCTACAAGAATCTACAGATCCTGTAGTAAGAGAAGTGCAGCCAACACTTAAAACTGGACAAAAATGGAGAGGAAGTGACCGAAGCCAGGGAAACACAGGCGCTGAAAGAAGTAATAAGATATACCCAGACCGTTGAATAGAAGGGTATTTGGTTACGGTGAAATAAAATGGTGGCCAAAGGCCTTCTGTAAGGAAAGAAGGGATATGATCATCAGTAAGGAATACAGGGGTCCAGAAGGCACTACAACAGGCACAGCAAGCCTAATGTACATGGGAGGAAGTCCTACAGAGATCACTGACATGGAATATTTTTTTTTTGGTGAAAAAGAGCTCTCGAGTTTTGTACGTGGGGAGAAAGGCTTTCGCTCCCTTCCTGGACGGCGAGAGTTAAGGGTTTTCGATGCAGAAGCGAGTGGTTTGTCAGTCGAGCGAAGCCTATAAACGGCTAGTCAGCCTTGTTCGTGCTAACTCGTCTGTGGTTTACTACGGTTTTGTCGACCGATGGTCTCGAAATTGGCCCATCTCTCGCTAAGAGTATCTGGTCTGCAGTATGTAATGTGCGTTGGTTGTGGGTGCCTGGCTTTCTTCTCGTTCGTTAGAGCAGAGAAAGCCGGTCGCCGCCGGTTAAAGGAAATGAAAATCCGCCGGGGTCGAAAGGGATCCGCTCTGAGCAGAGCGCTGTTTCCTTTGCCCCACTTCGGTCTGTGGCAGATATCCGACTACGGTTCTGTGAAGACAGCTATCTGGTTGATCCTGCCAGTAGTCATATGCTTGTCTCAAAGATTAAGCCATGCATGTCTAAGTTCACACTGTCTCACGGTGAAACCGCGAACGGCTCATTAAATCAGTTGAGGTTCCTTAGTTGACACGATCCTATTTGGATAATTATGGCAATTCTTGAGTTAATGCATACTTACCCGCTGCTGGTGAGATTCTTCAGCTGCCGTGCTTGGAGCGGGGGTCCTCCCGGTCAGTGAAGAAAGGTGCGATTATGGTTTGTCATGCGGCACTGCGGAAAAGGTGAAAGAAAGGAGTAAGTGAAGTAATCAGTATTCTCGAGGTCAGGACTGCTCAAAATCACGGCACCTCTGCTCTGGAGATCGGCCACGTCCCATGTACACTCATACCCCCCTCCCCTTTAGAGTGTCAGGAGTTTAATAGGGCCGAAACACATTTGTCTGTGGGGGAAGGGAGGAAATATACTTCCTCTGATGATCTGAAGGAGTTGTGATGTTTTTCCGCTCTCCACAGTAGAGAGTTTCCTGCATAGTTTGGAAATAAATTGTAATAAATAGATTAAAAAGACAGAGGTTATGTTGTTTCATGAAATGAATTCAGACAGTTGAAATTATCAGTGTCATGGCTTGTGTTTCCCATATATTATTTTTCTTTTCGTCTGGAGTTTATCATTTTAAAGTTGTTACTTGACTTAGCCATGGCATGTAACATCTGAACTCTGGTACATTTTCATTCTCAGCAAAAAAATATTCTAAATGTTCTCTTCCCGCTGTGAATGTGGTTCATCTTCTCTGTCAGAGATAAAATGTATAAACTAGGGAAAAAGAAGAAACTGCATTAATAATTAATGAGCACACCGTTGTGACGTTTCGGCGTGAAGCAAAAACACACAGGATGAAGAAATAGAGAGAGAAGATGAAGTATTAATTCTCATGAATGCCATGTAAAAAATATGAATGGAAAAAATAAGATAAAGTAAAAGAAAATGAATGGAGCACTTAGCTGTGATTTGTAAGAAGCTGTGGCTTATAAGAGGCTGTGTTCATAAATACCCATGGTGAAGTGTAGAGAATGTTTCAATGGAGACTTGTGGTGTGTGGTAGGTGGGTCTTAAATAAGGATATGGGGGTACGGGGTGTGGAGGGCGTGGAGAGGAGAGAGAGAGAGAGCGAGAGAGAGAGAGAGAGTGTGATACAATGGTAATCTAGCCGGGAGAAGGTGGAATAGGTGTTATAGCTGGGATAGTGGGGTTGTAATGTGATGCTGTGATGAGGTTGTTTACTATGTGTAACAAATGAGAAGGGACTGGAACTTAGTGCAGAAGGATTATGATTGTGGAAGAGGGGAATGTTAGGTGCAGCTAACATCAGAAACAGATCATTCCACACCACCACACAAAAGTGAACAGTTTTGGAGGCATCATTCGTGTTTCTAACACAAATCTTAATGTTGGGTTGTGTCCATGTAAATCTGTCTATCTCTCAATCTCTCTCTTTCTCTCTCGTTCTCTCTCTCTCTCTTTCTCTCTCTCTCTCTCCCATAAAAATAAGGAATTCACTAGCTACCAATTATTTAGAAATAGAGTTCAATATTTAATTATCAAGAAAATACTTTAGGAACCTAGTTCAGAATAAATTAGACATTAAGTCTGTATAGAAAGCAATTATAATTCTAGCAAACAAGAGAAAACAGTCTGACTTGCAGAGTTATAATCATGTGCCCACTTGTGAAGAGTTCAGCAATCACTTCAGAGAAGAAGTCAATATCTTAAAATCTTCACTATCAACCCCTACTTTTGACTTAAGCAAATTAAATGAACTTATAGGTAGCAAATGTGCAAATCTAAAGCAACCCAGTATTCCTTTCATGTCAGTTAGTGAAGTTTATAATTATCTTTCATCTTTAAAGAAAAACAACAAAGCAGGACTTGATGAAATCAGCAACAAGATATTACGCTACTCTGCCCCAGTAATTACAGAAATATTAACATACATTTACAATCAGAGCATTGCACATTGTCATTTTCCTCAGGCTTTTAAAGTTGCAGAAATATATCCCCTTTTAAAATCTGGTTCGGAGAAAAATACCTCAAGCTATAGTCCAATTTCAGTTCTATCAACTTTGTCAAAACCCCTAGAAAAACACATAAAAAAACAACCTTAAAACACATGCAAGAAAATGATTTGATTGTTGACTGGTTTTAGGCCGAAACATTCCTGCCACACAGCTCTCACAAAAAATAACAGAATGTTTGTTATCTAATATAAACGATGATAAATTATGTGGTGCTGTCTTTGTTGACTTTAAAAAAGCATTTGACATGATTGATCATGAAAACCTAGTTAGAAAGCTTGAGACTTAATGATTACACCCTGACTTGACAAAATTTATTACACCTTTTCTTTCCAACAGACAGCAGGTAGTTTGCCTCAAAAACTCTAAGTCAAGTTCATCTGTGGTTGATAATGGCGTTCCACAGGGATCTATTCTTGGTCCTCTCCTGTTTACCATCTACATCAATGATCTTCCACTTCATCTAAAAAAATCATCAGGTGACCTCTTTGCTGATAACTGCACAGTGACAATGACTGTATTAACTTTGAGTCAACTCGTCAAATTGAAATAAACAGTCTAATTAACTGGAGCAACAACAACAGAATGCTCATAAACACCAGCAAAACAAAATTTATGCTCATTACAACAAGACAGAAATTAACAAATTCAGCAACAATAACAGCTCCATGCTTCACAGATAGAGAATGTTAGTGAATATAAAACTCAAGGTCTCATGATTGACCACCACCTCAGCTGGAATAATTACGTAGACAATCTAACTGAACTCACTGCACACAAAGATTACCAATTTACTAAAATTTAAACATTTTCTTGACATAGACACCAGAAAAATATACTACATATCACAGATACAAACACACTTGGACTACTGTTCCACAGTCTGGGATGGTTGTTCGATGTTAAACATCTTCTTCTTCTGCGTTCAATGTTATTGGTCACTTCAGATCCTGATCCCTGTCGATATGACAACGCCCGCAGTCTTATCCAGGTCCTGATAGGAGCCCCAAATCTTTTACTCCAAGCTTGTGTCTTCTGGCCATGTCTCACACCTCAGGTTTGTATGGTTTAGGCACTCTTGTAGGATATGTTCTGGAGTCTGGACTCCACTGCCACATGGACACTCATCTGTGTGAGGCATTTTGAGTCTATGCAGGTGGCTCAGTAGTCTGCAGTGGCCTGTCCTTAGGTGAAAGAGAATGGTTTGCTGATGTCTTTGTAGTTGGTGTATTGGATCTTGTTCATTGTTGCATTTCAGTTTCTTTTTCCATTCAGATCTGCACTGGTTAGGCATTATGGTTTTTGCCTCTTGGTAGTTTACTGGATGATTGGTTTGATCTTAATTGCTACCAGCTTAGGACAGGCTGTCAGATATTTCATTGCCAGCTGTTCCACAGTGGAATGGTACCCATTGTAGAGGCATGGTTGTTGACTGGTAAGGTGCTTCAGTTCTGTTGTGATTTCCTGTATGTTTGCATGTGGGTTCTTTGTTGTTTTTAGAGATTCCACAAATGCCGTGCAGTCTGTGAAGAAGGCTATTTTGTGTGGTGGGTGCTGGTTTTCTGTTTTAAGTGTTCTGAGGGCTTCAAGGAGGGCTGTTGTTGGAGGAAATTTTTCCCATCATGAAGCCCTTTTTGGTTTGTCTCCCATCTGTGTATCTTATGTAGATGCCCACACCTCCATTTTTTTTACTGCATTTTCTGCAGACCCATCTGTGTTCACATGTGTCCATTCAGCTGGGTTGTATTTGCTGTCAATCAGCTCCTGGGTCAGTGTCTTCATCTGAAGTTTTGTTAGGTAGTCCTTTTTGTGTATGCCTGGTACCTCTGTGAGGACTGTTATCTTTTCACAGTGATTGTGCTCCTCCACAATTTGGAGTGGTTCAGTTTCTTCATGAGAGGTGGGAGACGGTCTTTATAGTGTTGTTGCAGTTGTGTTGTCAGATGGCTGAAGCTGGTTCTTTTAAGTCTGTTTTTTTTTTGTGGACCCTGAATTCTTTAGTTCACAGGGTGGGTTGTCAGGCGTATTAACTTTTGTTGGTGGATCATTAGTTTTTCTTTGTGCCTGACCTCAAGAGATTGAATTTGCGTGTATTTCTCCACCTCTGTGATAGGAGTGCTCTTCATTCCTCCTGCGATCAGGCGCAGGCCAGTGTTTTGCATTTTTGTTAGGTGAGCAGTGTTTATGTTGAAGGCTGTGGCCCAGGCCATCTTGCCATATTTGAGTGTTGGCCTTATAGTGCCCACATATACTTTTTTAGTATGTTACTGTTGGTTCCCCATGTTGTGCCTGCCAGCTTTTTTACCACAGACAGATTTTTAATTATTTATGTCAAACATGAAAAGATTTTCCTCACTTCAAAAACATGCAGTAAAGCTTATAGATGACAAACATGCAGCACATATTACAAATAAGGAAAAACATCTTGAAGAAGAGATTTCTTTTCAACAAGGTCAAGTTAATTCGTAAAATTCTACCACACAATGCTCCAGTCTATCTGTGGTCATTGTTCAAATCCAACCCAAAACACAGTCAACACTTAAGCACTTGTATTCTCCCAAAACCAAGGCTTGACATGTTTAAAAAAAGCTTCTCTTTCTCAGCTGCCCACCTTTAGAATGCCTGCTAATTCATGTAAAACTTATAAGTAATATTCGTTCTTATAACTTTAGACTTTGTCAGCATCTGTTTGTTTTAGACTATATGCTTCCCTAAGCATAGACTAAAGTAATTTAAAGTATGGCTTGAGTGTTGTAATTTTTATTTTAATACTGATTTTCTATAAATTTGTTAATTTTGAATGAATGTAAGAATGCAAGTTTATTTCATGTTGTTGCATAAATCAGAGTGAAGAGTGTATGGACATGAGATAAGTTTAGTAATTATTTATGTAATCATTTAATGTGTCTTTATGATTATTATGCTCATTAACAAATGATGAATGACTGTGACGAGTGAAAGCTGTATGATGAAGGGTTGAATGTCAGATGGGCCTACATTCCCAATTCTTAACACTTTGGAAATAAAGTATGTTCATTCGTTTGATCTCTCTCTCTCTCTCTCCCTCTCTCTATCACTCTAATTTTCTCTCTCTTTCTTTTTCTCTCTCTCTTTCTTTTTATCTCTCTCTTTTTCTCTTTCTTTCTTTCTTTCTCTCTTTCTGTTTCTCTCTCTCTCTCTCTCCAATCCAGAGATCAGGGATAATAACAGCCCTTCACATTGGCCAGAATAAATTTTCCACCTAGAATTTAGAGCTGTTGACATATCTACATTATCCTCCCCTGAGACACACACACCAGAGCTAGCAACAGCTCATAATTTGTGTGGGGGGGGGGGGGTGGGGAATACTGCTGAGAGTTGGCAGCAGTTATAGACACAAATACATACATCAGAGTTGGTAACACTCTGTCAAACACAGATAATAGTCGCGAGTGCTCTCCCCTCGTGCATTTCAGAGTTGGTAACACTGGACAGCAAAAAAAAAAAAAAAGGGGGTGGGGGACAATTTCGTGTTTCTGCTGTCTCTTTGCTGTTCTGCTGCAGGAAAACAGGCTGTCAGTCATTGTTTACAGGCCAGGTTTATGCATATATTTCTGTTCACGTTTAATCAACATATATTGTCAAGTATAAATTATCGACAAATTCAACTTCTACACAGCCCGACTTGGAGACGAGACAAAAGCATTCACAGCCATCTCCTGTATCAGAACAAACTGTGACAGAACAGTGCCATCTTCTGTATCAGATAAGTGTAGAACAAACTGTGACAGAACAGTGCCATCTTCTGTATCAGATAAGTGTAGAACAAACTGTGACAGAACAGTGTCATCTTCTGTATCAGATAAGTGTAGAACAAACTGTGACAGAACAGTGCCATCTTCTGTATCAGATAAGTGTAGAACAAACTGTGACAGAACAGTGCCATCTTCTGTATCAGATAAGTGTAGTACAAACTGTGACAGAACAGTGCCATCTTCTGTATCAGATAAGTGTAGAACAAACTGTTTGTGACAGATCAGTGCCATCTTCTGTATCAGAACAAACTGTGACAGAACAGTGCCATCTTCTGTGTCAGATAAGTGTAGTACAAACTGTGACAGAACAGTGCCATCTTCTGTATCAGATAAGTGTAGAACAAACTGTTTGTGACAGAACAGTGCCATCTTCTGTATCAGATAAGTGTAGAACAAACTGTTTGTGACAGAACAGTGCCATCTTCTGTATCAGATAAGTGTAGAACAAACTGTTTGTGACAGAACAGTGCCATCTTCTGTATCAGATAAGTGTAGAACAAACTGTTTGTGACAGAACAGTGCCATCTTCTGTATCAGATAAGTGTAGAACAAACTGTTTGTGACAGAACAGTGCCATCTTCTGTATCAGATAAGTGTAGAACAAACTGTTTGTGACAGAACAGTGCCATCTTCTGTATCAGATAAGTGTAGAACAAACTGTGACAGAACAGTGACATCTCCTGTATCCGATAAATGTAGAACAAACTGCAGGTGACATAACAGTGCCATCTCCTGTATCAGATAAATGTAGAACAAACTGTTGGTGACAGAACAGAGCCATCTTCTGTATCAGATAAGTGTAGAACAAACTGTAAGTGATAGAACAGTGCCATCTTCTGTATCAGATAAGTGTAGAATAAACTGCAGGTGACAGAATAGTAACATCTTCTGTATCAGATAAGTGTAGAACAAACTGTGAGTGACAAAACAGTGCCATCTTCTGTATCAGATAAGTGTAGAATAAACTGCAGGTGACAGAATAGTAACATCTTCTGTATCAGATAAGTGTAGAACAAACTGTGAGTGACAGAACAGTGTCATCTTCTGTATCAGATAAGTGTAGAACAAGCTGGGGGTGACAAAACAGTGCCATCTTCTATATCAGAAAAGTGTAGAAAAAGCTGTGGGTGACAGAACTGTGCCATCTCCTTTATCAGATAAGTGTAGAACAAACTGTGGATGACAGAACAGTGCCATCTCTTGTATCGAATAAGGGTATTACAGACTGTGGGTGACAGAACAGTGCCATTTTCTGTATCAGATAAGTGTAGAACAAACTGAGTGACACAATATGCCATCTTCTGTATCAGATAAGTGTAGAATAAACTGCAGGTGACAGAACAATGTCATCTCCTGTATCGAATAAGGGTATTACAGACTGTGGGTGACAGAACAGTGCCATTTTCTGTATCAGATAAGTGTAGAATAAACTGTGAGTGATAGAACAGAACCATCTTCTGTATCAGATAAGTGTAGAACAAACTGTGAGTGTCAGACCAGTGCCATCTCCTGTATCAGATAAGTGTTTAACAAACTTTGAGTCACAGAGCAGTGCCATCTTCTGTATCAGATAAGTGTAGAACAAACTGTTGATGACAGAAAAGTGCCATCTTCTGTATCAGATAAATGTAGAACAAACTGTGAGTGACAGAACAGTGCCATCTCCCATATCAGATAAGTGTAGAACAAACTGTGAGTGACAGAACAATGCCATCTTCTGTATCAGATAAGTGTAGAACAAACTGTTGATGACAGAACAGTGCCATCTTCTGTATCAGATAAGTGTAGTATAAACTGTGAGTGACAGAACAGTACTATTTTCTGTATCAGATAAGTGTAGAACAAACTGTGAGTGACAGAACAGTACCATCTTCTGTATCAGATAAGTGTAGAACAAACTGTGAGTGACAGAACAGTGCCATCTTCTGTATCAGGTAAGTGTAGAACAAACTGTTGATGACAGAAAAGTGCCATCTTCTGTATCAGATAAATGTAGAACAAACTGTGAGTGACAGAACAGTGCCATCTCCCATATCAGATAAGTGTAGAACAAACTGTGAGTGACAGAACAATGCCATCTTCTGTATCAGATAAGTGTAGAACAAACTGTTGATGACAGAACAGTGCCATCTTCTGTATCAGATAAGTGTAGTATAAACTGTGAGTGACAGAACAGTACTATTTTCTGTATCAGATAAGTGTAGAACAAACTGTGAGTGACAGAACAGTACCATCTTCTGTATCAGATAAGTGTAGAACAAACTGTGAGTGACAGAACAGTGCCATCTTCTGTATCAGGTAAATGTAGAACAAATTGCAGGTGACAGAACAGTGCCATCTTCTATATCAGATAAGTGTAGAACAAACTGTGAGTGATAGAACAGAGCCATCGTCTGTATCAGATAAGTCTAGAACAAACTGTTTGTGACAGAACAGTGCCATTTCCTGTATCAGATAAGTGTAGAACAAACTGCAGGTGACATAACAGTGCCATCTTCTGTATCATATAAATATAATACTTAATAATATAATCACAGCCTTTCATATTTCCAGATAATCAGAGACGAGTCATATTTCCATAGATAATCAGAGACCATTCATATTTCCACAGACAGTCAGAGACCAGTCATATCATCATAGATAATCAGAAACCAGTGATAATTCACAGACAGTCAGAGACCATTCATATTTCCATAGACAATCAGAGACCATTCATATTTCCACAGACAGTTTGAGACCAGTCATATTTCCACAGATAATCAGAGACCATTCATATTTCCACAGACAGAGACCATTCATATTTCCACAGACAGTCAGAGACCATTCATATTTCCACAGACAGACAGAGGTAAAATCTGTGCAGACATGAGCCAGAGTGAAGAGAAAGTCCTGGTGAAGGAGGAGATAGATGAGGTACTTTAGTCAACTATTTGTAGCCATAAAACAGTTATAATGCCTGTTATTATATTAAGTAGCACATGTAACATATTATTTCACATCTCAACAATAACCACTAAAAAGATGTCTCCATTTGTTCATTATGTTTTGCAGAATACCATAAAATGTAATCTTCCACCATTGTTTTCTGTGTACACTGTCAAATGTTTCCTCAAAGTCTAGAAAATGTGGGTTAGAAAGTTGTGTTCCGTTACAGTATTTTTTTCTATGACCAAATTGAGGCTGCAAATATGACACTGTGATACAGCCTTTATTAGCTTCTATAACAACCATTGCTACCAAATACAAAAAACAATGTTTGTGTTAAAATTTGATTTAACTTTTCAGAATAACTTCAGCTACAGCTGTGCAGACACTTGGACTCCAGTCAGTGACTGCATTAAAATGTCAGAAATTAAAAGTGAAGAAAAGTCAAGGTCATGTGTGGATGTTAAAAGTAAGTTTGTCAACTGTAACTTGATTTTCACTTTTTTAGTCCCAGAGTTTACTTTCTTTCCCCTTGGGCCAGGTTTTGGAATGTGCAGGAAAGAATGTCAGTAATAGAAGGGTTTGGTGAGGGCTGGTTCAGCTAGTGAGTATGTAGTTGATGTGGATAATGTACCTTCACAGTTTTCATGTTGGTGGTGATGTGACATGGTGATCCTGCTACTAGCTAGTCTGTCACCGCATTCATTGTGTCTGTGACTATCTGTCAAAATATTCGTTGTGTCTGAGGTTAATGTGTAAACACATTCATTGTCTTTGTGGTAGGTTATCAGTATATCTTTTGTCTAGTCTGTCAGCATGTTCATTGTTTCTATGGCTAGTCTGTCAGCATGTTCATTGTTACTATGGCTAGTCTGTCAGCATGTTCATTGTTACTATGGTTAGTCTGTCAGCATGTTCATTGTTACTATGGCTAGTCTGTCAGCATGTTCATTGTTACTATGGCTAGTCTGTCAGCATGTTCATTGTTTCTATGGCTAGTCTGTCAGCATGTTCATTGTTACTATGGCTAGTCTGTCAGCATGTTCATTGTTACTATGGCTAGTCTGTCAGCATGTTCATTGTTTCTATGGCTAGTCTGTCAGCATGTTCATTGTTACTATGGCTAGTCTGTCAGCATGTTCATTGTCACTGTGATTAGCCTGTCAGCATGTTCATTGTCACTGTGGCTAGTCTGTCAGCATGTTCATTGTCACTGTGGCTAGTCTGTCAGCATGTTCATTGTTACTATGGCTAGTCTGTCAGCTTGTTCATTGTCACTCTTGCTAGTCTGTCAGCATGTTCATTGTCACTCTTGCTGGTTGTCAGTGTGTTCATTGTCACTCATGCTAGTTGTGAGCATGTTCATTGTCACTGTTGCTAGTTGTGAGCATGTTCATTGTCATTCATGCTAGTTGTCAGCATGTTCATTTTCACTATTGCTAGTTGTGAGCATGTTCATTGTCACTGCTGGTAGTTGCCAGCATATTCATTGTCACTATACATTTGGTAGTTGCTAGCATATTCTTTGTCACTATTGCTAGTTGTCAGCATGCTGATTGTCACTGTTGCTAATTGTCTTTTTGATTAGTTTATTAGCATGTTCTTTTTCTCTGTGGTGTCAGAATGTTCTTTGTATCATTTATGGCATACCCAGGAGTTAAAACACTTAAACTTGTGGCTGGGGCTTATAAATTAGTGTTTGCCAGGTCACGGGACCAGCTGAAAGGTGAAGTGTTGAAGAAGGTTGCTTATGTTGCTGCTAGGAAGTGTTACGTGGAGTAAGATGTATCAGTGTGAATGTTATCAGAAAGTATTATCACTGCTTTCTATGATATTCACAGAGAAACTAACACAACTCAGGCATTCGACTCAATCACAGCAACATAACATGAGAACCTCTGACACTCTCTCCACATTACCAACACGTAACAGTGTTGAGTAACTTGAAAAGTTGTGTAGAACATAGAATTTTTTATTTATGAGAACTGATGATAGGTGAGTGATGGCGTGATTGACAAAATATCACACTAAGATTGTATCAAATAATGGGATGACTACACACATAATAGGAAATCAATTTATCCATAAATAGAATACATGAATACACAATCAGTACAATTTAGTACAAGCATAATTGTGATGCCAAAATCAAATATACACTAATTTACAAGCATTTTACATTGAGCTCTCTTCTTCGCACACCATGAATACTTTTCCTGAGATCAAAATAGGACAGGAGCTAAGGATGTACTCCTACTCGGAGAACACTATCAGTCTAGAGTCTACAGAAATCTCTGTAGATTTCCAACTATACAGTAGGAGGAAGTATGTCTACTATATTAGCCACTATGTGCTCAATGAACTGCTTCCTCATATCCCATTCCAGCAAAGGTAACTTTTCCACAACCACAGTGTGAAGGTTTTTCATCGTGAATTTGTCTATGTCCGCGCTATCAATGATCTGCCCAATTGCCACTATGAGCTTATGATCGGAGACATACAATTGATCAGTCTCTGAATCACAGTCAGTGCTAGTTGAAGTCTCGTCAGGAAAGTAATATTCACTGTGAGGAAATTGACTCTTCAGAGACTGATGACAGATCTCTTCTTGTTTCCTCTGCTTCCGCTGTGTTGGGGTCGGAAAGCATCCACCGACATGGGAACTGCTGACGCAGAAGCATCCACCTCCATATAGAGGTCTGAGGGGTGAGCCCCAGCCTCCACTCTCCGCTGGATTACCTTCGGGAACCGTGGCGGAACCCTTGGAACAAAACGAGGAAGCGGTGGAAGGGAATCTGTCTAGTGGGACGCGGCGACTTGGATCTAAAACGATCTGGAATATACTGCCAATGGAAAGACCCACTAGGCAACGAAACATTAATGGCAACATCGTGTACCGTAAGATATGAAGTATTCATCGCTTTATTTCTTTGGACTTTCAGGGACACAGCAGGTCAGTCTGAACTGAGCAATCTACCAAAAGAAGAAACCCGGCTGGTGAATAGGCCTCAATGACATTCACTGACCTGACATCACATGACTAAGACCCATGTCACCGAGGTACATCCGTGTTAACTAAATGTACTGGTATTGGAACTGAGGTGGCACCAACGAAACTTGCTAAGGCTTCCTCTGTCACACCCGGATGAACAACATTTCAAAGTTCATGTTGCAGAGGTTAGCAAACCACCTTGATATCTGACATCTCCTGCCAGCTGAGGTAAGTATCCACCAAGGCTCTATGGCTAGACTTCAGTACAAAGTGTCTGTTCGCCAGAAAATACTTCAGCTTCTGCGTGGTGTAATGGATAGCAAAAGCTTCTCTCTCAAAAGCGGACCACTTAGACTGAGAGTGTGACATCTTCTGTGAAAGAAAATAAATTGGCTCTTCAACAGAGAGACCATCAGAAGTGGAAGCCGTCTGCACTAAACAGGCTCCAACCTCAACATTGGAGGCATCTATATACATGGTAAGTGGTTTCTGCAAATCAGGATGCGAGAGAAACGATATCTTCGCAAGGCAATCTTTCAGAAACTCAAACACCAATTGACAGTCTGTAGACTATTTGAATTGATGACCCTTCTTGGTGAGGTCAACAATGGGAGCCACGATATCTGAAAAATGGAGAATGAAATGTCTATAATAACTACACATCCCCAGAATAGAGCACACCTCCTTCACATTCAAAAGAGATAGCATTTTGGCAATAGCTCTGACCTTCTCAATATCAGGAAATATGCCTGACTGACTGATGACATATCTGAGATACTTTGTCTCAGAGGCCGCAAAGTGGCATTTCAATGGTTTGAGCTTGACTTTATGCTCACACAATCAGTTGAATACTGTCTGAAGATTGCGAACATAGTCTTCAGTTGTTCTATCAGTGAACACCAGCATGTCATCAATATAGGCTTGAGCACACTTTCCTAAGCCCTGTAATGCTGTGTCCATGAGTGCAACAAAGGTAGATGGTGTCCCTTTTAAACCAAAGCTAATAAAATTGAACTTGAAACAGCCAAGATGGAACTAAAAGCTGACTTCTGCTGTGTGTCTTTGGACAAGGGAATGCACCAAAAGCCACATCGAGCATCCAAAGTGCTAAAAAATTTAGCTTTACCTATTGTGCTCTGAATATCTTCAATGGACGGCAAATGATGTAACATTGAATGTGTCACAGTAATCACAATAGATGATGCATACCATGCTTCTTTGTCACCAAGGCAACCAGTGATGACCACTCTGAGATTGTGTGGGAAATGGTTCCATCTTGCAACATATTCTTGATGGCCTTCTCTATCACCTCTCTACTCCCCAAAAGAGTACAATAGGGTTTCGTGTATGTTTCGTTTATTTTCTCTGTGTTGCTAGTCTATCAGCATGTTTATTTTCTCTGTGTTGCTAGTCTATCAGCATGTTTATTTTCTCTGTGTTACTAGTCAGTCAGCATGTTTATTTTCTCTGTGGCTAGTCTATCAGCATGTTTATTTTCTCTGTGTTGCTAGTCTATCAGCATGTTTATTTTCTCTATGTTGCTAGTCTATCACCATGGTTATTTTCTCTGTGGCTAGTCTATCAGCATGTTTATTTTCTCTGTGTTGCTAGTCTATCAGCATGTTTATTTGCTCTGTGTTGTTAGTCTATCAGCATGTTTATTTTCTCTGTGGCTAGTCTATCAGCATGTTTATTTTCTCTATGTTGCTAGTCTATCACCATGGTTATTTTCTCTGTGTTGCTAGTCTATCAGCATGTTTATTTTCTCTGTGTTGTTAGTCTATCACCATGGTTATTTGCTCTGTGTTGCTAGTCTATCAGCATGTTTATTTTCTCTGTGCTAGTCTGTCAGCATGTTTATTTTCTCTGTGTTGCTAGTCTATCAGAATGTTTATTTTCTCTGTGTTGCTAGTCTATCAACATGTTTATTTTCTCTGTGTTGCTAGTCTATCAGCATGTTTATTTGCTCTGTGTTGCTAGTCTATCAGCATGTTTATTTTCTCTGTGTTGCTAGTCTATCAACATGTTTATTTTCTCTGTGGCTAGTCTATCAACATGTTTATTTTCTCTGTGCTAGTCTATCAACATGTTTATTTTCTCTGTGTTGCTAGTCTATCAGCATGTTTATTTGCTCTGTGTTGCTAGTCTATCAGCATGTTTATTTTCTCTGTGCTAGTCTGTCAGCATGTTTATTTTCTCTGTGTTGCTAGTCTGTCAGCATGTTCATTTTCTCACTGGCTAGTCTGTCAGCATGTTTATTTTCTCTGTGTTCCTAGTCTATCAGCATGTTTATTTTCTCTGTGGCTAGTCTGTCAGCATGTTTATTTTCTCTGTGGCTAGTCTGTCAGCATGTTTATTTTCTCTGTGGCTAGTCTGTCAGCATGTTTATTTTCTCTGTGGCTAGTCTATCGGTATGTTTATTTTCTCTTTGTGGCTAGTCTGTCATAAGATATAAGAAGCCTATCAATAAATTAATTGTCTCTGATGTTCATGTTCCTTGATATTCACTGCAAGATGATATTGATGTCACAGAAGACAAAACACTTTCACTTTCTTCTATGTTTGTTGTGCTCCAGTTTTGAAGGGCATGAACAGTTTTTTGTGCAGTTAAAATTGTATACAGTTACATTCTTGTTGTAAGCACTGGAGTGTTTAGTTCCTGTCTTCTGTTAGGCTTCCATTTATCTACTAATCTACAGTTGGGGTGTCTGGTGACATATGTTTACATGTTTCTTTTAGTCTTCCATTTATCTACTAATCTACAATTGGGGTGTCTGGTGACATATGTTTACATGTTTCTTTTAGTCTTCCATTTATCTACTAATCTACAGTTGGGGTGTCTGGTGACATATGTTTACATGTTTCTTTTAGTCTTCCATTTATCTACTAATCTACAGTTGGGGTGTCTGGTGACATATGTTTACATGTTTCTTTTAGTCTTCCATTTATCTACTAATCTACCGTTTAGGTGTCTGATGGCATATGTTTACATGTTTCTTTTAGTCTCCCATTTATCTACTAATCTACAGTTGGGGTGTCTGGTGACATGTTTACATGTTTCTTTTAGTCTCCTATTTATCTACTAATCTACAGTTGAGGTGTCTGGTGACATATGTTTACATATTTCTTTTAGTCTTCCATTTATCTACTAATCTACAGTTGGGGTGTCTGATTACATATGTTTACATG